>CM046450.1:90282355-90705237 GCA_025506515.1 Flaveria trinervia
CTAACTAAGGATTCTTCTGGTTCAGGAGGATCCAGCTACAGGAGAACTAGGAACGGAGAGCTTTCCCCCCTTTTCTGCCGACTCTTTGGCCTTAAGAACACTAGTTTTAAGAATGAGTGATTGCCCTTCTCAGACCCTTACATCCCAACCTGAGAGTGGACAGCTAATGCGTTCCGCTTATTGAACAGGTTCTATGGTTGGTCCGTGACCCCTGGATGCCAAAGGTGTCCTTGGGGTAATCTCGTAGTTCCTACGGGGAGGAGATGATGGGGTCGTTCCATGGATTTTCCTTGCTTTTGCCGTATTTCACTCAAAGGGTTGAAGGGAGATAGTGCATCAAGCTATTCGCAAGGGCCAACTTGATCCTCTTCCCTAGGGATCCCCGATAAGGGAACCCTAGAGAGCCGCCGACTCCAACTACCATCCATGTACGATCCATACTACCGTCCATCTTCTCTATCTAATAAATGGGGAGTCTACTTTAAAATTGAAAATCGCCCGCCCTGCACCCACCCCTCGAGTATATGCTTCAACAGGAATCACACAAGGGTAGATTATAAACCTCTAGTAAAATGACCGCCCGTAACCCAGCAGATAAAGTACATTACATAGCATTACATAGTCCGTTTTAGGGATTGGCGACTTACCCATTCAGTGACTTTGGCACTGGACGTTCCCCAAACGGGTACTGTCGGGTCGGGTGAATTCAATAATAGACGCCTGTTGGCATTCCAGCCTTCCTTCGCCTTTCATGGCCACATATCTTTCCGGCTAAGGAATGGGAAATCCTTCTCCTGTTCCATGAATCCAATTTGCATTTCATCCAGGAAAAGCCATCTTTTTCTCAACAACGCCTTTATAATTTGATCCAATAGTGTTTCTTTGGATAGGAATAGATTTGATATATACTAATAACTCTTGGATAGAGTATTAGAATGGAAAGATCCATTAGATAATGAATGATTGGTTCTAAGCCATCTCTGGCGATTAATCAACAATTCGAAGTGCTTTTCTTGCATCTTCTTGATAAACCAGCGTTTATATAAAGATGTAGGAGGATTTGTTTGGGGAGTAAGAAGCCCCTTTGACATCTCTTCATCTGCAAATAATTCTCGATGTGAAAACACAGAGACAAAGGGCTGAGCTTTGAATAGGAAAAAGAGTTGATCTGCAGGGTCCCAAATGAATTGGCTTATTCGAAAAAGGCATTGTTCTTTGGAAGATCTATCTCGTGTCTGGTGCTGCACAGTTCCACTCTGCAAGAACTCCGAATCATTCTCTTAAAGCTCATCCTCTTCATCATAAATGATCTGCTTGCCCCGAAAGGACCTGGACCAATAGGGAAATCCCAATTCATTGGGCCTTTCGATACAATCAAATAGAAAGCCCCAAGGGCGCCATATTCTAGGAGCCCAAACTATGTGATTGAATAAATCCTCCTCTATTTGTTGCCGGTCGAGGGCTCCTTCTCCTTCCCCCTCTTAAAACTCCGATTCGTCTTTTTCATAGAGAAATCTATGATCAAGGATAGAACAAGATCCTTTTTGCATCATATCTAAAGGATTCCTTGGTTCGGGTCCAAGAAGCAATGTCACTCGATCCTTATCAAACTGACCGCATGTCCATGAGGATCCCACCAGAGCGCCTTCCACTTCTAATAGGCCACGAACTAGACCAGAATCATTCTCAATGAGTCCATAAGGAGTGATCCCATTTTTTTCATCGGGTCCGGGTAGAGACCAAAGATCTTGAGTGACCGATCCGGCAGAACAACTCAAAAGATAAAGAAGTGTCGTTAATTTCATCATGCTCGTTCCAAGTTCGAAGTACCAATTGTACAAATAATAATCCATTTCATTACATGATTTCTTTTTCATATAGATAGATATAAGATCTATGGGGCAATTACTTAAAAGTACACTTTGTGCTACATCCCTTCCTATCTTATAGAAAAGGATCCCATGATCCCGGACCGATCTTACCTGGGATCGCAAATCCCAAATTTGTCTATGAAGAGCGGATCTAATTGTATTAGTATCTATAATTGATTTCTTCTGTGTAATACTAATCGATAGGGCCTCATTGGTAAGTGCTACAAGATCTCGTGCATTGGAACCCATGGTTATGGACCCGAATCCATTAGTATGGAACATTTTCTTTTCCAAGTGAAATCCCCTAGTATATGAAAGAGTGAAAAAGTGCTTTCGTTGTTGTGGAATAAGAAGCCTTCGTATCTTAATGCACGTATTTAATTTATTCGGAGCTATTAGAGCGGGATCCACTTTTTGGGGAATATGAGTCGAAGCAATAACAAGAATATTTCTAGTTTCATAATCCCTGGAGAGAAGGTTCACTAATAGACCTAGGGAGAAGTAATTTGACTCATTCACATCCAGATCATGAATGTTTGGAATCCATATTATGCAAGGAGACATTGCTTTTGCTAATTCGAATTGAAGGGTGATATAAAGTCGGTCTTCATCTTCAGGCATCATATTCATAGTTAGCGCATTCATGCTAGTTAGCAGTTCCAGCTCCATATCAAGGATATCGTCACTAGCATCAATATCGTCACTAGCATCAATATCGTCACTAGCATCAATATCGTCAATATCGATATCATCAAAACCTTGAGACTTGTTATCCAGGAACTTGTTCAGAAATACCGTAATGAAAGGAAGATAGGAGTTTTTCGCTAGGTATTTGACCAAATAAGATCGTCCAGTTCCTATAGAACCTATCACTAAAATACCCCTAGAGAGAGATAAGGCCAAGCGGAGCGAAAAGGGTTTTCCATGTGATGGGAAATGAAAACTATTAGCCCCACACGAAGTTTGCGAGTAAGTGATGTCTGATAGTGAGCAAGGAATATCCGTCTTTCTGCTAAAGAGGATGTATTGAACTCATTCATTAGATACTTTTTGTGAATGTCAACTAAGTCTCGTAAGTAAATTGCTCCCGGTTGTTCAATCATTTGATAACCAGAGTCATTCTTTGATAAATGATCACTATGAGTCAGACTCAATAAAATTTGATCAATCCTTTTTTCTGTCATTAAGGTGGAGAATTGAACCAAGAATTCTCTTTTTTCATCATCAATCGAATCACTATTTCCAACCCAGGATTCTATGGTATCATCAATCCAGTCCCGTTCACGTTTCTTTCTTTTTCTTATCAATGAATAGATCTCTTTACTTGTATGACTTTGATGTCTCGTATTTCTCGAAAAAGTGATTTGACTGATGGGATTTGGTATGATACTTATGAGATCGATGATATCGATGAGTTTGATATTCAAAATTTTCTTCTTAGAGCGTATTTATTTGACCCCATAAGCGAGACCACCACCCATTAGCATGTTGCCACCTAGAGAATCTCCTAATTATTTCAGAGCAACTAGAAAGAGATTCTTTAACCAGAAAGAATTCAGGTCAGATGTAGGATACCTATCCAGAATTTTTCGCAACTCAATCATAGATGATGGAATTATCAAAGATTTGACCTTTTCAAACTCTGTCTGTAACTCACTAGAGGCCCCGAAAACAAAGAGAAGATGTGTACAAACGAGATATGCAGCAACAAGAAGAAGGAAAAGGATTGCATAGAGGAACTCCCGAACGTTTGTCAGATGTGTCGATATCAATGGTGACTCATTATTTCGATGAATCATTTCTTCGGACAGAAGAAGGTTATGGAAACACTTACTCGAAATCTCACTTATCAGATTCCATTGTGGAAGACTGAATTTTTTCTGAAGAATTCATGATGATATATCTGATCCATGCATAATATCATGAAAAATGGATACAAATTTTTGCCTGCTACTTAGTATCGGCAATAGGTCTCAAAAAGTAACTAAAAATCAAAACTTTAAATATTTGTACCCTGTCGAAGTAAGGAACCATGGCATATATGTTTTGAATAGATTCCATTTTGAGAGAGTTGAATAAGCACTATCTCATTGAAAAGTTCTATACATCTGCCCTTTTCTCAACGCATTTCTTTAGACAAAGACTCCGTTTTTTCTCTTTTCGGATGGTAAATATTTCTTAGAACATGGAGTGTGAATCAAACCCATAAGTAAATAGCTCTACGAACGAATGGATTGGATCGACTTGGAAAATGGAAAGATTTGTACAAGTTATACGTTTCTTCACCACTTTGTGGAAAAGCCTTAGGTATGAATATGTTAGATACCTTCACCACTTTGTGGAAAAGCCTTAGGTATGAATATGTTAGATACCTGTGACTCGATTGCTAAAATAGTATCTCTCCCCCAAAAAGCATGTTTTTTTTACCGACGCACAAAGAAAATATTTTGTTGCGAATGAACAAGATATTGTGGAATTGTCCATACGTAAAATCATAATGATTGATACGGGCCTTTTCCACATAAAAGGGGAATCTTTTGTTACAATAGAAGCAGAAGTGATGTGGATTATTCAAGAATCAAAGTTGATTTCCTTTATAAAAAGAAGATCTCAATGAACTTCTATGAAATGATTTCACGGGATTCAGCCAATTGTATTGATCGTGGAATATCATTGAGAAATAGGAATTTGTGTTGTCAAAGGATTTCCTGCGATTATTTCTAGTAATGAATGAGTCAATCATCCACTTTGGTATCTTATTGAACAAAAATGGTGATATGTTCCTCCATTGATCAAGAATTTTGATTTTTGGCATGTCTCATGATCATCCAATAAGGTTTTCAATTTTTTGAAATGAACGATTTGAAGACCTATTGATTCTAAAAATTGTGGATCGTTCGGACCTTTCAATTCATAGATGTAGATCTCGGACCTATGAATGGGGATATTCCCAAAACTGACAAACAAAAAAGTAAGTGAGTTAGACAAAAAAAGAAGCAACTTGGACAAAAAGAAACGAAGCAGCTTAGACAAATCCTTTTTGTCGATAACCTCTGACCAATCAATCGAATATGGATTAATACGTAATCGATCGAACACTACTTGAAAAAACCTCTTCTGCTCAGAAACAAAATGTTCCAAATGTTCCTGGAAATTATTGCTCCCAGTGGACCATTTATATCTATATGCATCAGGATCCCGATTCATGGATCTCTCGGTTAGAGAAAAAAAAGAAGAAGATCGAACCATCTCTTCTGACTCTTTTTCAAATTTGATAAATGTTGGTTGATCGTATATTTCATTAGAGTTCTATGATTCGGAGTATCCTTTCTTATTTGATCCCAATGAATTCCATATTCGAAGTTGCGATCGGATCTATTCATTAAAAAGAATCGATTCAATACATTTCTTATGTACCTATGGGTGCTATGTTGGATTTGAATCAGATTTCGGATCAATCTATATTGATTGACTGCCTCCATTATGTTGTTGCTAGCAAATACCACTATTTTTGGTTTTGGCTCTTCCAAATCATTCCCGCAGGAGATCCGGACCCTTTTTTCCGATCCTTCGATAAAAAGATTCATTCTCTTCATAAAAAATAGGAAATAGAACCAATAAAACCAATAAAGATGTCGTTTTCCATTCATACCTGGAGTTGAATACCCCATTCAAGAATTGTTTTGGATCCAATCCATAGGAATCAATAGAAAAGGCAAATCTCTTATGATACACCAGATCCGGCTCGAATATTGATACACTGAATAAATCTGCCATTCTTGAAATCTCACTTCTGATTCAAAATCGTGGTGTAACGCGTATCCTTCCCTGTTCCGGTCATGGAATAGATGAAATAAATAAAAAATAGAGTTTTGTTCAAGAATAAAATCTTGTTGGAACTGTCCATATCCGGTTCATCCTTCGGAACCATATCATATCCCGAATCTAATGAAATAGGATGAATTGAGATGGTATTTTGTAAATACGTAATTATCTTGAATAGATAACCATTTCTTTATTTTCTGATTGCCTGAGAAAAGAAAGATCTTGTTGTTTCTTCAATAATTTCTGATCTCTAGTGGACCTGTCAGTAGGATTCGAACCCAGATGAAGTTTTGACCATCTGTCAGAGAAAAAAGAACGAACGGATCTTGTAGGATTCCCAATGAATTCTTCGATTTCTTTCAGAAGCATATGATTAATCATCTGCTTCTCACGTTCCGTGAATAGCCGGGACATTGAGGAATATCCAGAAAGGCATTTCGGGAATCGGTTTGATTCTATCTCTATTCCTTCTGTTTGAAGAAAGGAAGGATCCTAAAGAATCGATCTTTCTTTTAGTTGTTGAATCTCTCTTTGATTAAGCAATGTGTGATATTCCGAATCCTCATTACTAATGGAATCAAAATGATCTCTGAATTGATCAGAAGATCCTTTCAATTGGCTAGAATCCCTTACTTGAATGAAACTAGATATTGTGGAATCATATTGAATATTTGACGATACATTTCGTACAAAAAAGCCGATCCTTGTTTACCAACCACACATTGTCTAACCAAATCAAATTCTCTCTTGATACGTTCCTCAAAAAATCCAATTCGGGGGGATTCTTCCCCCAACTAAGGAAGAGATCTTGGTGGAATTGCCACATATGAAATAGAGCACAATTTTGCAAAGAAATAGCCCATTTGTTTCTCAAGAAGAGATGGGAAACATGCTCAATATCATTTGATTGAATAGTTGACCCAGCCCCTTGTTGTTTGAAAAAACCCTCCACTTCAATTGGTATTTTTTCACGAAAAGCAGACATGAGATAACAACTCTAGTGTTTCACTAAGATTTCGAAGAGTGGTTCCGAATTCAAGGTTGATTCTATTTTGCCTCTTCCTCACAGAAAGACGATCAAAAAATTCCCAATCATGGTCCTTGCGGATCGGATCATCCCTATAATATACAAAGGCACACTCGAGATATTGAGATCTTTCTCTTTGAATAATATCTCAATTCCAGCAACGGTTTCATTAGATATCTTACAACTTGAATCGCTCTTTTTTCCGATCCAGTCCCTCCACCATCGCGAACCCCAGTTAGATTCAGGCATGCTACACTTTTTTGTTATTGGGAGAACCCAAGTACTCTCTTTGGGTTCAGGAAAGAACTCTCATAGATCTTTTTTCATTTTGGAAGATACAGGAGCGAAACAATCAACCTATTGATATTGGAAGACCCAACGGATTCTTCTAATGTATCATTTTTGGGTCCAATGGAATTCATATGTATAGGAAGAAGCCCTATCAAATAGAGATTTTTTCTTTCGACCATATTTCGATTGTTAATACGATATATAAGGACCGCTACTCCAAAGAGTATTACACCCTTGATCGTGAAATATCGATTGCTTGTTGAACCCTGTGAATTGTGTGAAAGTAGGATACTCCAAATTCAGGAGTCAAAAAGTTTTATAAAACGTTCTTGGTGGAAAAAAATGTGAATGAAAGATCCCACTGATTTGAATTGGGTCCAGGAATCTAAGAAATAGTGAGAATTCTTGATCTCTCTTAATATCTCTCTCAATTCTAAAATCTAGGACTTGAATTCATGTCCTGTCATTAAATTCCTCCTAATTTATTAGAACTAAAAGAATTCCATTTAAGCATCTCATTGCTTTAGTTGAAAGATTCCATTTGAATTGGAATTTGGTCATTCACTATGACCTGCTAAGTATCCATGGCTTAATGGTTAAAGCACCAAACTCATAATTGGCGAATTCGTAGGTTCAATTCCTACTGGATGCACGCCAATGGGACCCTCCAATAAGTCTATTGGAATTAGCTCTGT
This sequence comes from Flaveria trinervia, assembly GCA_025506515.1. Lineage (NCBI taxonomy): Eukaryota > Viridiplantae > Streptophyta > Magnoliopsida > Asterales > Asteraceae > Flaveria > Flaveria trinervia. Next base: position 90,290,065 of record CM046450.1, read on the forward strand.
ATGAATGAAATATCATCATCCATACATAACAAATTGATCTGGTATATTCATATCATACTATATGAACAGTAAGAATTAGTAGTCTTATTGAGACTAGAACTCGTAGGGAATCAAATCGATTTATGGATGGAATCAGGTATGCAGTATTTACATACAAAAGTATTCGGTTATTAGGAAAAATCAATATACTTCTAATGTCGAAGCAGGATCAACTAGGACAGAAATAAAGCATTGGGTCGAACTCTTCTTTGGTGTCAAGGTAATCGCGATGAATAGTCATCGACTTCGGGGAATGGCTAGAGGAATAGGACCCATTATGGGACAGACAATGGATTACGGACGTGTGATCATTACGCTTCAACCGGGTTATTCTATTCACCTCTTAGAAAGAAAAGAACTTAAATCAAAATACTTAATAGCATGGCGATACAATTATACAAAACTTCTACCCCGAGCACACGCACCGGAACCATAGACAATCAAGTGAAATCCAATCCACGAAATAATTTGATCTATGGATGGCATCATTGTGGTAAAGGTCGTATTGCCAGAGGAATCATTACCACAGGGCATAGAGGGGGAGGTCATAAGCGTTTATACCGTAAAATTGATTTTCGACGGAATGGAAAGACATATATGGCAGAATCGTAACCATAGAATACGACCCGAATCGAAATGCATACATTTGTCTCATACACTATAGGGATGGTGAGAAGAGATATATTTTACATCCCAGGGGGGCTATAATTGGAGATACCATTGTTTCTGGTGCAGAAGTTCCTATAAAAATGGGAAATGCCCTACCTTTGAGTGCGGTTTGAACTATTCATTTATGTAGTTAGAAGTAACCAATTGGTTTATGACGAAACCTAGAAATCGATCACTGATCCAATTTGAGTACCTCTACAAGATAGACCTCAACAGAAAACTGAAGAGTAACGGAAGCAAGTGATTGAGTTCAATAGTTCCTCATAAAATTATTGACTTTAAAGATATAGTAATATGGAGAAGACAAAATTGTTTCAAGCACCGACAAAACTAGAAGCGGCCCTTCTTTCAAAGAGAAGAGGACGGATTATTCACATTTCATTTGATGGTCAGAGGCGAATTGAAAGCTAAGCAGTGGTAATTCTAAAGATTCCCGGGGGGAAAAAATAGAGATGTCTCCTACGTAACCCATAATATGTGGAAGTATCAACGTAATTTCATAGAGTCATTCGATCTGAATGCTACATGAAGAACATAAGCCAGATGGAACGGGAAGACCTTGGATGTAGAAGATCATAACATGAGTGATTCGGCAAATTTTGATTCCTATATATCCACCCATGTGGTACTTCATTATACCATATATATAAGATCCATCTGTATAGATATCACCATCCACATCCCAAAAGCCGTATGCTTTGGAAGAAGCTTGTAGAGTTTGGGAAGGGGTTTTGATTGATAAAAAAGAAGAATCTACTTCAACCGATATGCCCTTAGGCACGACCAATCATAACATAGAAATCACACTTGGAAAGCGTGGACAATTAGCTAGAGCAGCGGGTGCTGTTGCGAAACTAATTGCAAAAGAAGGGAAATCGGCAACAATTAACTTACCTTTTGGGGAGGTCCGTTTGATATCCAAAAACTTCTCAGCAATAGTCGGACAAGTGGGGAATGTTGGGGTGAACCAGAAAAGTTTGGGTAGAGCCGGATCTAAGTGTTGGCTAGGTAAGCGCTATGTAGTAAGAGGAGTAGTTATAAACCCTGTAGACCATCCACATGGGGGTGGTGAAGGGAGGGCCCCAATTGGTAGAAAAAAACCCACAACCCTTTGGGGTTATCCTGCACTTGGAAAAAGAAGTAGAAAAAAGAATAAATATAATGATAATTTGATTCTTCATCGCTTTAGTAAATAGGAGAGAAAATAGAATTTCTTTCTTCGTCTTTACAAACAATGGAGGAAGTTGTGACACGTTCACTAAAAAAAATCCTTCTGTAGCGAATAATTTATTAAAAAGATAAATAAGCTTAACACAAAAGAAGAAAAAGAAATAATAATAACCATTTGGGCAAACGACGGGAATTGAACCCGCGCATGGTGGATTCACAATCCACTGCCTTGATCCACTTGGTTACATCCGCCCCTCTACTATTATCTAGTATTACTATATTTTTTCATTAACATAAAAAGCATATTATTTCTTTCTTATTTAATAAATCATATTATTTCGTTCTTATTTAATAAATCAAAGTAATAAATAAGCTAATAAATAAGCAAAATTGTATTTTTTTCTCTATTTTCGATTGAAATTAAGTTGGAAATCAAACTTTATAAAAGATTGGGAAAAGTATATGATATAGAAACCAATAATATAAAAGAATACAAAGACAAAACATGCAAATCGACCCAAACTATAAAAAGTCCTTGTTATTTTTAAAGAAACTATGTAAAGCAAATAGTACTAAATAAAAAAAGGAGCAATAACGCTCTCTTGATAAAACAAGAGGGAAGCTATTTCTCCTTTTTTAGTTCAAAAACTCCTATACAATCAGACCAAAGTCTTATCCATTTGTAGATGGAGTTCAATAGCAGCTAAGTCTAGAGGGAAATTATGAGCATTACGTTGATGCATAACTTCCATACCAAGGTTAGCATGGTTAATGATATCAGCCCAAGTGTTAATTACACGACCTTGACTATCAACTACCGATTGGTTGAAATTGAAACCATTTAGGTTGAAAGCCATAGTACTCATACCTAAAGCAGTGAACCAGATACCTACTACAGGCCAAGCAACTAGGAAGAAATGTAAAGAACGAGAGTTGTTAAAACTAGCATATTGGAAGATCAATCGGCCAAAATAACCATGAGCGGCTACGATATTATAAGTTTCTTCTTCTTGACCGAATCTGTAACCTTCATTAGCAGATTCATTTTATGTGGTTTCCCTGATCAAACTAGAGGTTACCAAGGAACCATGCATAACACTAAATAGGGAGCCGTCGAATACACCAGCTACGCCTAGCATGTGAAATGGGTGCATAAGGATGTTGTGTTCATCCTGGAATACAATCATGAAGTTGAAAGTACCAGAAATTCCTAGAGGCATACCATTAGAAAAGCTTCCTTGACCAATTGGGTAGATCAAGAAAACAGCAGTCGCAGCTGCAATAGGAGCTGAATATGCAACAGCAATCCAAGGTCGCATACCTAGACGAAAACTAAGCTCCCACTCACGACCCATGTAACAAGCTACGCCAAGTAAGAAGTGTAGAACAATTAGTTCATAAGGACCACCATTGTATAACCATTCATGAACAGATGCTGCTTCCCATATTGGGTAAAAATGCAAACCGATAGCTGCAAAAGTAGGAATAATGGCACCTGAAATAATATTGTTTCCATAAAGTAGAGATCCGGAAACAGGTTCACGAATACCATCAATATCTACCGGAGGAGCAGCAATGAAGGCGATAATAAAAACAGAAGTTGCGGTCAATAAGGTAGGGATCATCGAAACACCAAACCATCCAATGTAAAGACGGTTTTCGGTGCTGGTTATCCAGTTACAGAAGCGACCCGATAGGCTTTCACATTTGCGTCTCTCTAAAATTGTAGTCATGGTAAAATCTTGGTTTATTTAATTATCAGGGACTCCCAAGTGCACGAATTTTCAAATGGAAAACCAAAGGCTTGTTATTCAAGAGTATAACATAACTTATATGCGCGTGTCAACCAACATCTAGTGGATATATTTCAATTTTTTGTAAATAAAAAAGGTTTGCCAAGATTTCTATACACTATACATATAATAGAATTAAACTATGACAATGGGTTGCCTGGGATTCGAAACCGGAACTAGTCGGATGGAGTAGATAATTTATTTGTTAAATAAGTAAAAATCCCTCCCCAAGCTGTGCTTGCATTTTTCATTGCACACGGCTTTCCCTCTGTATACATCTAAAACTCAGTTCTTTCATTAGACAAGAAAAGATTGAATACTCAATTGATTTAATCCATACTACATCAACATTTCAGAATAGAATATATTTTAGCTTTTCATTATTTATTAGTATTAGAATATTTAGTGATCAAATTTTGATTTACAACGTTTCATAACGAATCATTCATGATTGGCCAAATCATTGATACAAACAATATCCAAATACCAAATCCGCCTTCTAGATAACCTTCGCGAAATAGAAGAAACTCTTGGAAAGGTCAAGGAAAAAACTTGTTCTTCTTCCGTAAAGAACTCTTCCAATAAGTGCAAACCGAATCTTTTCAAAAAAGTATGTACAGTACTTTTATGCTTACGAGCTAAAGTTCTAGCACAAGAAAGTCGAAGTATATATTTTACTCGATACAAACTTCTTTTTTGAAGATCCACTATGATAATGAGAAAGATTTCTGTATAACGGCCAAAGTGCTCAATAATATCAGAATCTGATAAATCGGTCCAAATCGCCTTACCAATAGGGTGCCCCAATGCGTTACAAAATTTTGATTTAGCCAATGATCCAACCAGAGGCATAATTGGAACAATACTATAAAACTTCTTAATAGCATTATCGATTAAAAATGTATTTTCTAGCATTTGACCGCGTACCATTGAAGCCTTTAGCCACACACTTGAACGATAACCCATAAAGTCAAGGGAATGATTGGATAATTGGTTTATATAAATCCTTCCTGGTTGAGACCATAGGTAAAAATAAGATTTCCAGAAATTGACAAAGTAATATTTCCATTTATTCATCAAAAGAAAGGTCCCTTTTGAAGCAAGAATTGATTTTCCTTGATACCTAACATAATGCATGAAAGAATCTTTGAACAACCAAAAGTTCGCTTGAAAAGCCCTGACAAAGACTTCTGCAAGATGCTCTATTTTTCCATAGAAATATATTCGTTCAATAAGGGCACCAGAAGATGTTGATCGTAAGTGAGAAGATTGGTTATGGAGAAAGAGGAAGCCAGATTCATATTCACATACATAAGAAGTATATAGGAAGAAGAATAGTCTTTGATTTCTTTTTGAGAAAGAAGAACTGGCTTTCTTTGAATTGGAAGTAATAAGACTATCCCAATTATGACACTCATGGAGAAAGAATCTTAATAAATGCAAAGAGGAAGCATCTTTATCCAATAGCGAAGAGGCTGAATCAAGATTTCCGGATGACCTGGGTAAGGTATTAGTATATCTAATACATAATTTAAATGTGAAAAGTTGTCCTCTAAAAAAGAAAATATTGAATGAATTGATTTTAAATTATCGGATTTCGCTACCCCTTTCCTTTCTAGGGAATAGATTAATCGCAGAGACAATGGAATTTCCATAATGGTTGAAGAAACCTCTGACATTACTTGCGAATAAAAATTCTTGTTGTGCCCCAAAAAAGGAGTCTGTTTAGAATCATTAACAGAAAGAATCAAATGATTCTGTTGATACATTCGAATAATTAAACGTTTCACAATTAGTAAACTGGATTTATTGTCATAACCTGCATTTTCAAACAAAATCGATCCATTGAAACCATGATCATGAGCAAGTACATAAATATACTCCTGAAAGATAAGTGGATATAAGAAGTAGTAAGATCTATCTATCCCTAAATAGCTTTGGAATTTATCCATTTTAAATTCTATTTAAATGAAAGGTAGAGGATTTTGGGGGTTATAAATGATACATAGTGCGATACAGTCAAAACAAGGTATTATAGTACAAACCGAATAGATACCTCAGATACAGATAAACTTATCAACAGATTCTCTATCCTCTCTTTTTCCATTTCAATTTAAGTATTTATGTTCTTTTTCATTGTAGAATAACAAGATGATTAGAAATCCTTTACTTTTTTTAAACCCAATCGCTCTTTTGATTTTGGAATTTTTTTATCAATATACTGTTTCTTATACACATACTTCTCCATTATGGAATGGAGTGGTAATATTTAGGATTCATTAAAAAATCAAGAATACATTCTTGGGAGAAGCCTTCCCGTATTGGGCACTAATCTTTTTTAACGTCTAACTATATCGGGTAATCATTCAAATTAAGAACGGAAGCTCGTTGCTTTTTCTTTCCCTATAATCAAAATGAAATTAATTGAAGCCATAGGCCCTGTCCATTTATTAATTTGACCCAACTTGAAATTGACTTCGATTTGCTCCCTTCGAATCATTTAAATTTTAAACGAAGGCTTTATATCGAGCCGAAAAGAATAAAATATTCTCAGAACTCTTAATTGATACGACATGCTATTTTTTCCATTCATTGCCTTTCAGCATTAGTCGTGGTCTTCCAAACTTTACCAATAGTATGGACAAATCCCTCGCTTCATCTAAATGTGTAAAAGATCCTAGCCGCAATTAAAAGCCGAGTACTCTACCATTGAGTTAGCAACCCAAATAGAAAAAGGGTATGTAGATACAATCAGAATAAAATAAAATGATTAAATGTAAAGCATTAATCTACGAAATAGAAAAATAGAATAAAATGTTAATGTTTATAATCTATTTGGAACATAAAAATGACTAAATCAGATGAAAAAATGAAAAAAAAAACTGTAAAATGCTGGATCATCCCCTATTTCTATGTTATCCACTTTTTCAATCAAAAATCCGAGTAGCAAAGCCAATCCCACGAACCCATCATTTGAATCAACAGGTAAAAAATCAAACTTATGGGAAGGAAATAAATAGAGCTGCTTATCACGATGAATTATATTTGTTCGATACAATATTGTCAATTTAGAGGTTAATATAAAGAATAAGATGGAAAAAATACAAGAACTAAAATTGAAATAATAGTAAAAAAAGACTTGTGTTGGATTGGCACTGCATATATACTAAACTTTTTAGTTTAGATGGATTTTTAGTTTAGATGGAGAAGAAATAAATAAAAAGTAGAAAAAGGATTTATGCAATCAATAGTGTATTGAATCCATATATAATAAGTCGAATAAAGAACTTCAATTCCTTGTCTCTTACTTGGTATTAGAGTTCCTATGAAAACCACCCGATTGCAGGTAATGCCATTATTTTATATTTTGTAAGGATCCATCAAATAAGGTTTCCTTAGAAAAGATTATATAAAAGCAATGATAAATAGATACCAATAGAGCAAGAAAAGAAGGAAAGAAAAAAACATAGTATAGAAAAGATATCCAAAATGATATAGAAATCACTCTTCTATCCTTAATTTTTATTTTCTTAATTTAATTGAATTTCGTTTGATTCGAGAAAAGTTCCTTAATAACCTCTGCCTTTTTTAAAATATCCTGAACAGTTCCCGTAGGCTGAGTGCCTTTTTCAAGGAAATAGAGAATAGCGGGAACGTTTAAATAAGTTTGATTCTTGATAGGATGATAAAAACTCACTTTCTGAAGATCTCTTCCTTCTCTTCGGGATCGAACATCAATTCCAACGATTCGATAGACGGCTCATCGGGATAGATGTAGATAAAAAGAACTCCCCCCCGTACAACCGTATAAGAAGTTTTCTCCTCGTATGGCTCGCTAAAAAATGATTCGAAGTTTTGTCTATGGATAAAGTTAGAATAAATAGGAAAGGAATCCGTAAAAAAATGATTCGAAGTTTTCCCAAAGATTCAATCCATAAAGAATCATTACAAATCTTTATCCTTGAAAAAGTTTCTTACTTCTACATCATTATTTGAGTCAAGTTTTACGGTAAAGACTCCATTTTATTATCATAAGAAAGATCATTTTCTTTTTCTTTTCGAATGGAATTGTCAATGATGTAAAGCAAATAATCTACATAGATCGAACAATAAAAAGAAATATCATGCTTAAATATTTAAAATTGAATATTTTGGGGATGCAAATGATTTTTCACAAAAATAGAAAGACTTTTTGTCACTGAAATAGGATAACAATACATAGCTATAGGCTAACCACTTCCTCTTTTATATGTATTTTCATATTTTGTTTAACCTGAGGTTAAGTAATCTTTCTATAGATCTATGTCCCATCTTATCTTTATCTGGATCACAAAAGGGTTTAGTTACTTTTGCATGTCATTTGAACTCGATTTAGTTCAGTTTGTGAAAAATTCAGATACGATTCCCAAAAAAATCATTCAAAATGAAAAAAGAAAGAGGAATCATATTCTATCAAATATTAGACTTTGAAATAGAACCTTCTTGAAGAAAAAAAAGTATTCGGATAAAAGAGATATGCTCTGGGACGGAAGGATTCGAACCTACGAATAGCGGGACCAAAACCCGTTGCCTTACGGCTTGGCTACGCCCCGTTTCTATTTTTATTGGACATTAATACTAATAAAGAATAATATTGGTATTAAGTGTTCGTCAATTCCAGTCCAACTATCTATAGAAAATATTTCTTCTTTATAGAATTGATTATAGATTCGTTGCTAGGATTTTGACATGTGTATATCTAGAATTCAACTGAATTTATTGATCATTACATATAATTCAATTAAGATATTGTATGAAAGTATGATTTCTTCTATTCTCCTTTGAGAATTGGAGGATTTTTGATTGAGTGGAAAAAGAAGGATTTTTTGTCTACCTTACTTTCTTCATTTTTCCTTATATCAATAACTCAATCAAAATGCAATTATCTCGACGAAAAAAATGTCTGTTATGCTTAATATCTTTAGTTTGATCTGTCTTAATTCTGCCCTTTATCCGAGTAGTCTTTTCTTCGCCAAATTGCTCGAAGCCTATGCTTTTTTGAATCCAATTGTAACACCCGGTTTTTTAAAAGAAAAGATATGAGGAATAAAAAAGAAAGAAAGACAATTAAGTCCAAGTGGAGGGACTAAAAGTGTCCAAAAGGATAAAACTTTGAAAAAGTTGGTGTAAAGGTGGGCATGGCCGCCCACCCTCACTTCACATCAACATTTCTTTGGTTTTAGAGAGAGAGAGAAGGGGAAAACTCTCGGCTTGTAGAAGAAGAAGAAGAAGAAGTGAACGAATTCAAGGTAAGAATTTGTGGTTTTTATGTGTTTATGAAGGGTTTTATCCCGGTTATGTGTTTATGTGCTTATGTGTGTGTATGTGCTCGGGTGTGTGTGTTTGGTGTTTTTTAGGTGTTTGAACTCATTGCAAGCGGGTTAGAAAGGAAGAAATACCCAAGTTGCATCAGTTGAGTTCTAGACCCCGGTTTTTTACTTGTTTTAAACTATCATTGGGGCTGAAAATGTATTAAAGCGATTTTCAAAGCTTATGTATGTTTACCCGTATGTAATGTGCATGATTGGATGTTGATTCTTGAATGCTTATAGGTTGTTCATGTTTAGAATAGCCACATTAAGCTTAGAATAGATGGGTTTGATGATTGGGTTGAAAACATACCGGAAACATGTTACACAGAAGGCCCATGTGCCTAGATAAGGCTCATGCGCCTGAATTTGCCTTACAAATATTTAAGTGTAATCCATGCGCCTAAACAGTAGCCCATGCGTCTAAGATTACCTTAAGAAATGTTTAAGTACAGCCCATGCGCCTGAACAGTGATCCATGCGTCTAGAAATGTTAGCCGGACAACTAAGTGTAGGGCCATGCGCCCCAATAGTGCCCATGCGCCCAAGTGGCTCATGCGCCTAAGTGTCCATGCGTCTGAATTATCCATGCGTCTAAGTGATCATACGCACAAATAGTGCCCATGCGCCTGAATAGTTCATGCGCCTAAAGTTTCTTGTTAGTAGTAGAAAGGTCATATCACTAGTGACTGTAAGAAGCCAAGGGCGGAGAGCTCTGGAGCAGAGAAGAAGAAGCTAGAGGAAGGAGGGCAGAGGGCAAGTGCTAGAGCTTACACTATGACCAGGGAGGAAGCCAGAGCTGATCCCGATGTTGTGTCAGGTATGTTTCTAGTAAACCAAACTTGTGCCTCTGTATTATTTGATTCTGGTGCTAGCAGGAGTTTGTTCTCCACTACTTTTTGTGCTAAGTTTCCTCTTAGTAGCAGAAAGGTCAGTGCACCATTCGATGTAGAAACTGCTATTGGAAAGTCCACTAGAATTACTAATGTGATAGAGGACTGTACCATAGAACTAGAAGGTCATAGGTTTGCTGGTAGGTTACACGTGATACCCCTAGGTGGATTTGATGTAGTACTATGGATGGACTGGTTTGTAACCTATGAAGCAAACATCATGTGTCTCAAGAAGATGATCCGATTGACAATGCCGAACAGGAATAAGGTGACGGTTTATGGTGATCACGTCACGACGATCCCGAAGGTGATTTCGATGGCGGTAGCGGGAAAGTGCATGGGGCGTGGATGTAGTGCCTACTTGGCCTACGTAAAGGATGTAGACGTGCCAACACCACAACTCTCTGATGTACCAGTTGTGTGTGGCTTTCCGGATGTGTTTCCAGAAGATTTACCCGGCGTGCCACCGGATCGTGAGATTGAGTTTCAAATTGATTTGATACCCGGTGCTCAACCCGTTGCTAAAGCACCGTATCGGTTAGCTCCCACAAAAATGAAAGAACTGATGGAGCAGTTACAAGAGCTGCTCGATAAGGGGTTCATTAGACCGAGTATCTCTCCCTAGGGTGCTCTAGTCTTGTTTGTAAAGAAGAAAGACAGTAGTATGAGGATGTGCGTTGACTACCGAGAGCTGAACATGTTGACGGTGAAGAACCGATACCCCCTACCAAGAATAGATGATCTGTTTGATCAGCTCCAAGGTGCCAGTTGGTTTTCAAGGATAGATCTTCAATCTGGTTACCATCAGCTGAAGGTGGAGGAGCAGGATATCCCTAAAACAGCTTTTCACACGCGCTATGGTCACTATGAATTCCTTGTTATTTCATTTGGTCTGACCAATGCACCTACTGCTTTTATGGACTTGATGAATCGAGTGTGTCGGCCAATGTTAGATAAATCAATGATTGTGTTTATTGATGATATCCTGATTTATTCGAAGAGCGATGAGGAGCATGCCGATCACATTCGGGAGGTGGTAGAGACCTTAAGAAGGGAGAAGTTGTACACCAAATTCTCCAAGTGTGCGTTCTGGTTACGTGAAGTCCAATTCTTAGGTCACATGATAAATCCTGAGGGGATTGTGGTAGACCCTGCTAAGGTGGAGGCTGTGATGCAGTGGAAATCTCCAAGAATGCCATCTGAGATTCGTAGTTTCTTGGAGTTGGCGGGGTATTATCGAAGGTTCATTCAGGACTTTTCCATGATAGCTTCTCCACTAACCAAGTTAACCCGAAAGGATGTAAAGTTTATATGGGGTTAAGCCCAAGAACAAGCATTCGAGGAATTAAAGGTGAGGTTGACTCAAGCTCCAGTCTTGTCATTACCCGAAGGAAGCGAGGATTTGGTGGTATATTCAGATGCTTCTTACTTGGGGTTGGGGTGTGTATTAATGCAGAGAGGGAAGGTTATAGCCTATGCATCCCGACAGTTGAAAGTTCATAAGGTCAACTACCCTACTCATGACTTGGAGCTAGCAGCCTTGGTCTTTGCACTAAAGATTTGGAGGCACTATCTCTACGGGACGAAGTGCACCATTTTCACTGACCACAAGAGCTCGAAGTACTTCTTCGAGCAAAAAGATCTGAACATGAGGCAGAGAAGATGGTTGGAGCTTATAAAAGATTATGATTGCGAGATCCACTATCATCCGGGCAAAGCTAACGTGGTGGCTGATGCTCTTAGCTAAAAGGAGAGGCCTGAGCCGATTCGGGTGAAAGCATACCAACTGATCATGATCTCTGATGTAATGAAGCAAGTTAAGGAGTTTCAAGATGAGGCATTAAAAGAAGATTACCTAAAATCTGAAAGAATGAGAGGTCTGGTTGGGGAATTGGCTAAAAACACACTTGGTGTTAAAACTCGATTTGGACGGGTGTGGATTACTCATTTCGGGGATCTACGTGTGAGGATTTTGGATGAAGCTCACAAGACTCGATACTCCATTCATCCTGGTGCCACAAAGATGTATCATGATATGAAGAAAGATTATTGGTGGCCGGGTATGAAGCATGACGTGGTGGAGTATGTGAGTAAGTGCCTTACTTGTTTGCAAGTGAAGGCTGAACATCGGAAGCCGTATGGGAAGATCCAACTGTTGGATATACTGGAATGGAAGTGGGAGCACATCACCATGGATTTCATTACGAAGCTGCCACGTACTCCGAATGGTACGATGCCATATGGGTGATTGTTGACCGTTTGACAAAGAGTGCTCACTTCCTACCGATCCGCGAGACTATTCATCCGAGAGGTTGGCTGACCTGTTCATCAAGGAGATTGTAACTCGTCATGGTGTGCCGGTGTCCATTGTGTCTGATCGCGACACCCGGTTTACATCTAAATTCTGGAAGAAATTCCACAAAGCCATGTGGATGAGGTTACATATTAGCACGGCTTATCATCCCCAAACTGATGGTCAGTCAGAAAGGACCATTCAGACACTGGAAGACATGCTTCGGGCATGTGTGATTGATTTTGGGGAAGTTGGGATGACCACATATAGGACCTTTTCCGAATCATTGCTCGAGTAGGAGAGGTGGCCTATAGGTTGGAATTACCGGATGAGTTAAGTGAGATTCACCCGACATTCCATGTGTCTCATCTAAGAAAGTGTATAGCTGATGAAGACATGATTGTTCCACTGGAGGATATCGAAGTAGATAAAAAGCACAATTATGTGGACCAACCAGTGGCAATCATCGATCATAAAGAGAAGAGGCTGCGAAATAAAGTGGTTCCTCTTGTGCGTGTACAGTGGAAACACAGGAAGGGATCCAAGTCTATATGGTAGACTGAGGAGGAGATGAGGCAGCATTATCCTCATTTGTTCGAGGAATAACAGGTTTCGGGGACGAAACAAATATAAGGGGGTGGACTTGTAACACCCGATTTTTTTAAAAGACAAGATATGAGGAATGAAAAAGAAAGAAGGCAATTAAGTCCAAGTGGAGGGACTAAAAGTTTCCAAAAGGACAAAACTTTGAAAAAGTTGTGTAAAGGTGGGCATGGTCGCCCACCCTCACTTCACATCAACATTTCTTCGGTTTTAGAGAGAGAGAGCAGGAGAAAACTCTCGTCTTGTAGAAGAAGAAGAAGAAGTGAACGAATTCAAGGTAAGAATTTGTGGTTTTTATGTGTTTATGACGGGTTTTATCCCGGTTATGTGTTTATGTGCTTATGTGTGTGTATGTGCTCGGGTGTGTGTGTTTGGTGTTGTTTTTAGGTGTTTGAACTCATTGCATGCGGGTTAGAAAGGATGAAATACCCAAGTTGCATCAGGTGAGTTCTAGACCCTGGTTTTTTACTTGTTTTAAACTATCTTTGGGGCTGAAAATGTATTAAAATGATTTTCAAAGCTTATGTATGTTTACCCGTATGTAATGTGCATGATTGGATGTTGATTCTTGAATGCTTATAGGTTTTTCATGTTTAGAGTAGCCACATTAACCTTAGAACAGATGGGTTCGATGATTGGGTTGAAAACATACTAGAAACTTATTACACAGAAGGTCCATGCGCCTAGATAAGGCTCATGCGCCTGAATTTGCCTTAGAAAGATTTAAGTGTAATCCATGCGCCTAAACAGTAGCCCATGTGCCTAAGATTACCTTAAGAAATATTTAAGTACAGCCCATGCGCCTGAACAGTGGTCCATGCGTCTAGGAATGTTAGCCGGACGACTAAGTGTAGGGCCATGCGCCCCAATAGTGCCCATGCGCCCCAATAGTGCCCATGCGCCCAAGAATGCTCATCTATTAATGCTCATGTGCTTAAGTTAAAAGGGTACACTAACCAAATGGTCAAACTTGGTTATCCCATGCAAGATAAAATGATAGCGGACTTCATTTTTAACTCCCTCCAAGTTCTTACGATCAGTTCGTAATGATATTCAATTTGAATGCATGGGTATAAACTGTGGCTGAACTCCATGGTATGCTCAAAACTACTAAGCAAAATGTACGAGGTAAGACTAAGAAACTGCTAATGGTCAGATCTAGTGGTGTTAGAAAGCCAAATTCCTAGAAGAGAATTTATAGCAACAAACATAAGGAAAGGTTGTTGCTGCCGAGCTTATAAAATCTAGTTTCATGAAAAATAAAAGAGTTCATCACGTGTTACGAACTAAGAATCATAAAACTGGATTGGACAAAACACATTTGAATCAATCTTTCATTGTGATTGAACCTATTTGGTAAACACTAAAATTTAATCTTATAGATAAAAATATCTTTATTTTATTCTTCACGTCCAGGATTATGTCCTGGATCTGTGGATAGGATCAAGAGACATGGTGGATCATATAAGGAAGGCTATTTAATCAGCATCCTCCTTAAAATTTTCCCAAGTTCTATGGGCGACGATCGTATTTTTTTAGTCTTATTGGGAACAACATTATCTAGAACATAGAGCTTTTTCATCATCTTATGAATAATTCTTAGACTGCGATGCCATGCGAGAAAGTTGGTGTTATCAAGTTAATCTTTCTTAAGGATAGACTTGAAAATAAATGAGGTTTTGATTTTTGAAAACATCTATTTAAATAAGCAAAAATAAAATAGTTAGTATTTTTGATGTTATATTTCCTTATTATAATTAATGCCCTATTTATAATAATTTGGAATTAGGAATGAGAATCCGGATTGGTTAGTTACCAAAGGCAACTGGGGCACACAACATTACTAAATGATTAAGCAGACTAATAACATTTGTGAATTGCGGAAACTATACTATTCTCAAGTATGAGGCTACAATAACAACATTTGTCAATGCATTGATAATTTTAGCCTCATCTTTGCTCACTTTTCTCTCTAGACTATTCTGGCACGTAACAATAGAGAAAAGTAATAGTCATCCTAAAACAGGTACGTGTGAAAGGGTCAGATGTGTCAATGAAACCCTTGCACATCGAAAAAGTAAAGTACACATTATGTGTGATGATTTGCTTCAAACACTGATTTTTTGCTTTATGTTCCAAATGTTCAATTGGGTATCATATAATATTGATTTTTATCTACAGGATAAAATTTTAGTGTTTACCAAATAGGTTCAATCACAATGAAAGATTGATTCAAATGTGTTTTGTCCAATCTAGTTTTATGATATTTAGTTCATAACAAGTGACGAACTATTTTATTTTTCATGAAACTGAATTTTATAAGCTCGGCAGCAACAATCTTTTCCTTACATTTGTTGTTATAAACTCTCTTCTAGGAATTTGGCTTTCTAACACCACTAGATCTGACCATTAGCAGTTTTGTAACACCCAGATATTTTCTCTCGAGCCAACGAAAGAAGAAAAAGAAGTAAAGTCCAAAGTCGGGGGATCTAACATGCCAAAACATGAAAAAGTTTGGATGAATGGGGAATAAGAGGGGAGGGCAGCCCACACCCTCCCCCACACCCACAAAATTCTACAAAAAGGAGAAGAGAAGAAGAAAAGGGAGAAAAAAGGAGAAAAAGCTTGGTTCGAGTGGATTCGAGCTTGAAAATAGAAGTGTAGTGGGTCTAATCGAAGCTCTACTTGTCGGTATTGTTTGTGTGAGTTCTAGGACCCCTCTTTTACTTGTTTTCAACTAATTTGGGGCTGGAACACATAGTGAAAATCCCTTTTTGAAATGTGTGTGTTTGACCCGTGTGTATGCGTTTGTGTGTGATGCGTTTGGAGTTTGTTTTCGGGCTTGTGTGTGCTTGAATGGTGTTGTGGTATGCATTCCTAAGGTTTAGGATGGTTGATTTGAGCTTAAAATGAGTTTGGAAGAGCTTGGAGATCGAAAATGGCAGATGGGTTCAGGATGAACTGCATTCTGCATCAGTTAGGGTTATGCAACTGAATGGCATGCGACTGGAGGCCATACGGTCGAAAGGAAGGCAGCTGAGGTTCATACGCATGCCAGTCATGCGACTGAGGTTCATACACATGCCAGTCCTGTGACTAAGGTTTATACGCATGCCAGTTGTGCGACTACGCGTCATTCGCATGGGGAATCATGCGACTGAGGTCCATACGCCTAGGGTCCATTCGCATTAGTCCATTTGCATAGATGTTTATCCATATTGGTCCATTTTCATGGGTGTTCATCCACACTAGTCCATTCGCATAGGTGTTCATCCGCATTAGGTTCATTCGCATGGGTGTTCATTCGCACATTATCCATTCGCATGATGTTCAGTCGCCTGGAGGCCATGCGACTGAAGGGTGCCCATACGCCAAAGTAGGGTTGGTGTACCCGAGGAAACCGTAGTTTTTGTACTGACTTTCGGGGGAAAGTGCACATGTAAGTTTTGATGTGGAAGGTTCCCGTAAGTTCATATAAGATGACTGTTATGGCTTTAGAGGTTATGTTGGGCATGATGTTGATAGTGAATGATGTTGTATGATTATGTTGATGTATGTTATGTATGTATGATGATGCTCTGTATGATGATGATGATTGTGTATGATGACGTTCGTTTTTATTATGTATGATTATTTTCCCTTGGCTTTACGTTGAATGTTAATGAATGAAATGAAAGTATTATGTAACATAAAATGGAAGATAATGAAAAGAGGAACATGATGAATGAATTCTAGCATTAATGAATGAATGATGAAAGTAATAAAAGTCTTGCAAACCTTGTATGTCAGAACACGCCCCTTTGTAAGGTGTTAGCCCAACGGTGTGTGGGTTCGCTACCCCAGGAGGATGCACATCGGGGTCTTTCTTTGTGATTGACCATTTGAATGGAACCATAATAACTTGCCTTCGGTACTGTGGCCAGAGGTGCTATGCACCGTAATGGAAGGTCTATGATAGGCTTTGACCCAGTACCAACGAACAGAAGGGCATAGCACATAACAATGGTACACCCGAACTTTATCTTAGGTACTGTGGCCAGAGGTGTGGTGCACCGTAACGGAAGGTCTATGATAGGCTTCGGCCAAGTACCAGGAGACTGAATGGTAAAGTTCATGTTTTGATGGAAAGAAAAGATGTAATGATGAATGAACAAATGAAAGTAAGAATGTATGAACAAATGGAAGTTAACGAATGAATGATGAAGATAATAATGATATTATCTATGAGTACGTATGATGTATGATCGCATGAAAGTAAAGTACGGTTTTAACAAAAGAAAAGTATGTTTTATTATAAAACTAGAACTCACTCAGCAACGCTCACTTTTATGTGTTTCCAGTTGGTAGGTAATGATTGCTGAGGATGGCATGGGGCAGCTACTCAGCTCTTTTGGATGACATCCATTTTTATAATGCTTTTGTGATGTAATGCAATATGTATTTATAACTGGATAACGATGTATTATTTTGCAAAAGCTTTTATAATGAAATGAGATGTCTATTTTAAACGTTTTGCTACGATATTTTTATGAGATATAAATGTAATTATATGTTTTATGTGCGATTATCAACCAACTGTAAGCGTCCCAGGAACGGGGCCTTACAAGTTTCTTAGTCTTACCTCGTATATTTTGCTTAATAGTTTTGAGCATACCATGGAGTTCAGCCACAGTTTTTACCCATGCATTCAAATTGAATATCATTACGAAGTGATTGAAAGAATTTGGAGGGAGTTCAAAATGAAGTCCGCTGTCATTTCATCTTGCATAGGATAACCAAGTTTGACCATTTGTTTAGTGTACCCTTTTAACTTAAGCACATGAGCACTAACAGATGCGCATTCTTCCATTTTACAAGATATTAGTTGTTTGATTGTATCATAGCGTTCTTGTTGGGCTTGTTTCTGAAACATGCCTTTAAGTTATTCAATCATGTCAAATACAAGCTTGTCCTCCATGTTCTTCTAGAGATCAAGAGACATGGTGGCTAGCATAAGGAAGGCTATTTAATCGGCATCCTCCTTAAAATTTTCCCAAGTTCTATGGGCAACGACCGTATTATTTTTAGTCTTATTGGGAACAACTTTATCTATAACATAGAGCTTTTTCATCATCTTAAGAATAACTCTTAAACTGCGATGCCATACGATAAAGTTGGTGTTATCAAGTACTCTTTCTTAAGGATAGACTTGAAAATAAATGAGGTATTGATTTCTGAAAACATCTATTTAAATAAGCAAAAATAAAATAATTAGTATTTTTGATGTTTTATTTCCTTATTATAATTAATTACCTGTGTATAGTAATTTGGAATTAGGAATGAGAATCTGGATTGGTTAGTTACCAAAGGCAGTTGGGGCACACAACATTATTAATTGATTAAGCAGACTAACAACATTTGTGAATTGTGGAAACTATACTACTCTCAACTATGAGGCTACAATGACAACATTTGTCAATGCCTTGATAATTTTAGCCTTATCTTTGCCCACTTTTCTCTCTAGACTATTCTGGCACGTAACAACAGAGAAAAGTAATAGTCATCGTAAAACAGGTACATGTGGAAGGGTCAGATGTGTCAACGAAACCATTGCACTTTGGAAAAATAAAGTACACATTATGTGTGGTGATGTGGCTTTAAACACTGATGGTTTGCTTTATGTTCCAAGTGTTCCTTATAATAGGGTAGCATATAATATTGACTTTTATATACCGGATTAAATTTTAGTGTTCACCAAATAGGTTCAATCACAACAAAAGATTGATTCAATTGTGTTTTGTCGAATCCAGTTTTATGATATTTAGCTCGTAACAAGTGACAAACTCTTTTATTTTTCATGAAACTAGATTTTATAAGCTCAGCAGCAACAACATTTCCCTTACGCTTGTTGTTATAAACTCTCTTTTAGGAATTTGGCTTTCTAACACCATTGTTCTAACCATTAGCGGTTTCTTAGTCTTACCTTGTATATTTTGTTTATTAGTTTTGAGCATACAATGGAGTTCAGCCATAGTTTTTACCCATGCATTCAAATTGAATATCATTACGAAGTGATCATAAGAACTTGGAGGGAGTTCAAGATGAAGGCTGCAGTTATTTCATCTTGCATGGGATAACCAAGTTTGACTATTTCGTTAGTGTACCCTTTCAACTTAAGCACTAACAGATGAGCCTTCTTCCGTTTTACAAGATATCAGTTGTTTGATGTTCTCATAGCGTTCTTGTTGGGCTTGGTTTTGAAACGTGTCTTTAAGTTACTCAATCATGTCAAATACAACCTTGTCCTCCATGTTCTTCTAGAGATCAAGAGACATGATGGCTAGCATAAGGAAGGCTATTTAATCGGCATCCTCTTTAAAACTTTCCCAAGTTCTATGGGCAACAACCATATTATTTTTAGTCTTGTTGGGAACAACATTATCTAGAACATAGGGCTTTCTCGTCATCTTAAAAATAATTCTTAGACTACGATGTTATGCGAGAAAGTTGGTGTTATCAAGTTACTCTTTCTTAAGGATAGACTTGAGAATAAATGAGGTATTGATTTTCTAAAAACATCTATTTAAAGGTAGCTGAGGCCCACAACATTAGTAAATGATTAAGCAAAGTAACAACATTTGTGAATTATGGAAACTATACAACTCTCATGTATGAGGCTACAATGACAACATTTGTCAATGCATTGATAATTTTAGCCTCATCTATGCCCACTTTTCTCTCTAGTTTATTCTGGCACGTAACAATAGAGAAAAGTAATAGTTATCCTAAAATAGGTATGTGTGGAAGGGTTAGATGTGTCAATAAAACCCTTCCACCTTGGAAAAATAAAGTACACATTATGTGTGGTGATGTGGCTTCAAACATTGATATTTTGCTTTATGTTCTAAGTGTTCCTTATAATAGGGTAGCATATAATATTGATTGTTATCTATAGAATTAAATTTTAGTATTTACTAAATAGGTTCAATCACAATGAAAGATTAATCCAAATGTGTTTTGTCGAATCCGGTTTTATGATATTTAGTTCGTAACAAGTAACAGACTCTTTTATTTTTTATGAAACTAGATTTTAATACCATATTAAAACTATGTTTATCGCGAGATAAGCAACCAATTCTTTTTAAGTTAATAATTTTAAATATAAAAACTTATCTAGTTATCATTTAAAATAACTTGATAATTTTATATTATCAAGTTTCAAGTTTTGAAAATTTAAACTAATTTTAAATTTGAAAACTTATCTACTTATCTTTTAAAATAGATAACTAATTTTAGTTTAATATTATCAAGTTTCAAGTTGAAAATTTAAACAAATTGTAAATTTGGAAAGTTAACTAATATTTTAAGTAATTGTAAAAAATAAGTTTAGGTTGTCGTGTTATAACAATTATAAGATAAGTTTAAAACTTGCATTTATTTTGATAGTAAAAATATATTTTTAATTAGTTTGGTATTACGTTGTCGTGTTATAACAATTATAAGATAAAAGCATACACAATGGCAAAGTAAATATGTAAATCTTGATTACTATGATTTTTTGATTTTGCTAGAGCTAAGTAGTAAGATCATAATAGGTCATAGAGTCACAACATAAAATAACCATATGGATAAACCTAAGTGCATCTAGATATTTTGATCGGCTCTCATTGACTCTCTGATTTGTCCTCTCTTTACTTTTGCCTTTGGATATTCAAATATCACATTATATATAGAAAAAGAACATTATGAAAGAAAACCCAAACATATTACAACTTTTAGCTATCAAATAGGCCAAAACCATAAAAACAAAAAATAAACGAAATCAAATCAAAACATAATCATTCAACCATAGGGTCTAGCCAGATTTACATATCGAACACAATCAAGATAAATGGGCTAATCTTTTGGCTAATAAATATTTAACCAAAATAAATAAGTCACTATAAATAAAATAAATTCAAAAACTTTAAACAAATTTAAAGTTTGTGATTTGTAACCGGTTAAAATACCAGATTTAATTTGCATGTTGTAAGTTAGCTCTCATACCATTGTTGGTGTAACACCCGGATATTTTCTTTGAAGCCGACGAAAGAAGAAAAAGAAATAAAGTCCAAAGTCGGGGGACGAAACTTGCCAAAACGCAAGAAAGTTCAGAAGAGAAGGAGAATAAGAGGGGAGGGCAGCCCACACCCTCCCCACATCTCCAAAATTCGGCCACATAGAGGAAGAGAAGAAAAAAAAAGGGAGAACAGAGAGGATGTAGATACATGTGTACCTAGTTTCTAAACTTAATGTAATATGTCTTTATTGTCTTACACATATGTAATGGATTGGGTATTTAATGAAATACAAATGTTTGGTTGTGCTTATAATGTTTATTATTTCATTAATTAGTAGTTTAACGCTTATTGAATTGACTATATACGTTTGTGGTTGTTTGAACTAATATTAGTAATGTAATGATTAATAAATATATTCAAACTTAGTAATATGAAGTTCAAATGCGAATGGCCCATGCTAATGGACCATATGCATGAACAACTTCATGCGAATGACTCAGTCACATGACTGAACCAGGAGACTAGATCAGTCGAACGAGTGTAACATGAGATTGACTCAATCGCACGACTGAACACTCAGTCGTACGAATGGATCAACCGCATGGCTCAATTGCACGACTGAACCATGCTAATGGTTCAGTCACCCGAATGAGAAATCCTAACCTATAAATACCATCTAATTCGTGGAAAAACAAAAGTATTAAGAACACTTCAACTACATCCGTACCCTAGCCATCTAGAGACCTCTAAGAACTGTTCCAAGTTCATAGATCGATTCCAAATCGTCTTAACATTTAGATTCAATCCATAATTGTTTCTACGTGCGTTCTCACTAAATGGATCGCCAATCAAATAGGATTCCGCACTACTTGATTCGGTATACACGTTAATCAGTTAGTATTTCGTTCAATACACGAGCCTAACAAGTGGTATTAGATCTTTGGCTCTTGATTTACGTGTGATTCTATCATTTTTTATACAAAACTTATGTTTTTTTCACAAAAAACACAATCTTTTTGTGTCAAACGGTGTCTTAGACGTCTCCTGTTCGAAAAGTTTAATTTTTCTGGCATACGGCAATTAGGGTTAGTGAAAATTCGTGTTTTTGCATCCAAAATACCTTAAACTTACGAATTTTCGAAATCCAGCAGCTTCAGTCGCACGATTGACTCAATCGCAAGACTGAATACATACGCATCCCTCATATGCATGATTGGACTCATTCGTATCTCCATTCGTACGATTGAGCAGTCTATTCGCATTGTTCAACTGCACTTGTTCCTTCTCCCGACTAAGCCATCCGCATTAGTTCAGTCGCATGATTGAACGAACCGCATTGTTCAATCGCACGAATAACCCAATCGCACAACTTCATTCGCACAATGGAATCAACGTTTCGATATCTACTTAAATGGAGTAGATTTCAATCTGTGGGAATCTATAGAGACGGGGTACAACATGCCAGTAGGAGCTGATGGTGTCAAACTTATACTGGGTGGCATGACTGATGGACAAAAGGTCAAATACAATGCTGAGAAGAAAGTCTATGTTTTTCTTACACAATCAATTCCAAAGGATATTTTCCATCAATTTTCTGATTATACACAAGCAAAGAAATTATAGGATGCATTGGAGAAGAGATATGACGGGAACACATCATTAAAGGCCATAAAGGCTAAGGATTTGAAGAAGGAGTTTGACAACTTCTCTTCGATGGGTAAAGAAAGCTTGGATGATGTTATCGATAGGTTCTACCACTTGATGAGTGAGATGCACACTCATGGAGTAACGACATCAATGAAGACAAAGTGTCAAACTTTGCTGATGGTTTGCAAGAAAAATGGGTTTCTTTTGTCTCCAATCTCAGATAGAATTGTATGCTTATGAAGTTAGATATAAATGACTTCATTCTGAAACTGAGAGAGGAAGAGCTGAGGATGAAGTATAGAGCCCAAAAGTCTAACTATGATTAGAATCCAGTATTGTATAACGCGACTCCTTAAGCCAAAACACCAGGAGCACCACTTCAGACAGCTTTTGTGTCAAGTTCAGCTGGTTCTTCTCAAGCCTCTACTTCAGGGTCAGAAACGTCAGGGTCGTCTGGTACCTAATACATTATACCTGGAGCCAATGCAGGAAAACTGAAGACCGAAAATTTTGGTAATGTGACAGTTGAGGTAGCTAAAGAGCACATGGATCTCTTAGCTGCGGTAGTCCACTCCTATGATGGACTAAGTGCTGGTAAAATTAGGAACTGCCATCTGGCTGATGAGGATTACGAGCAGGAGGATGAGATAGAGCTGGAACGGATAGATATAATGTGGGCCTTAGCGAGTGCTGTCCGGCGAGCTAAGAAGTTTGTCAAGAAGACCGGATAGAACTTGGTTGCAACTAAGTAAACTACTTTTGGCTTCGACAAGACCAAGGTGACCTGTTTCAACTGTTGCGAGAAGGGGCACTTTAAACGTGTGTGCGTGAAGCCTAAGAAGACTGGGAATGGGAATCCTTTATCATCCTTTAATCGTCAGGATAAATCCAATAGTATTCCTACTTCATCAAGCAAGGAACCTAAAGCCTTGACTGCTCATGATGATAAAGGACAGGACTGGAGCTTTCGGTTTGTCTCACCTAGAGAATCCAACATTGCTAGCGTGGAGGATATAGATGACGATTCACCTAGTGAAGGAGATATTGTAGTGGAACTTGCGATGTCCAACACTGAAGAGACTACACCAGTGGTAAACTAGCTGCCTGAAGAAGGACAACTACAACAACATCAGAATCACTAGAACCAGAAACACCAGACTCTACTCAAATGGCTAATTAATCTGCACCTCCTCACCTAAGTACTACTGACCAACATTTTGATAATCATGCTTGTTCTGATTGTAATAAATTTTGGGAAAGCATAGATTTAAAATTTGCTAGGTTATGAGATCATAATGATAGCTTAGTAAAGGACTTGCAACTATGCACTAAAGCTAATAGAGTTCTAAAACAAAATGAGCACAGTTACAAAGAAAAGATAGACCTTTTGAACAAACAGCTTAGGGAAACAGAACTAGTAGACTTTAACCAAGCTAATGACATTAGGTACTATCTTAACTCCCTAGAAGACACTAAGAAACAGAAAGCAGTTTTAGAAGTAGAAGTTAATTCCTTAAAGCAAAAACTGCATAGTTGGACAAGTTCATCCCATATTATCCAACACTTAGTGAGAGAGCGTAATAACAGGGAGGGATTGGGATATAAAGTGGTTCCACCACCACCTGAGACCTTGATGAACACTAAAAGTAAACCAATCAATAGCAATCCAATCAAAGATCATGTGGTGTCCACTCCTCTTGTAAGTGATCCAGATTCCACATGTAAATTAAATGAATCTAGAACTAAACAAAAGGAGGCCACGTCAAAGGCAAAAGGCAATATTCCTTGTGCAATCCGGAAAAAGAGTTTGAAAAGGTTAATATAAAGTCTGGTTCAAACAAAGTCAAATCTAAACCTAAAAAGACCATTAATGTTAACCAATCACGTGCATCATGTCAAAGTCTAGGTAAACAAAATGGAAAAGATGTTAAACAAGGTAAGGAAATTAAATTTATAAAACCAGACTATACATCTAAACAAGAAGTGTCTCAATCCAAATAGAGTAAGATCACACGTATGACATACACTTCTCCACAAAAACTGTTAAATGGTAAAGTTGAAAGCAGATCGTGTTACAGCTGTGGAGAGTATGGACACATTGTGTCTAATTGTCCTTACTATCAGACACCAAGGAGAGAAGTTGAACTTCAGGACCCAAAACCTAGCCCTTTTAAGAGGAACTCAGTGACGCCACTTGGAAGGGCTAGCGAACCTAAAGTTCAACCCATTAGCCAGTCGTCTGTTTATCATAAACATGCCTTACACAAAGCTAGCTTATGGAAAGGAAAATCAATCCCTTTGTCTGATAATGAGAACAAAAAGACATCTGAACTTTCATCACCCTTTAAAGGTCAATGGGTTGAATTTATGATGTGTGATGCTTCTGGGAAACACAAGCCAGTAAAGGCTTGGGTCCCTAACCTGAACTAATGTTTTCAATTGAATGTTCAGGGTGTTTGCTATAATGCTGAAACCAACATGTGGATTGTTGATAGCGGAGCATCCAGGCACATGACAGTGAACAGGGCTCTCTTATCAAATGTCAAACAAATCAAAGGAGGCCATGTTTCATTTGAAGGAAACAAAGGTGGGTATATCACAGCTCAAGGGGAGGTGGGTAATCAGAAAATGAAGTTTGACAAGGTAAACTATGTTCAACAACTTCAAAATAACTAGCTTTTTGTTTCCAAATATGTGATAAAGGTTTTAAAGTAGTATTTGACAACAAGAAATGCTATTCCTCAAAAAGGACTATGTGATCCGGAGGATCAAGTCTTAATGTTTGCGTCAAGATATAATGACTTGTATGTCTTGGATCTATCAAAAGCCTCCACAACGGATCGTGAAGTTCAGTGCTTCTTACCAAAAGCTACTAAGCAGAATTCCATCTCCTGGCATAGGAGAATGGGACACATTAATCCAAGGAAGATGAATCACTTGATCCAAAATGATCTAGTGAGAGGAGTTAACGTCAAAAACTTCCAACTTCCGGATTTCTGTGTTGGTTGCAAGAAGAGCAAATAGACGAAGAAGTCTCATAAGGAAAAGAAAGTTCATTCGATCGAACTTCCTCTAGAGCTTCTTCACATGGATCTGTTTGGTCTAGTTGATAGAAGAAGTATCGCCAACGACTTGTACTGCTATGTAGTTACTCATGAGTACTCAAGATTCTATTGGGTAATGTTTCTGAAATCCAAGTCAGAAACATTTGAGTCATTCAAAGAATTAGTAACTACACCAGAGTCCCTCTACAAGCTGAAGGTACGTCAAGTGCACTCAGACAACGGAACCGAGTTCAAGAACCAATGGATGGAGGCTTACTGCAAGGAAAAGGGAATTGTGCACCAGTTCACCTCTACCTACACTCCTCAGATGAACGGCATTGCTGAAAGGAAAAATCGCAGCTTGATAGAGACCGCACGAACAATGCTAGCAGACTCGAAACTGCCTATCCATTCTAGAACGAGGCGGTTGCAAATGCGTATTACACGTTGAATCGAGTTCTGATAGTTAAATTCCATGGCAAGACATGTTACGAGTTACTACAACGACATAATACAAATCTAGAGTATCTCGATCCGTTTGGCACACCGTGTACCCTACTGAGAAAACTCAGGAGGGAAAATTAGCGAGAGAGCTGATGAAGGTATCTTTCTAGGATACAACATACCAAACAAGAGAGTTTACAATAACTCCACGGGTCAAGTAGAAGTGTGGTGTAAAGTTGATGTTCAGAGATACACCACACCACCTGCTGGAAAAGGGCCCACTTTCTTTTTTGACTATGATGGATTCTTCAAGTCCTTCAACATACCACCCTCCACTTCTAAGGATGAGTTGGCAACCAAGATAATGTATGATGTCTTGAACACACCGGCTCCAGATTCAACATCATCCAGTTCACAAGGTAGGACAACTAACAACTCAGGGGGAGCACTTGAAGATCGTGACTCCTCCTTTGATGAAGAAGCTGTGGAAAATGATCCGAACAACAAAGAGGAAGAGGTTTCTTCTACCACAAGTCCACAGCATCTGATGTTGATACCTCTGAGCCTTCGGAACCTCATACTCCTACTGCCTCAGCTTCAAAACCTAACGTTCATAATCTTGGTTCTGAGGTAGTTGTTCCAATCACTCCTGGATCATGCATAAACGTCTATCATCCTTTGAATAATGTCATTGGAGATGTTAGATCAGGAGTTCATACTAGAAATCACCTGCATTCAACTGATTATGCCTCGGTGATGGAAAAGGGATACCTTCATGACGGTGCATATCGTTGCTTTGTGTCTCAGTTTGAGCCAAAGTATGTAAGTGAAGCTCTGAATGATGAGGCGTAGGCGAGTGCCATGCAAGATGAACTTCTTCAGTTCAAGAAGTTAGGTGTATGGACTCTAGTGGATAGACCTAAAGGTGCTAAGGTCATTGGCACCAAATGGGTCTTGAAATGCAAGAAAGATGATCATGGCGTGATCATCAGAAACAAGGCTCGACTTGTAGTTCAGGGATTTTGACAAGTCGAGGGAATAGATTACAATGAAGTGCTTGCACCCATGGCAAGAATGGAAGCCATCCGCATCTTCCTTGCCTATGCATCATACATGAAGATTAAAGTTTATCATCTGGATGTGAATAGTGCATTCCTTCATGGTGAAATCTGAGAGACAGTGTACGTCAGTCAACCTGAGGGATTTGAGGATCCATATCATCGGGACAGAGTTTAGAAAGTTGACAAGGCTTTATACGGACTCCATCAAGTACCTAGAGCCTGGTATGAGAAACTCTCGACTCACCTTGTGAAGCACGGCTTTCGTAGACGTGTAATTAACTGCACGGTGCTCATTAAAGAAAAGGATGGAGATTTACTGCTCGTCCAAATTTATGTAGATGACATAATCTTTGGTTCCAAGAACGAAGAATTATTTAAAGAGTCTGAAGCAGTAATGATGGCTTATTTTGAAATGAGTGCAATGGGATAGATGAAATTCTTTCTCGGGTTACAGGTGGATCAGACACCAAAAAGAATATTTCTACATCAGACCAAGTATGTAGGAGATATTCTCAGTCGGTTTGACATGGAGAATGCTTCCGGGGCTGGGACTCCACTTGCTACAAACCACGATGTAGCACCTGACGAGAATGGTGATCTGGTTGATGCCACCATGTACCGAGGAATGATTGGATCTCTCATGTACCTCACTGCCTCAAGACCTGATATCATGTATGCGAAATGTCTATGTTCAAGATATGAGGAGAAGCCAAAGGTTAACCATCTAATAGGGGTCAAAAGGATATTTTTTTATCTAAAGGGTACACCAACACTTGGGTTGTGGTATCCTCATAACGATAACTTTGAGCTTACGGCATATAGTGACTCGGATTACGGAGGCTGCAAGATGAGCTACAAGTCTACATTATTGGGATGTCAATTCTTTGGGAGAAGATTAGTGACCTGGCAGTGTAAGAAGCAGACCTCGGCTGCTTTGTCAACCTGCGAAGCCGAATATGTTGCCGCTACAAGTTGCTGTTCACAAATCATATGGATTCAACAGCAAATGCGGGATTACGGTTTGAAATTCTCTTCTACTCCTATTTTTGTTGACAACTTTGCTGCAATTTCAGTAACTAAAAATCCCGTCCAACATCCTAAGACCAAACACATCAGAATAAAATATCACTTTATACGTGACTGTTTTGAAAAGAACCTAATCGATGTGGTTAAAATAAATACTGATTTTCAACGCGTGGACCTCTATACAAAGGCTTTTGATAAACCACGTTTTTTATATTTGTTAGAGGTCAACGGCGTCAAAAAGAAAGGTGATGTAATTCCTAAAGATGACCATGTGTAGTCCGATGCATATAGTCAAAATTTTCTTTTACTTTATTTTATTGTATTTATTTTAATTTATGTTTTAATTAAATTGATGTTATTTCTTCGCCTATTAAAATCCTAAAAACGCAAATCATTTATGGTTTTAGAATTTTAGGGGGAGAATAGGTTTAGTTAGTAACATTAACAAAAAAAACAAAGGAGGAGGAGAGGGTAGCTAATAGAAATTAGATCGTATCTGTGATACCAATTCAACAACTTTGGAAAATGATAGTACGCAGGAACAACTCAATTGGGACTTTAAATATTTAAATTAAATAAGATACAAAATTCAAAGTATAAGTCTGTGTAGTCTGAGCAATATAAAAGGAAAAATGATAGTAAAACTGGTTACTACTAAGGTGACACAAAGAAAGTAAACCTAGAGGTTGCTAGACCACAGATGATATGTCGGTAGATTCAACACAATAGATGATTAGACCTTGTTGGTGATCTCAGGAACAAACTAAGTGTTCAACTAACTATGGGTTCCCATCTTATCACGGGTTAACACAATCAGTTATTTCCAATAAGGGGTGACGAGCAAATAAACGCGACAAATGTGTGCGGATGACCATAAAAAGAGCAAAGCACAAAAAAATGAAAAATAAACGCAATCAAGCTAATAACATAGTTGTTGGTGCTTATGTGCAAAAGAAAAAATAAAGATGCTCTAACAAGAAGATAGGTTGCGTGCCTCTCTGTTGTGTGATGGCACTGACCTAAGGATAAGCATAACCAAGATATTCTAGAATCATTGTTGTTTGCTGCCTCTCTGCTGTGTGATGGCACTGACCTGAGGCTTAGCTTCTCTTTGAAAGCTCTAAGAATAGTTTGTTCTTGTCAAAATACCTGTAGACCGCTCAAAAATCTCCTGAGGAATGTTGATTACCACATAAGCATGGGATCCAAAAATGTTGGTTGAAATAATTAAACCTTAAATTATCACCAATCTATGTTAAAAGTCTATGTATGGATTTAAGAGGACAAGTATATTGACAATCATCATGGCTACAATTCGTGAAAGTCCAAATCAATGTGGGGATCTAATAGTACCAGTATGATTCCTAAAATTGCTAACGACTCTAGATGAAAAACAAGAATAGAGCATCAAAATTCTTTGATAACATGTCCCGAATGATTTGAATTTCTTGTATGATTCCAAATTGAATTGGTCCATTTATGTTCAAAATGAATTGAAGTTGCCTTTTCAGGAAATGAATTCTTTAGAGTTATTTCTTAGGATTTAGCCCTCACAAAACCACAAAAACATGTCTTAGTTTTGGATTTCAGTTTTATTTCTTTTATTTTGTTTAAATTTTGTCAATTTTGGTTGTTAAACATCAAACTACGCCATGGAATACAATAGAGGTTTTTAATCACCTAAAAGGGTCATGTCTGAGGTGACCACACATCTTTTAAAATGTAAGTGGGTCACGTCTGAGGTGACAAATTGTTTTAAAAGGATCACGTCTGAGGTGATCAAAAGTTTTCAAGTTAAAAGGATCATGTCTGAGATGATCGATTGCTAAACAAGTTTAATCAATAAGTTAAAGGTTGTAAAATGTCAAATGGTCATAAAGTCAAAATCATGAGTATGATCCATTCACACGACTGTACCATGAGTATGGACCAATCATTGAACGGACCATACTTATGCACTAGACAGCCGAATGGAGCATGAGTATGAACCATTCACCCAAATGGCTTCCTAGATTGAGCCAGTCGCCCAAATGGAGCTGTGCGAATGAGTCAGTCGCCCGACTGAAACCCAGCCGGCCGACTGAATGTGATCGGCTGAACCAATTGCACGACTGAGGTCCAATCGCTCAAATGAACAGAGCAAATGGGTCCAGTCACCCGATTGAAATCAGATTTAGTATAAATAGGTCCATAGTCAATCGCATAAACTCATCACCCCCAATCGCCCTAAAATCGCACAGCCTACCGTTACTCTGCCAAAAATTCCTCTGACCCAAATTGATTGCATATTGTAATATTGTGACGATCTCTGGTGTTTATACAGGTATAAGGCGGTACAATCCACCCAAATTTCAGTCGAACTGACTCGAAAATCACAATATTCGGCCCTAACCAGAACCAAAACGATTATTGGACAAATAACCTAACTAAACTAAGTAAAATGTTGAAATCAAAGTTATTAGGTTATTAGTAAAGTGATTGCGAGTCTAATGAACCAAAACACGACGTCTAATTCAAAGTTTTGGTCCAAATTCGAATTTCAGTTGAACAAATAGTTGGTCATGCGACTGGACACACGGATGAACTCCAATCGCGCGATTGAGTTGGTTGAATGACTTAATCGGCCGAATGGTTAATACGAATGAGCTCAGTCGGCCGACTGAACCACTTGCATGCTAGGTAAACCGACTGAATGCAGTCGCATGGTTCAATCGCATGATTGAACCAGAATGAATTTAACCAGGTTAATTTGAACTGATTATGTGTTGTGTGGTGATCTAATGTCTATGTGTCTTGTGTTATATATTGATAGCTGACAGGTGGTCCATCAACCCCAAGCACAACATTTGTGCTCCTTTAGATGCCACTACTCGGAATGGTGCTGAGTTTGCGAGGATCATTGCATTCCTTAAGAGATCCAGGATCTATAGGGCTATATCCACACCGTGCACTCCCTATAGGTCTATTCAATAAGCCTTCTGGGAGGGGGCATCAGTTGACCATTCACATGAGCCATACAGCATCCGCAGTAGTATTTTTCGCCGGCCTATAGAGATTATAGCTGCTGATATTCGTCGGCTACTTGTTTGGGTGACGATGTAGACCACCCTACCAGACTTCACCCGCTGATAGTGAGAGGGTGCTTCTTAAGGATGAAGTATGCTAGGGTATTAATGTAGGGGTGCTCAACAAGAGCAACCTGTGTCCTTAGTACAAGTACTTAGCACATGTCATCCTTAAGTGCTTGGCTTCGAGGAGGGGTGGATTTGATGATCTTTCAGACCAGATTCAAAATGCCTACATGGCACTAGTTCTGAACCACCCTTTCAGCTTCTCAAGCATGATATTCTCTTACCTTATAAAGAATCTGGAGGCTAAGGGCAAAGAGAGTTTCTGCATGTACCCTAGGTTTCTCCAGATGATTTTTGATGAGAAGCTGCCCATACTACCCAAGGAGAGCCACGACGCTGTGTCTTTGGAGATTATGGATTACACGACACTAGGATGCATGAAGGTCTACTGGGGAAAGTAGGTCAACCCCCCACTGAAGAGACTCTTCGGGCATCTGGCCCAGGCTGACTAGGTGGCGCCAGGTACGCGAAAGTGGCGCCATGCGGAGAGTGACTCAGATGTTAAACAAATTGCTCTTCCATCTGACGACTCCGACGATGACGGTGATACAGGCGGAGACTTCCGGCCCGCTTCTACGAGGGGCCCCACTACACATGTTACTCATTCACCTCCTACTCATCCAGATGTCACCATAGCCAGCTTTCACCAGGACTTTTGTCCTCCAATGAGGATGAAGAGAGTGATGAGGAGCCTCTCACGAGGACTGTGCGCAGCTGAGTAGTTGCCACAGAGAGAGGTTTGAGGGCGGTTGGTGGACGCCCAGGGGTGTCCAGGGATGCTGCACCTGATACAGATCCCACATATGCCCCAGAGGCTCTGTGGCTCGAGGCTCAAGGAAGAAGAGGATAGCACACCCCTACGGCAAGAAGGAGAAGAGGCCAGAGTTCACTCTGACCTCATCCACTACCACAGCCACTACCTCAGCCACACCTTCCACCACTACCACCACCACTACTACTACACCACCTGCCACCACCTCTCCCACCTCACACACCACTACCACACACACTCCACCATTTACCCACATCCAATCTGCCTCCACTACATCTCATCCACCACCACCTACATCTATACCACCCCCAATGTTCACCACTGCCACCACCACCACCTCTAACCACCAAGCAGGACCGTCATCTTACCCCTACTTTCCATCTCGATCATCTTTACCACCCAGTGGGGTAGAGGAACAGCTCTCAACACTAAACTGTATAGTGCTGAAGCTGTTAGCAGCCGATGACGAGAAGACTGCTCAGATTCGTCAACTAGTAGAGCTTATTGGTATACAATCTCAGCAGATATCTCAAGAGGCTCAGTTGATTGAGCAGCAGGCACAACAAATGGCTGCCTAGAGCTCAGAGATGTCCCAACTCCAGGAGCAACATGTCCACTCAACAAAAAGGATAGAGGAGTTGGAGGCTACTAACAAGACCATCATGTTGAGGCTCAAAGGATCAAAAGATGAGCCACTAAAGATGAGAGTAGGAGATGGAGATGATGGTGAGTGATGATGATGATGATGATGATGATGGTGATGATCAAGGTGATGATACAGATGCAGGTGATGATGTTGATGAAGTTGATGATGATGATGATGATGATACATCTGTTGCGGGTGCCACATCTGCAAGGAAAGGAGGACCAAGAAAGCTCAAGACCAGGTGCCTATACATCAGCCCCGTCAGCAGAGGAACACATGATACAAGACAAGAGTAATGCTTACTTGTTTATGTTATTTAAAAATCATGTGTAATTGAATATTGTATCAAACTAATGTATGTAATGTTTATATTTTGTTATGTGTTTCTGTTTTGATTATTGACTAATGGTTGATGTGTTACATGTTTTAAATCAAGAAGATCTAGATTTTTAAAGAGATGAATCAACGTTGCTCCCCTTTACAATGAGTTCCTCCTCACCAGATCCATATATTAAGAACATATCCTTAGTATTTCTAAGGTATTTCAAAATACTCTTAACGGCCATCCAATGACTATTACCAGGATTTTGTTGATATCTACTTGTCATGCTTAGAGCACATGACACGTCTGACCTAGTACATATCATTGCATACATGATGGATCCTATAGCAGATGCATATGGGACTCCATTCATTCTTTCTTGTTCAACCTTTGAACTAGGGCATTGAGATGAGCTCAATATAGTCCCCTTTTGAATAGGTACCAAACCTTTCTTAGAATTCTTCATCTTGAACCTTTTCAAGATCTTTTCAGTGTATGCACTGTGGTTTAAACCTATCAACCGTCTTGATCTATCCCTATAGATCTTTATTCCCAATATATAGGCGGCTTCACCAAGATCCTTAATGGAAAAACAGCTTCCAAGCCAGGCTTTTACACCTTCCAAGGTTGGAATGTCGTTTCCAAGTAGTAAAATGTCATCGACATATAGTACAAGGAAAGTAATAGTGCTCCCACTAGCTTTCTTATATACACAAGCTTCATCAGCATTTTTGATGAAGCCAATTTTCTTTACTTCATCATCAAAACGGTGATTCCAACTTCTCGACGCTTGTTTCAATCCGTAAATTGACTTTTTTAACTTGCATACCTTGTTAGGATGTTTTGGATCGACAAAACCTTCAGGTTGTTCCATATGGACATCTTCCTCAAGATATCCATTAAGGAAGGCGGTTTTGACATCCATTTTCCAAATCTCATAGTCATAATATGCTGCTATGGCAAATAATATCCTGACAGACTTTAGCATTGCCACAGGCAAAAAAGTTTCATCATAATCAACCCCTTGAGTTTGAGTGAAACCTTTTGCTACAAGTCTAGCTTTATAAGTATCCAAGTTTCCGTGCATATCGGTTTTCTTCTTGAAAACCCACTTACTTCCAACTACCTTGGACTTAAGAGGTGGTGTAACCAATTCGCAAACTTGGTTATATACATGGATTGCATCTCAACGTTCATGGCTTCTTGCCATTTGTCAAAATCAGTTTTGACATTGCATCACAGTATGTGGTTGGTTCATTCGAATCTACCACATAGCATCCATCCATGAAAAATCCATATCTCTCAGGAGGAACACTAGTTCTACCAGATTTGCCAAAGTTTTGTGTATCTTATTCATCCATATGATCATACTCAACATCCTCATGTTGATTGCTAGTATCAACCAAATGTGTATGGTCTTGTGAATCTTAAACCTCTTCAAGTTCCACTGTTCTTCCACTAGTTTCTTCCGAAAGGAACTTAGTTTCCAAGAACTCTGCCTTTCGAGCAATAAACACTTCTGTTCTGTTGGATCATAGAAATAATATCCAATACAATTTCTAGGATATCCAATGAAGATACACTTTGTGGATCGGGCATCCAGTTTGTTTTGAGTCTATTGCTTAGGATAAGCCTCACACCCCCAAACTTTTAAATATGATAAGGATGGAACCCTTCCATGCCATACTTCGAAAGGTGCCCTTTCCACTTTCTTGGTTGGGGCCATATTTAAAATACGGGCCGCGGAGAGCAATGCAAAACCCCAAAATGATAGAGGTAGTGTACTTCTAGCCATCATAGATCGAACCATATCCAATAGAGTCTGATTCCTCCTCTCAGACACACCATTATGTTGTGGTGTTCCAGGTGGAGTAAGTTGTGAGACAATCCCACAACTTCTAAGATACTCTTGAAATTCACTACTTAGGTATTCACCTCCTCTATCTGTACGAAGAATCTTGACCGTTTTGTTGATTTGATTTTCAACTTCATTCTTGAAGATTTTGAACATTTCAAAAGATTCATGTTTGTGTCTTAACAAGTACACATACCCATAGCGACTATGGTCATCGGTAAAGGTAATGAAGTATCTTTCACCATTCCTAGTTATAGGTTTAAAAGGTCCACATACATCCGAATGTATGATCCCTAATAAATCATTTGCCCTTTCATTAGTCCCACTAAAAGGGGCCTTTGTCATTTTACCTTGTAAACAAGACTCGCATACATCAAATGAATCATTTTCATTAGTTTTAAAAAGACCATTCTTTTGAAGTTTTTGCATACGATTCTTGTTTATGTGACCAAGGCGACAATGCCAAAGATAGGAATCACTCAAATCTAATTTGAGCCTTTTGGTGGTTGCTTGGTACATTGAGCTATCATATGTTGTGTTATCATGAACCAATTCATAAATACCATTACAAGGTATAGCCTTAAAATAAAACACATGATTTAAAGAAACATGAATATCATTGTCAACAAACTTGAAATCATAATCACATTGTCTTA
Source organism: Flaveria trinervia (assembly GCA_025506515.1). Classification (NCBI taxonomy): domain Eukaryota; kingdom Viridiplantae; phylum Streptophyta; class Magnoliopsida; order Asterales; family Asteraceae; genus Flaveria; species Flaveria trinervia. Next base: position 90,325,516 of record CM046450.1, read on the forward strand.
GACGGGAAACTGAAATAACGTTCCTAGTCAAACTAGGAGCATACAATACATTCTTTAAAATAACTTCCAAATCACTTGGAAGCTTCAAAATGTAGTCTCCTTGGGCTTCTACGTGAACCGTTGCACCATTGCCCATAAAGAGACTAATTTCCCCTTTTGCATAATGCTCACTTCTTTTGAACCCCTGCAACAAATTGCAAATATGAGTTCCAAATCCGGTATCCAATACCATGTGTTAGAAGAAATAATATTTAGCTCAACATGTATCATAAAGATTGTACCTGAGGTTTGCCCCGCTTCCCTATTCAATCTCAACTCTTTGAGATAGACCGGATAATTGCGTTTCCAATGGCTACCTCACCACACTCAAAACACAGGTCTTCATGAGCAACCTTTTGCTTCTTTTCTTTCGGTTTGGGCGGTTCCACTTTAGCTTTACCCTTACCCTTCCCCTTGACGTGCCCCTTCCCTTTGGCAACACTTGCCCTAGGATTGGGGAGGATCCTTTTCTTACTACCTCCTTCATTGATCATAAGGACCGGTAGAACCTTCTACCCATGCCTGCCTCGGCCGTTTTGTGCATTGAATAAAGCTCACCAATGCTCTTGTCCCATCCATTCATGTTATAGTTCATAACAAAGCTATCAAACTTCTTGGATAGGGAGTTGAGGATCAAATCCATTGCCAACTCGTTGGACACACGACAGTTAAGCCTTTCAAGGTGATCAATGTGACTCTTCATCTTAAGAACGTAAGATGATACGATTGGGTCTCGTCCATCCGACATGCATGGAGTGCTCGAACCGTTTCGAAGCGCTCCACCTTTGATTGTTGTTGGAACATTTCCTTCAACTGGGTGATCATGTCATAGGCATTGTGGTTCTCAAAGTCCTTTTGCAAATCGGGAATCATACTCGCTAGCATGAGACATGAGACTTGCATAGAGTCCTTGGTGTACTTGACCCACTCGGCAAAGGCCTCTACGTTATTCTCATCGGGTTGATCGGGAGTGGGATCGTCTAACACACAGGACTTCTTTTCATGCTTGAGAATGATTCTCAAGTTTCGATACCAGTCCATGAAGTTCCCATGGTTTAGATGTTCCTTTTCAAGGATAGTCCTTAGTGATAGGTTATGGACGGTCGGAATTGAGTTGTTGTTGTTAGCCATCTACAATTTTACAAAGTTCAATTTTTAGTATTTTGATATCAAAGTATTTTAATTATTAATACCCTTTTATGTCTAATAGAAATTAATAATTAAAAATCTAGAATCCAACGTTATATTTAAATATCAGTTAGGTGACCTTTATCCCTTTATTTAAATTAACAAGGTAATCAACGTTTGACAATTGTAACCTATTACAATTTCTAGTTGTATGGGATCGGTTTAAACATCTTATATTTTCTTTGGCATGTTTATCCCATCAACACCATTTGTACGTCATGATTCGGTGATCCTAATGCATGATTTCCAAATCAAGTCGTCCTACTTAGACACACTTGTGATTTTACAAATATAAGTGGTCAGGTGACCTTTATCCCACAAATATGGTAATTTCACCTCAACTTCACAAGTTTCCACATTTATGGTTAGGTGACCTTTATCCCATAAATAAGTTGCAAGTGAATTGAGTGTTGTTTAAAAGGATGGTGTTACACTTGTTTTGAAAAGGGTTTTGCGGTTCTAAAATTCTAGTTTTTAGAAAAACCTTTTATACCATACAATTTGTATGCATTCAAATGCATGGTATTTTATGAAAAACTATTTTCATGATTCCTTTAAGGATAGAACCAACTTATGCTTGTTTTAATTTTAGTTGTTTAACAAGTTTATCTATTCTCAATTAAAATGTCAAACTCAACCAAAACAACCAAACAGAAAATATAAGTGCATAAACATAGCCAACTATTTTGACCACACTTGCTTGCCATAACAAGTGTGTCAAAAGGTCATCTCTAGGGTAAAAAATATGACACAATGTTGTGTTGATGAACTCCCACTTGAATTTGCATCCAAATGCTTCAACAATTCCTTTTGTGTTGTGATTCCACCACCATCTTTAGGCACCTTCTTTGTCTTACAAATCAGCCCCAAAATGCTTATTACATAGAAATAAAACTTAATACATTTTTCTAGGAAAATAAAGTGCAAACTAATCTATTTATTACATACCAAATGAAACAAATAAATTACATAGCCTTTATTACAACCAAATGAAATCACAACCACAAACAATCAAACACAAGGTCATGGCTAGGTTTTATGCACTAAAACACATCCAAATATGTATACAAAATTTGTGAATGGCAGCCCCTTTTGAACCCAAATTCTTGGCCAAAACAAACCAAGAACAAGTGGGTTTTTGTCCAAACAAACAAACTATCTCATGATTTTAATTTTTCAAGATCCTTACATGCATATAAAAGTAATATCTTGAAAAACAAAGAGACTTCCATGTGTGAAATTTCCAGCCCACTTTTTATTGAAAAAAGGACCCGAAAATTTCAATTTTTGAAGCATGTATCCATATAACCGGCTCTTGATGCCATTGTTGGGTTTTGTAGACCCTTACCAAAGTCATATTAACCATTTATTATGTAAAACGCAGCGGAGTTTAGGTCAAAAACTTGAGTTTATGTATCATATACACTTGTTAAAACAAAACCCAAGACAAGGATCTATTATATGGAAGAGCATACTATCAAAAACCACTCAAGAACAAATTAACCGCCTTAGAAACGTGGAGAATGATGTAGGAAGATGATGCTGTTTGAAAGCTAAGACTTCAATGTAGAAGCCCTCAAGAGATGATACCCACAAGCCCTTGATGACACCTTACTTGCTAGGTTGTAGAACACCAACTTCCTTCACTACTTGTGGATCCGAATCAACACAAGCAAGGCTGAATTTTCAGCTCACAAAGACTGATTTTCAGCCAAGAGAAGCCCTCTTGTTCAGCCCCAAAACCGATTTTGAGAGAGGATAGAGAGAAAAATTCTTCTTTTACATGTAAGAGAGAGAGTGTGTGAGATTGGAGAGTCTAGATGATTTGAAGTCTTGCACTTTACAAGACAAAATGGGTGGGGACACCAAGGCCAAGGGGGGCCGAATTTTCCATCCAAAATGGGTTTCCCTCTCATTTCCATTTTATAAAAGTTACACTCTTGCCCTCTTGTTTTATAAAATTAAAACCCTTTTAATTGTATAACACTAACACTCTATTATTTGTCATTGTTAAACTAGCTTAAATAATTGAAACAAATAATTTCTCATAAACCAATTATCCACATAATGTATTCATTTACAAAAGCAGTGATTTAGAAAACCTATTTTCAAAATTGGTGTTAATATTTATTTGTTTGATCTTATCAACGAATAAATATTTATTGGTGTTTATTTGGCTTGTTATTGGGTATGACCTGACTTGGATCATATCACACTAGCCACATCAATTAATATGTACCTTGGGCAGACTAAATCCTTCAATACGGTAGGAGATGCAGAACACCCGTTTGTTGGGGTGATATTGGTCATAAAGAGTTAGGGAGTGTTGAAGTTATCGAGGCTACGACTGAGAAGCTTGAATGGATCAAAGCCTTCATGAAGGCAGCCAAAGATAGACATAAGTCATATGCTAATAAAAGACTCAGACCGATTGAGTTCCAGGTGGGTGACCGGGTTATGTTGAAGGTCTCACCTTGGAAGGGTATCATCCGCTTCCGAAAGCGGGGCAAGTTGAGCCCGAGATACATAGGCCCTTTCCGAATCATTGCCAGATGAGTTAAGTGGAATTTATTCAACATTCCACGTATCTCATCTAAGGAAGTGCTTGGCAGAGGAGGACATGATTGTTCCACTAGAGGATATTGAAGTAGACGAATGGCTCAAATATATGGAGCAACCAGTGGCAATCATCGATTGAAAAGAGAAGAGGCTGAGAAATAAAGTGGTTCCTCTTGTGCGTGTACAGTGGAAGCACAGGAAAGGACCCGAGTCAACGTGGGAAACTGAAGAAGAAATGAGGCAACATTACCCATGTTTGTTCGAGGAATAACAGGTTTCGGGGATGAAACCTATATAAGGGGGGGTGGACTTGTAACACCCGGATATTTTCTTTGAAGCCGACGGAAGAAGAAAAAGAAATAAAGTCCAAAGTCGGGGGACCAAACTTGCCAAAACGTGAGAAAGTTCGAAAGAGAATGAGAATAAGAGGGGAGGGCAGCCCACACCCTCCTCACATCTCCAAAATTCTACCACATAGAGGAAAAGAAGAGAAAAAAAGGGAGAAAAGAGAGGAAAAGGTTGGTTCACGTGGATTCAAGAGAGCAAAATCGTTGTGTAGCGGGTCCAATCGAAGCTCTTCTCGTTGTGGTCATTTGTGTGAGTCTAGGACCCCTCTTTTACATGTTTTTGAATGATTTTAGGGCTCGAACACATCAAAAAATCGGGTTTTGAAATGTGTGTGTGTGTATGACCCATTTGTGTATGTGTATGATTTGGTTGGGTCTTGTGTTTGAGCTTGTGTGTGCTTGAATAATGTTGTGGTATGCATTTCTAAGGTTTAGAATGGTTGATTTGGTCTTAGAATGGGTTTGGATGAGCTTGGAGGTCGAAAATGGCATATTGGGTTCGGGATGAACTGCATTGTAACACCCGGTTATTTTAAAAAGACAAGAAATGAAGAATAAAAGAAAGAAAAGCAATAAAGTCCAAGTGGAGGGACTAAAACTGTCCAAAAGGACAAAATCTTTTAAAAGTTGGTGTAAAATTCTTTTGGTTTTAGAGAGAGAGAGAGAGCAGAACTTCGAGTTTTGAAGAAAAGAAGAAGAAGAGAAGTTGAATTCAAGGTACGAATTCGTGTTTTCTAAGTATTTATGACGGGTTTTATCCCGGTTATATGTTTATATGCTTATGTGTTTGTGTATGTGCTCGGGTATATGTGTTGGTGATGTTTCTTTAGGTGTTTGAACTCGGTTGCAAAGGGTTAGAAAGGAAGAAACACCCAAGTTGCATCAGGTGAGTTCTAGACCCCGGTTTCTACTTGTTTTTAAACATCTTTCGGCAGAAAATGTATTTAAACTGTTTACAATGTTTATGTATGTATACTCGTATGTATTATGCATGTTGGCTGATGAATCATAGATGTTTATAGGTTGTTCATGATTAGAATTGCCTTGGTAAGCTTAGAACAGATGGGTCTAATGATTGGGTTCGAAAACATCCTAGAAACATGTTTACAGGGGGTTCATGCGCCTGAACAATAGCTCATGCACCTAAAATTTCCTTAGAAATGCTTTAAGTATAGCCCATGCGCCTGAACAATGGTCCATGCACCTAGAAATATTAGTCGGATGACTAAGTGTAGGGCCATGCGCCCCAATAGTGCTCATGCGCCTATGTGGCACATGCGCCTAAGTGTTCATACGCCTGAATAGTACCCATGCGCCTAGAATTGGGCTGGAATTGACTAAGTGTCCAGACGTCCAGGATTCCCCATGTGCCTAGGCACTCATGCGCTTGCATAGTGCCCATGTGCCTGAAAGTTGCCCATGCGCCTAAGTGTTCCCCATGCGCCTGCATAGTGTCCATGCACCTGCATAGTGCCCATGCACCTAAGGACTTAGAATATTTTTTGATTTTTGGGGAAAAAGTGTAATGTAGGCTTTGACTTGGGATATTCTTGGGGGCTATGTAAGTTGACTTTTTGAAGTCATTTATGTTGTGATGATGTGATGTATGATGTGATGTATGATTGTATGATATGTTCTTTATGATGAATGTTTGTCTTTCCTATGGCTTTACGTTTTATGTTATGAATGAATAAATTATTATGTACGTAAAGTGAAAGATAATGAAAGAGGAACATGAAGTAAGAATGCATGCATTATTGAATGACGAATGAACGATGGAAAGGCTTGCAAGCACATATTTGAGGTGAGCAACCCACTTGTTGCAACAGACTTGAACAGCGAGCTATCATGAAGTTGCCATGGGGTGAGCAACACTATGGTTGCAACAGACTCGGATAGCGTGATATCAATAAAGTGGCAATTGGGGTGAGCGACCCTATGGGTGCAACAGACTCGAACAGCAAGCTATCATGAAGTTGCCATGGGGTGAGCAACACTATGGTTGCAACAGACTCGGATAGCGTGCTATCATTAAAAGTTGCAATTGGGGTGAGTGACCCTATGGGTGCAACAGACTCAGATAGCGAGCTATCATGAAGTTGCCATGGGTTGAGCAACACTTTGGTTGCAACAAAATCGGATAGCATGCTATCATTAAAAGTGGTAATTGGGGTGAGCGACCCTATGGATGCAACAGACTCAGATAGCGTGCAAACAGTTGTGCTTGTTAATGAGGTGAGCGACCCTATTGTCGCAACAGACTCAAAAGGACTAACGTATAAAATGGACGAAGTTAACAAATGTAATGGAAGATAATAATTATATTATGTGTATGTATGTATGATGTATGATCACGAACGAACGAAAAGTACAGTTACATTCTAAAAGAAAGTAAAGAGCAATTTTAACGATATAAATGTATGTTTTATTATAAAACTAGAACTCACTCAGCGACGCTGACTTTTATACGTTTTCAGTTGGCAGGTAAACGTTGCTGAGGATGACACGAGGTAGCTACTCAGCTCTTTTGGATGGTATTCTTTTGTTAATATTTTTGCATTGTAATGCGAACGAATGATGTTTTGAAATGAATGCTTGTATTAATTTGCAAAAGCATATGTAATGATATGAAAAGTTATTTTTTTATGTTTACGCTGTAATATTTTCGTAAGGAAAATGTAATTATATGTTTTATGTGCGATGAGGATCCAACTTTAAGCGTCCTGGGAACGGGGCCTTACAAGTTGGTATCAGAGCCAAAGTTTAAGTGAAATGGGTAAATTTTCAAAATAAACCTTAACTTAAACTGAGAATGGGACAGAATGGGAATAGGATGCCAATCTGAGTAGTTGCGTGCCATCAGGTGTTTTCGCAATGTTAACCAGTATTATATGCGCATGTTGTGTGACTTATGTGCTCTTGGTAGATTTAGATACTGATTAAGTCAGGATAGGAGATGCTTGGGGTATGAAGAGTAAAGTAAGTGGCTAATCACAACTGGCCACTGTAATTAGGGACTTACTATACTTGACATAACCTGAGTGGACCTTGAATGACCGCGTTGGTGTTTGAATCTTATAGTGTGCGTTTAGAGGATGGTTGGTGGTAGACCTTCAAAGGTTTCGTCAGGTGAAGGTTGTGGTGGACGTGGTGCTAGACTGCGTGTCACAAGAAGTATGGCTAGGGTGCTGAGGTAGCACTCAAAGAGCCGAGATCCATCACCCGAAAGCGGTGAAGATAGTGCTAGTCTGAAGACCATGTTGAAAGAGGTTGTTGTCGAGGGAGTTCAACGAGCCATGCAGACGATTCGTCCGGGTCTAGTGACTAAGATAATTAGGACGGTGAAGGAGATGACCATGATTGAAGTGAACAAGGGGTGTAGCAATGACAAAAACTGCAACGGAAAGCGGGACAAACATGGGGGTTACACCCCATATAAAAAGGTTTCCAGGACGGATAACCGATGTGTAGCTTTATCCGGTGCGGGGATAAGGAAGTGTGGCAGATGTGAAAGGGAGCATACAGGTGAGTGCAGGATTGGAATGAATGTATGCTTTAGGTGTGGTAAGCCTGGCCACATCACTAGAGACTGTAAGAATCCATGGGACGAGAGTTTTGGCACAATGATGACAACTGGAATTGCGGGGTCGAAAAGGTGTGATAAGTGTGAACGCAGGCACCCCGAGAAATGTAGATTGGGGAGCAATGTCTGTTTTTGTTGTGGAAGGACCGAACATGTGGCGAAGAACTATGGTATGGGGCGGTGCTATTCTTGTGGTGAAGAAGGTCACGTGAGCAGGGACTGCAAGAAGCTGAGGGCGGAGAGTTCTGGGGCGAAGAAGAAGCCGAACGAAGGATGACAGAGAGCAGGTGCCAGAGCTTACACCATGACCCGGGGAGGAAGCCAGAGATGATCCCAATGTCGTGTCAGGTATGTTTTCTAGTAAACCAATTTATGCCTCTGTATTGTTGATTCCTGTGCTAGCAGGAGTTTTATTTCCACTACTTTCTGTGCTAAGTTGCCTGTTAGTAGTAGAAATGTCCGTGAACCACTCCATGTAGAAACCACTGTTGGTAAGTCCACTAGAATTACTGATGTGATAGAGGACTGTGCCATAGAACTAAAAGGTCATAGGTTTGCTGCTAGGTTACACGTGATACCCCTAGGTGGATTTGATGTAGTACTAGGGATGGACTGGTTAGCAACCTATGAAGCAAACATCGTGTGTCACAAGAAGAGGATTCGATTAGTTGCGCCCGCTAAGAGTTTGGTTACGATTCATGGAGATCGCGTTACTATGATCCCGAAGATAATTTTGATAGCGGTGGCGGGGAAGTGCATAAGACGTGGATGTAGTGCCTACTTGGCCTACGTAAAAGAGGTGGATGTGTCGGTACCGTAACTATCCGAAATAGTAGTAGCGTGCGACTTTCCAGACGTATTCCTGGAAGACTTACCCGGCGTGCCACCAGATCGCGACATTGAGTTCCAAATTGATTTGATACCCGGTGCCTAACCCATTGCCAAAGCACCGTATCAGTTAGCTCCCACAGAAATGAAAGAACTGATGGAGCAGTTGCAAGAGCTACTCGATAAGGGATTCGTTAGACCAAGTATCTCTCCTGGGGTGCTCTGGTCCTGTTTGTGAAGAAGAAAGATGGTAGCATGAGGATGTGCATCGACTATCGTGAGCTGAACAAGCTGACAGTGAAGAACCGATACCCCTTACCAAGGATTGATGATTTGTTTGATCAGCTCCAAGGTGCCAGTTGGTTTTCAAGGATAGATCTTTGATCTGGTTACCACCAGCTAAAGGTGAAGGAGCAAGACATCCCTAAGACATCTTTTCGCACGCGCTACGATCACTATGAATTCCTTGTTATGCCATTTGGTCTGACCAATGCGCCAGCTACCTTTATGGACTTGATGAATCGAGTGTGTCGGCCAATGTTAGATAAATCAGTGATTGTGTTTATTGATGATATCCTGATTTATTCGAAGAGCGAGGAGGACCATGCCGATCACATTCGGGAGGTGTTAGAGACCTTAAGAAGGGAGAAGTTGTATGCCAAATTCTCCAAGTGCGCGTTCTGGTTACGCGAAGTTCAATTCTTAGGTCACGTGATAACTCTTGAGGGGATTACGATAGACCCTGCAAAGGTGGAGGCAGTGATGCAATGGAAGTCTCCAAAGACGCTATCCGAGATTCATAGTTTCTTGGGGTTGGCGGGGTATTATCGAAGGTTCATTCAGGACTTTTCCAAGATCACTTCTCCACTGACCAAGTTGACCCGAAAGGATGTAAAGTTTATATGGGGTCAAGCTTAAGAACAGGCATTCGAGGAGTTAAAGGTGAGGTTGACTCAAGCTCCTGTCTTGTCATTACCCGAAGGAAGCGAGGATTTGGTGGTATATTCAGATGCTTCTTACTCGAGGTTAGGGTGTGTATTAATGCAGAGAGGGAAGTTATAGCCTATGCATCCCGCCAGTTGAAGGTTTATGAGGTCAACTACCCTACTCATGGCTTGGAGCTAGCAGCCGTGGTCTTTGCACTAAAGATTTGGAGGCACTTCTGTACGGGATGAAGTGTTCCATTTTCACTGACCACAAGAGCTTGAAGTACTTCTTCGAGCAGAAGGATCTGAACATGAGGCAGAGATGATGGTTGGAGCTTATAAAGGATTACGATTGCGAGATCCATTACCATCCGGGCAAAGCCAACATGGTGGCTGATTCTCTTAGCCGAAAGGAGAGGCCCGAGCCAATTCGGGTGAAAGCATATCAACTGATCATGACCTCAGATGTAATGAGGCAAGTCAAGGAGTTTCAAGATGAGGCATTAAAAGAGGATCATCTAAACTCTGAAAGAATGAGAGGTCTAGTTGGGGAGTTGGGTGAAAACACACTTGGTGTTAAAACTCGATTTGGACGGATGTGGATTCCTCGTTTTGGGGATCTACGGGTGAAGCTAATGGATGAAGCCCGCAAAACTCGATCCTCCATCCACCCTGGTGCCACAAAAATTTATCAAGATATGAAGAAAGATTATTGGTGGCCGGGTATGAAGCGTGATGTGGTGGAGTATGTGGGTAAGTGCCTTACTTGTTTGCAAGTGAAGGCCAAACATCAAAAGCCGTATGGGAAGATCCACCTTTGGATATACCGGAATGGAAGTGGGAGCACATCACTATGGATTTCATTACGAAGCTGCCACGTACTCCGAAAGGGTACGAGGCCATATGGGTGATTGTTGACCTTTTGACGAAGAGTGCCCACTTCCTACCGATCCATGAGACATATTCATCCAAGAGGTTGGCTAACCTGTTCATCAAGGAGATTGTAACTCGTCGTGGTGTGCCGGTGTCCATTGTGTCTGATCGTGACACCCGGTTTACATTAACTTCTTGAAGAAATTCCACGATGCTATGGGCAAGAGGTTACATATTAGCACGGCTTATCATCCCCAAACTGATGGTCAGTCAGAAAGGACCATTCAGACATTAGAAGACATGCTTCGGGCATATGTGATTGATTTTGGGGGAAGTTGGGATGACCACTTACCGCTAGCTGAATTCTCGTACAACAATAGCTATCATGCCAGCATTGGCATGCCACCATACGAGATGCTATATGGTAGGCGATGCAGAACACCCGTTTGTTGGGGTGATATTAGTCAAAAGAATTGGGGAGCGTAGAGATAATCGAGGCTACGACTAAGAAGCTAGAGAAGATTAAAGCCTTCATGAAGGCCCTGTATGATGATGACTGTGTATGTTAATGTTCCTTATTATGATGTATGTTTATCTTTCCGTGGCTTTATGATGAATGTTAATGAATGAAATGAAGTATTATGTAACGTAAAGTGAAAGATAATGAGAAGTGGAACAGGATGAATGCTTGCATTAATGAATGATGAAGTAATGAAAGTCTTGCAAGCATTGTATGTCGGGACACGCCCCTTAGTAAGGTGTTAGCCCAATGGTGTGCGGGTTCACTACCCCGGGAGGATGCACATCGGTGTCTTTCTTTGTGATTGACCATTTGTATGGAACCATTGTTTCTTGCCTTAGGTACCATGGCCAAAGGTGTTGGGCACCGTGAATGAAGGTCTATGATAGGCTTAGGTTTAGTATCATGAGCATGAAGGGCATAGCACAAGACAATGGTATACTTGAACTTTATCTTAGGTACTGTGGCCAGAGGTGCTGTGCACCGTGAATGAAGGTCTATGATAGGCTTAAGCCCGGTACCATGAACATGAAGGGTAAAGTTCATGGTGTTGGCGAAAGGAAAGTTGTAATGATGAACGAACGAATGAAAGTAAGAATGAATGAATGAACGGAAGTTAATGAACGATGAAGATAATAACTATTATCTATGTGTACGCATAATGTATGATCGCATGAAAGTAATAAACAATTTTAACGAAAGAAAAGTATGTTTTATCATAAAACTATAACTCACTCAGCAATGCTGACTTTTATATGTTTCCAGTTGGTAGGTAATGGTTGCTGAAGATGTCACGAAGCGGCTACTCAGCTCTTTTGGATGGCATCCATATTTATAATGCTTTTGTGATGTAATACAACTTGGGTTTTATAATTGGATTATGGTGTATTATTTTGCAAAAGCTATTATATAAAATGAAATGTTTTGTTTAAATGTTTCCGCTGCAACATTTTTACGTAATATGATGAAAATATATGTTTTATATGCAATGATTTACCAGCTGTAAGCGTCCTGGGAACGGGAACTTATAGTTGGGTTCAATGGTATCTTGATTAGGTTTATTTTATCAACGAATAATTGCTAGATTGAACGAACAGAACATCGACACGAGACTACGTTGCAATTGCAAGAGGCGCGGTTGAGACCTCCGTCTTGTTCACTGGTGTTTTCGGGGTGGCCAAAACACAAAAACTACTCTTGATGCAGACGAATGAGAAATAATCTGTCAAAAAGAAGATTGCTCTCTTTTTATTATTGTGTTTTGCGGCTGCAGATCCCAAAATAATAGGAATATCAAGTGCTCAAATTTTGGAGATAAATCTCCTTTTATTTTGGCCGAGATGTATGGTTTTATAGCTGAAGGGTTTTATCCCTTATGATCCCATTAATTATTGTTAATTAATCCTTAGCGGACCTAGGCCAAGTTGGATTAATTTAGCCAACAATAATACATCGAAAACCTGTAACTAGTAAATTTAATAAATAAACGTTTACTATTAATTAATAATTAGTATTAACTAGAATTAAGCCCCCGCATTGCGGCGGGGGCGTAAAACCACGTCAAACAACACAAATGTCACATCACTATCAGCGACCACCAACACCGAAGTTCCGGTGTGTGAGTGTGGAAAAATTAGACCGCAACTTAAAACATAGAAAAATTAACTAAGTTGACGCGAGTTGTGATGAACTTGTCAAATGTGTCAAAATAAATGTCAAAACGTTGAACCACATATGTACGTTGTGTCGTGTTAAGTCACAAAATTTAGTCTGAAAAGTAAAGCGAAACGTAAAAATATTGAACCACACATCCATGTTGCGCCGTGTTAACTTGCAAAACTTAGAACGAAACGTGAAACATAAATTTACGAACGATAAAAACTATAAGGGATTAAAGTTGAAAATTAAAAAAATGTAAGGTCAAATTGCAAAAGATGAAAAGGGACCTGGGTAAAAAGTAAAAAAAACCTAAATTTAGTGAGGTTATATTGCAAAAATAAAAAAAATTGAATTGAAAATTAAAAAAATATTTTTATACAACACTTTATGCATAAAGGTACAACACCTTATACATAAAAAAGTTGATGATTAGTATATTATAAATTATTAAATACTCAGTTAATAGAATTATACGATATAATTATATCTCGTATATCGTCATAATACCATTAAATCAAATTAATTGGATTTTAAATTCGTTACCCAGTGCTTAACTGTTATGGGTCAAAACTCGGTTGGCAACATTACGTAATCGAACTCGTACATTATATCCAACGTAACATCTTTCTCAATAACAACACCCTTAGTAGCAAGTCGTTAGTAACAATATAATCGTTAATGGTAAGATACTTCTTCAATTGTAAGTTACAGTCAATTGTGTCTTGCTTTCAACATTAACTTCTTTAATCGTATTTAGTTAATTCATCTATTAGTTGCAACTCCAGATCAGTTGCGATTGACTTTAATAATTTTTAGGTACTACTAGCTTTAATCCAAACAAATGATCTTTAGCAACGGTGGCTGTCAAAATATAATAATCAGATATCAAACGCCCAAAATACAGTCGACCCAAAATAGTAAATCGTATGAATGAACAAATCAGATATCCTCACTAACAAAGAACATCAAAGAGATGATCTAGAACAATAACTCCGTAAACAAAATTAGACAAGAAAGGGTTATCAATGTGATGAAACCCTAGATGTGAATGAAGATGAACACGAAGTAGATGCTCTTAGATTAGTGTGTAGAATTAGTGTCCCTTTTAGAGACTCATGAACACACCCTTCATAAAGAGAAGGAGACCCACGGAGCCCACTGCCACATAAGCCCAACAGCAACAGCTAGAAACCCGGCAACAATCAGCTACAAGCCCAGCAAACAAGCCCAGCAGCAAACTAACAAAAAACAATATACACATACATATCAATGAAAGGAGAGCAATCTGGAAATAAGAGGAAAAGAGAAAAAAGAGAGACACACCTTTTCTGTTTTTAACAACCCCCCTCAGTTCGAACTCCAAATTCATCAAAGAGACCTAGACGATTACACATATCAACATGATGTTTGACAAGCAGACCCTTGGTAAACATATCCGCAAGCTGGTCATAAGACTTAACCCTAGTAGTACATAGAATACCAGAAGAAATTTTCTCTCAAAGGAAAAATACATCAATTTCAAAATGCTTGGTACACTAATGGAATACCGGATTAGCCGCAATAGACAAAGCAGCAATGTTATCACAAGACAGAGACACAGGAAGATTAACATCAACCTGCAACTCTTGTAAAATATTAATAACCCATAACACCTCACAAGCAGTAGCACACATAGCTCGATACTCGGCCTTAGCTGAGGAACGAGAAATGGTGGATTGTTGCTTACTTTTCCAAGAAATCATGGAAGAACCCATAAACAGACAAAACTCTGTGACTGACCTTCGAGAATTAGCACATTTACCCCAATCAGAGTCAGCATATGCAGACAATGAACAAACTCACCTTTTTGAAACTTTAGACCTTTACCTGGGGACTGTTTTAAGTATTTAAGTAATTGAAGGGCAATTTGTAAATGAACCTCAGTAGGCTTTATGCATGAACCGACTGAGAAAGTGAACTGAATATGAAATATTTGGACGAGTGTGGGATAAATAGATAAGTTTCCCGACCAATTTTTGATACCCAGTTATATTAGCACGCAGTGAAGTATCTTTACTACATTGAGCAGCAACCACAAAGTTTTGTTCGATAGGTGTAGAAATAGGTTTACACCAAGACAAACCATACTCAGCAAGTAACTCAATACAATACTTCCTTTGAGACAAGGAGACACCAGATTCTGACTGGATAACCTTAATACCTAAAAAATATTTTAACAGACCTAAGTCTTTGATTCGAAACTTAGACTGAAGTACTTTTTTATCTTGGAAATACTAGAAACACGGTTACTTGTGATAATAATATCATCAACATATACAAGAAGAACTATAAAGACCGAATTTTGAGAAAAAACAAACATAAAATTGTCACACTTACTTTGCACAAAACCAAAACTACACAAAACACCAATTAACTTTTCATTCCACATACGAGGAGCTTGTTTAAGCCCATTCAAAGACTTAGTTAACTTGTACACTTTAGTTTCATATTTAGAGTCATATCCTTCGGGTAACTGCATATACACCTCTTCATTTAAATCACCATATAAAAGAATTATAATGTCAAGCTAAAACAAGGGCCAATCATTTTGAACAGCTAGTTAATAACACACCTAATGGTAACCAGTTTAACAACCAGACAGAATGTCTCATCAATATCAACTCCCTTCTTTTTACTATACCCCTTAGCCACAAGTCTGGCCTTATACCTTTCTATTTCATGAGTAGACTTATATTTAATTAAAACAACCATTTGCAACCAATTGGCTTTTGATTTTGAGGTAAGTCGACAAGATCCCAAATATGGTTTCAATGCAAAGCTTCCAATTCAAGGTTAATTGCATTAACCCAATTAGGATCGATGACAGCCTCTTGAAAGTTCTTGGGTTCTCTTGTTTTATTTAAGCTAGAAGTAAAACACAGATTTTTCTAGAGACAAGAGGGAGTCATTGCCAACTTTTTCAAGACCATACTTGACTTTTCTTTCGACAATGAGATCATTAAGTTTTTTTGGAAGGATATAAGTTCTAGTAGAGCGTCGACTTTTCTTTCGACAATGAGATCATTAAGTTTTTTAGGAAGGATAGAAGTTCTAGTAGAGCATCTGGGACAAACAGAATCACATTGAGTGTGATCTGTCCCCTCAGAGGTATATGTTTGATCATTGTACCCATCAACTCCCTCTACCCTGCAAGATCAGCAGTTGGCTAACTATGTAACTGGTTGTTAGTCATGCCATCAATCAGACTAGTGCTTGAACATGACTGTAGAGTTCGAAGGACAGTGCTTTCATTATCCCTCTTTCATCATCAGGGACTATATGGAGTTTGTTCATATAGGTCAGAAAACTAAGATGATTAAGATTATAATCAGACTTAGAGTTGTTTTTAGAGTTACTTCCCATAAAGGGAAAAATGCACTCATAAAATTAACATCTCTAGAAAAATTTATTTGTTTTCTGTCAAGACTCCACAGTTTATAACCTTTTTTATTATTTGAGTATCCCGTGAAAGCACATTTTTCAGCATTCCTGCCAAACTTATCGGGGTTATTAAGAGTAGTGCAAAAAAAAAGATAGCCAAACACACGAATATGCTCAATAGAGGGATGTTGAATCAAGAAGAAGGCTGGTGCAACCAAAACCAAACACTTACAAAAATTATGGTACAACTTACAAAGGACTTCCGAAGCCAAGTATAGAACTTCCAAAGGATATGGGGTACTTCTGAAGATAAAGAGCAAGATCAACTTCCGAAGGAAAAGCTCCAACTTCCCAAGACAAAGTCGTCTCTTCCGAAGTTCAAGACTTGGAAGCAATAAAAGATAGTGACTTCTGAAGCGCAAGTCTCCAAGCCACGGAAGAAGCATGTAACACCCGTTTATTTCTTAAAGTCAAGAAAGAAGAATAAAGTGAAAGAAAAGAAGGAAAAGAAATAAAACCCAAGTTTAGGGGTAAAAAGTATCCAAAAGGACAAAATGATTGAAAAGTTGGTGATAAAGGTGGCATGGCCGCCCATCACCTTTTCTACACACAAAATTTTCAAATTTTAGAGAGAGAGCAGCAGGAAGCAGAAAAACTCTCAATTTTAAAGAGAAAGAAGAAGAAAAGTGCGAATTCAAGGTAAGAATTCATGTTTTAAGGTATTCTTAACCGGTTAGGTCCTCGGGTTTGTGCTTATGTGTGTTTTTTTGTGTTCGGTTTGTTTAGTGGGTTTTCTAGGCGGTTGAACTCAATTGCAAATGAGTTTGGAGAAGTCATACTCAAGAGTTGCAAAGGTGAGTTCTAGAACCCCTCTTCTACATGTTTTAACTGATTTTGGGGCTGGAAATGCATGAATGTATGTTTTCATTAGATTGGGTCTCGGACCCATATGCTTGATTGTGTGTATGTTGATGTTTGATACGATGTGTGACTATGTTCATGCTTGATGATTTATGTTGGTGTTTCTAAGGCTTAGAGGGTAAGATTTAAGCTTAGAACATGATGAATGGTATATGGGAATTGGATTTGATGTTTTAGGCTCATATGTTAAGTTTTAGAATCTTCCTAAGTGTTGGAAAGTAAATGCGGATGCGTAATGGGAAGAAATGTGGATGAACAGTTAATACGGATGAGCATTCATTCTAAGTATGAGAAATGCAGATGAACAGTTAATGTGGATAAGCATTGACTTAAGTATGGGAAATGCGGATGACTAATGCGGACGAGTAAGGTCAATGCGGATGAGAAAGTCTAAGTGTGAATAAATACGGATGACTAATGCGGATGAAGCATGGGGAAATGCGGATGAAGCATTGGGAAATGCGGATGAAGCATGAGGAAATACAGATGAAGCATGGCAAATGCGGATGAACAAAAGGTAAATGCTGATGAAGCATGGCGAATGCGGATGAGCAAAAGGTAAATGCGGATGAATAATGGTAAATGCGGATGAACACTTACACTATTTTCTGACTTCTTGGGAAAGGGTGAAATGTAGGCTTTAACTTGGGACGTTCCCGAGGCTATGTAGGTTGACTGTTTGAGGTCATAGATGTCATGATGGGCATGTTATGATGTATGATTGGTGCATATGCATGATGATGATGTTTGATGTTGTATAATTATGCATGATGTATGTTATCTATGTATAATGCCATGTATGATGATGACTGACTGTTATGTTATGTTCCTTGTCATGTATGGTTATTTTCCCTTGGCTTTACATTGAATGTGAATGAATGAAAGTATTATGTAACGTAAAGTGGAAGATAATGGAAAGTGGAACGAAATGATGAATGCATGCATTAATGAACGAATGAAAGTATGAAAGGCTTGCAAGCAAACGTAAGGAGGTTCACACCTAATGAAGGGTGTTAGCTCAACTGTGTGCGGCTTAGCTACCCCAGAAGGATGCACACTGGGGCTTGATCCGTGTGATTAAGTAGATGTATGGAGGTCCACACCCAATGAAGGGTGTTAGCTCAATTGTGTGCGGGTTAAATACCCCAAAAGGATGCACACTGGGGTCCAATCCTTGTGATTGACCATATGTATGGGACCTTTGCCGCTCACCCTTGGTAACTGGAGTCAGCTTCATGCCCAATGTTTGGAGTCTTTGAAAGACCCCAGGCCCAATACCGGCTTTATGCATACGGTGGGGTGGAGCACATGGCATTGGTCCAAATGAAAGTATAGATGTAATGACGAATTTACGAAATGAACGAACAAATGATAAAGATAATAATGATATTATCTATGTGTATGTATGATTTGTGATCACATGTTAAAGTAATGAATGGTAATGAAAGTAAAAGTATGTTTCAATGTAAAAGTAGAACTCACTTAGCAACGCTGACTTTTTATGCATTTTCCAATTGGCAAGTGAGCATTGTCGAGGATGGTGCGGGGCAGCTACTTGGCATTGGGATGGCATTCTTTTGTTAACGTTTTTGCATTATAATGCAAACAAACGAAATTGTGTAATGAATATTGTATTATTTTGCAAAAGCATTGTTAATGAAAATATTGTTTTTAAATGATTCCGCTGCAACGTTTATTTCATGTTAATATATTTATATGTTTATTGAGCGATGATTGGCCAGCTGTAAGCGTCCCTGGAATGGGGCCTTACAAGTTGGTATCAGAGCCAAAGTTTAAGTGAAACGGGTAAATTTTCACAATAAACCTTAACTTAAACTAAGAATGGGACGGAAAGGGAAGGGATGCCAATCTGAGTAGCTGCATGCCATCAGGTATTTTTCTTTAATGTTAACCGGTATTATGTGTGCATGTTGTGTGGTATATATGTTGCTTGTAGATTTAGATACTGATGTAGTCATGATAGGTAATGCTTGGTGTATGAAGAGTAAAGTAAGCGGCTAATCACAACTGGCCACTTTAATTAGGAACTTACTATACCTGACATAAACTGAGCTGTTTCCTTGAATTACCATGTTGGTGTTTGAATCTTTCAGCGTGTGTGTATGAGGATGGCCAGTGGTAGATCATCTAAAGCTTTGCATGGTGGAGGTTGTGGTGCTGAACCACGGGTTACGAGAGGAAGGCCTAGAGCCTAAAAGGGGGTTCATGAAGAACTAGAGACCCCTCATCCGGAGGGCGAAGATGAGAGTGTTAACTTGAGAGCCTCAGTGAAGGAGGCGGTTGTGGAGGAAGTGCATCAGGTCATGCAGATGATCCTACCGTCTGTGGTGACCGAAGTGATAAAGGCAGTTAGAGATGGGGAAAGAAGAGAAAGGAGTAGACCTACGGGCGAAAGGAGATAGCCTGAGACCAAAACGGTTCCATCTGATGATGAAGAAGAAGAAGAGGAAGAAAAGCCTATGCCGGAGGCGGTACGAGGCTGTAATTACGGGGCATTTCAAGGGTGCAGGCCCCTTCTTTTCGACGTTAATGGCACTGTTGCTGCTGCTCACTGATGGGTGAGAGAAATGGAAGTTGTTTTATATCTTTGCGAGTGTCGGGAGGATCAAAAGGTGAAGTTCGCTGCCCATTCTTTTGTGGACTCGGGTCTATGCTGGTGGGACAATGTAGTCCAAGCCGAGGGTAGTAAGGCAATCGAGAGGATTAGATGGTCTGAGCTGAAGAAGTTGGTGATTGAGGAGTTCTGTCTTTATAGAGAAATGGATAAAGTTGAGAGAGAATTCCTACAGCTGGAGGCGGGAACGATGACGCACCAACAGTACACCACCAAATTCAACGAGATGGCGATTCTGGTGCTGGATGAGGTGACGCCTTTGTCACGGAATATTAAGAGGTCCTTTCAGGGTTTGCCAGCGGATATTTGCAGCCACATGATCACTGCTCGACCGAGCACGTTTAGGTCAACAGCTGATTTGGCAGGAAGACTATATGATGAGCGAGAGGTGGTGGTGGCTGAGGCAAGAAAGAAGGGTGGTGGTGATCGGAATTGGAATGGGAATGGTCGAGATGTGTGGTGCCCCAGAAGCAACAAGAAGGCACGGATGGATGACCGACGTATGGTCTCATTGGGTGTAGGGTCGAGGAGGTGTGTCAAGTGTGGGAAGGAGCACGCCGGCAAATGGAGATTGGGATTTAACGTGTGCTTCAAATGTGGGAAAACTGGCCACATGGCGAGGGAGTGTAAGACTGGGAAGTGTTTTAATTCTGAAGGGGAGGGCCACATGAGCCGAGACTACAAGAAGCCAAGGGTTGAAAGTTCTGGTGCAGGGAAGAAGACGACTGGGGAGAAGGACCAAGGGCGAGTGCCAGGGCATTCACAATGACACAAGAGGAGGCTAGGACGGACCCTGATGTTGTGTCCGGTACGTTTCTAGTGAACCAAACTTTAGCTTCCGTGTTATTTGATTCAGGTGCTAGTAAAAGTTTCAATTATGCTGCTTTCTGTGCTAAACTGCCTATTAGTAGTAAGAATATAGATGTGCCCTTTAATATGGAAACTGCCATAGGTAAGTCTACCAGAATTTCTGAGTTGATAGAAGGATTTGATGTGGAATTGGAAGTCATAAGTGTCCGGTTAGACCATTCGTGATGACCTTAGGTGGTTTTGATATGGTTCTTGGGATGTATTGGTGGTGGACTACGATGTGAACTTCGTGTGCCGCAAGAAGATGATTCGATTGAAAGCACCTCACTAGAGTTCGGTAACAGTTTATGGTGATCGGGTCACAACAATCCCGAAAGTAATCTCTATGGCAGTGGCGGGAAGGTGCATGAGGCGTGGATGTAGTGCCTACTTGGCCTATGTAAATGATGTGGAAACGCCAGCACCACAACTATCTGATGTACCGATTGTGTGTGACTTTCCAGACGTGTTTCAAGAAGACTTACCTGGAGTGCCGCCTGACAGAGAGATTGAGTTTCAGATTGATTTGATACCGGGTGCCCAACCTGTTGCCAAGGCACCTTATTGGTTGGCTTCGACAGAGATGAAAGAATTAATGGAGCAGTTGCAAGAGCTGCTTGATAAGGGGTTCATTAGACCGAGTATCTCTCCTTGGGGTGCTTTGGTCCTATTTGTAAAGAAGAAAGACGGTAGTATGAGGATGTGTATTGACTACCGTGAGCTGAACAAGTTGATGGTGAAGAACCGATACCCCTTACTGAGGATTGATAATTTGTTTGATCAGCTCCAAGGTGCCAGTTGGTTCTCGAGAATAGATCTTCAATCGAGCTACCATCAGCTGAATGTGAAAGAGCAAGATGTTCCTAAAAGAGCTTTTCGCACGTGTTATGGTCACTACGAGTTTCTTTTCATGTCTTTTTGTTTGACCAATGCGCCAATTGCTTTTATGGATCTGATGAACCGTGTGTGTCGGCCTATGCTGGATAAATCAATGATTGTGTTTATTGATGATATCCTGATTTATTCGAAGAGTGAGGTTGAGCATGCCGGCCACATTCAAGAGGTTCTAGAGACGTTGAGAAGGGAGAAGTTGTACGCTAAATTCTCCAAGTGCGCGTTCTGGTTGTGCGAGGTACAATTCTTGGGTCATGTGGTGAATCTTGACAGGTTCATGGTGGATCCAGCAAAGGTGGAGGTGGTGATGCAATGGAATTCTCCAAAGACGCCATCCGAGATTTGTAGCTTCTTGGGTTTGGCGGGCTACTACAGAATGTTTATCCAAACTTCTCTAAGATTGCTTCTCCACTAACTAAGTTGACCCGAAAAGATGTGAAGTTTGTATGGCGTCCAACTCAAGAGAAGGCGTTCGAGGAATTGAAGGCAAGATTGACTCAAGCTCCTGTTCTGTCATTACCCAATGGAAGTGAAGATCTGGTGGTTTATTCTGATGCTTCCTACTCGGGGTTGGGGTGTGTATTAATGCAGAGAGGGAAGGTTATAGCCTATGCATCCCGAAAGTTGAAGGTTCATGAGGTCAATTATCCAACTCATGACTTGGAACTAGTAGTTGTGGTCTTTGCCCTAAAGATTTGGAGGCACTATCTTTATGGGACGAAGTGCACCATATTAACTGAACACAAGATCTTGAAGTACTTCTTTAAGCCGAAAGATCTAAATATGAGATAGAGACGATGGTTGGAGCTTATAAATGATTTTGATTACGAGATCCATTACCATCCAGGCAAAGCCAACGTGGTGGCGGATGCCCTTAGTCGGAAAGAAAGGCCCGAGCCAATACGGGTGAAAGCGTATCAGCTAATCATGACCTCTGACGTAATGAAGCAAGTTAAAGAGTTTCAAGATGAGGCACTAAAGGAAGATCATCTTAACTTGGAAAGAATGAGAGGTCTGGTTGTGGAATTGGGTGAAAACATGCTTGGTGTTAAAACCCAATTTGGACGAGTGTGGATTCCTCGTTTTAGGAATCTACGCATGAAGATTATGGATGAAGCTCACAAGACTCGATACTCTATTCATCCTGGTGCCACAAAAATGTATTAAGACATGAAGAAAGACTATTGGTGGCCGGGTATGAAACATGATATGGTGGAGTATGTGAGTAAGTGCCTTACTTGCTTACAAGTGAAGGCCGAGCATCAAAGCCGTATGGAAAGATTCAACCTTTAGGTATACCGGAATGGAAGTGGGAGCACATCACCATGGATTTCATTACGAAGCTGTCGCGTACCCCGAAAGGGTATGATGCTATATGGGTAATTGTTGACCGTCTGACGAAGAGTTCTCACTTCCTACCAATCCATGAGACATATTCATCTGAGAGGTTGGCGGATCTATTCATCAAGGAGATTTTAATTCGTCATGGTGTGCTTGTGCCTATTGTGTCTGATCGTGACACCCAGTTTACGTCCAAATTTTGAAAGAAATTCCACGACGCTATAGGGACGAGGTTACATATTTGCACGGCTTATCATCCTCAGACTGATAGTCAGTCAGAGAGGACCATTTAGACATTGGAGGGCATGGTTCGGGCATGTGTTATCGATTTTGGAGGATGTTGGGATGATCACTTACCGTTAGCTGAATTCTTATACAACAATAGTTATCATGCAAGCATTGGTATGCCCCCTTATGAGATGCTATACGATAGGAGATGTAGAACACACGTTTGTTGGGGTGACATTGGTCAGAAAGAGTTGGGGAGCGTCGAGGTGATCGAGGCTACGACTAAGAAGCTTGAAAAGATCAAAGCCTTCATGATGGCAGCCAAAGATAGATAGAAGTCGTATGCTGATAAACGATGCAAACTGTTTGAGTTTAAGGTGGGTGACCGGGTTATGTTAAAGGTCTCACCTTGGAAGGGTATCATCCAATTCCGAAAGTGGGGCAAGTTGAGCCCAAGGTATATTAGGCCTTTCCGAATCCTTGCTCAAGTAGGAGAGGTGCCCTTAGACTAGAATTACCAGATGAGTTAAGTGGAATTCACCCGACATTCCATGTATCTCATCTGAGGATGTGCTTAGCGGATGAAGATATTATTGTTCCACTGGAGGATGTCGAAGCAGATGAATGGCTTAATTATGTGGAGTAATTAGTGGAAATCATTGATCAAAAAGAGAAGAGGTTGTGAAATAAAGTGGTTCCTCTTGTGCGTGTACAATGGAAGCACAGGAAGGGATCCGAGTCTACGTAGGAGAATGAAGAAGAAATGAGACAGCATTACCCCAAATTCTTTGAGGAATAACAGGTTTCGGGGACAAAACCTATATAAGGGGGGTGGACTTGTAACATGTGTCCAAAAGGACAAAATGTTTGAAAAATTGGTGATAAAGGTGGCATGGCCACCCATCACCCTTTCCACACAAAATTTTCGGATTTTAGAGAGAGAGCAGCAGGAAGCAGAGAAACTCTCGGTTTTGAAGAGAAAGAAGAAGAAAAGTGTGAATTCAAGGTCAGAATTCATGCTTTAAAGTTATTCTTAACCGGTTAGGTCCTCGGGTTTGTGCTTATGTGTGTTTGTTTATGTTCGGGTTTGTTTTAGTGGGTTTTCTAGGCGGTTGAGTTCAATTGCAAACGAGTTTGGGAGAAGCCATACTCAAGAGTTGCAAAAGGTGAGTTCTAGAACCCCTCTTCTACATGTTTTAACTGATTTTGGGGCTGGAAATGCATGAATGTATGTTTTCATTAAACTGGGTCTCAGACCCGTATGCTTGATTGTGTGTATGTTGATGTTACGATGCGATGTGTGACTATGTCCATGCTTATTGATGTATGTTGGTGTTTCTAAGGCTTAGAGGGTAAGATTTAAGCTTAGAACATGATGAATGGTATATGGGAATTGAATCTGATGTTTTAGGCTCATATGTTAGGTTTTAGAATCTACCTAAGTGTTGGAGAGTAGATGCGGATGAGTAATGGGAAGAAATGCGGATGAACAGTTAATGCGGATGAGCATTAACTACTAAGTATGAGAAATGCAGATATATAGTTAATGCGGATGAGCATTGACTTAAGTATGGGAATTACGGATGACTAATGCGGACGAGTAAGGTCAATGCGGATGAGAAAGTCTAAGTGTGAACAAAAATGGATGACTAATGCGGATGAAGCATGGGGAAATGCGGAAGAAGCATGAGGAAATGTGGATGAAGCATGGCAAATAGGGATGAACAAAAGGTAAATACGGATGAAGCATGGAAAATGCGGACGAACAAAAGGTAAATGCGGATGAATAATGGTAAATGCGGATGAACACTTAGACTTTTGACTTCTTGGAAAAGGGTGAAATGTAGCTTTGACTTGGGAGGTTCCCGAGGCTATGTAGGTTGATTTTTTAAGGTCATAGATGTCATGATGGGCATGTTATGATGTATGATTGGTGCATATGCATTATGATGATATTTGATGCTTTATGATTATGCATGATGTATGTTATGTATGTATAATGCCCTGTATGATAATGACTGAATGTTATGTTATGTTCCTTGTGATATATGGTTATTTTCCCTTGGCTGTACGTTGAATGTGAATGAATGAAAGTATTATGTAACGTAAAGTGGAAGATAATGAAAAGAGGAACGAAATGATGAATGCATGCATTAATGAACAAATGAAGGTATGAAAGGATTGCAAGTAAACATAAGGAGGTTCACACCCAATAAAGGGTGTTAGCTCAACTGTGTGTGGGTTAGCTACCCCAAAAGGATGCACACGGGGGCTTGATCCATGTGATTAAGTAGATGTATGGAGGTTCACACCCAATGAAGGGTGTTAGCTCAACTATGTACGGGTTAAATACCCCAGAAGGATGCACACTGGGGTCCAATCCTTGTGATTGACCATATGTATGGGACCTTTGCCGCTCACCCTTGGTAACTGGAGTCAGCTTCATGCCCAATGTTTGGAGTCTTTGAAAGACCCCAGGCCCAATACCGGCTTTATGCATACGGTGGGGTGGAGCACATGGCATTGGTCCAAATGAAAGTATAGATGTAATGACGAATGTACGAAATGAACAAACAAATGATGAAGATAATAATGATATTATCTATGTGTATGTATGATGTCTGATCACATATTAAAGTAATGAACGGTAATGAAAGTAAAAGTATGTTTCAATGTAAAACTAGATCTTACTCAGCAACACTGACTTTTTATGCATTTTCTAGTTGGCAAGTGAGCATTGCTGAGGATGGTGCGGGGCAGCTACTTGGCATTGGGATGGCATTCTTTTGTTAACATTTTTGCATTATAATGCGAACAAACGAAATTGTGAAATGAATATTTTATTATTTTGCAAAAGCATTGTTAATGAAAATGTTGTTTTTAGATGTTTTGTTGCAACATTTATTTCATGTTAATATATTTATATGTTTATTGAGCGATGGTTGGCCAGCTGTAAGCGTCCCTGGAACGGGGCCTTACAAGTTGGTATCAGAGCCAAAGTTTAAGTGAAATGGGTAAATTTTCACAATAAACCTTAACTTAAACTGAGAATGGGACGGAAAGGGAAGGGATGCCAATCTGAGTAGCTGCATGCCATATGGTATTTTTTTCTTTAATATCAACCGGTATTATGTGCGCATGTTGTGTGGTTTATATGTTGCTGGTAGATTTAGATATTGATGTAGTCATGACAGGTAATGCTTGGGGTATGAAGAGTAAAGTAAGCGGCTAATCACACACTGTTGCTGCTGCTCACTGATGGGTGAGAGAAATGGAAGCTGTTTTAAATATCGGCGAGTGCTGGGAGGATCAAAAGGTGAAGTTCGCTGCCCATTCTTTTGTAGACTCGGCTCTATGCTGGTGGAACAATGTAGTCCAAGTCGAGGGTAGTCGGGAAATCGGGAGGATGAGATGGTCTGAGCTGAAGAAGTTGGTGATTGAGGAGTTCTGTCCTCATAGAGAAATGGATAAAGTTGAGAGAGGATTCCTGCAGCTGGAAGTGGGAATGATGACACACCAACAGTACACCACCAAATTCAACGAGATGGCACGTTTGGTGCCGGATCAGGTGAGGCCTTTGTCACGGAATATTAAGAGGTACTTTCAGGGTTTGCCAGCGGATATTTGCAGGCACATGATCGCTGCCCGACTAAGCACGTTTAGGTCAGTAGTTGATTTGGCAGGAAGATTGTATGATGAGCGAGAGGTGGTGGTGGCTGAGGCAAGCAAGAAGGGTGGTGTTGATCAGAATTGGAATGGGAAAATGGTCAATAGGGGTGGTGCCCCAGCAAGCAACAAGAATGCATGGATGGATGACCGACGTATGGTCACATTGGGTGCACGGTCGAGGAGGTGTGGCAAGTGTGGGAAGGAGCACACCGGCGAATGTAGATTGGGATTTAACATGTGCTTCAAATGTGGGAAACCTGGCCACATGGCGAGGTAGTGTAAGACTAGGAAGTGTTTTAATTTTGAAGGGGAGGGCCACATGAGCCGAGACTGCAAGAAGCCGAGGGCTGAAAGTTCTGGTGCAGGGAAGAAGACGACTAGGGGAGAAGGACCAAGGGCGAGTGCCAGGGCATTCACAATGACACAGGAGGAGGCTAGGACGGACCCTGATGTTGTGTTCGGTACGTTTCTAGTGAACCAAACTTTAGCTTCTGTGTTATTCGATTCAGGTGCTAGTAAAAGTTTCAATTCTGCTGCTTTCTTTGCTAAACTGCCTGTTAGTAGTAAGAATATAGATGCGCCCTTTGATGTAGAAACTGCCATAGGTAAGTATACCAGAATTTCTGAAGTGATAGAAGGATGTGATATGGAATTGGAAGGTCATAAGTGTTCGGTTTGATCGTTCGTGATGACCTTAGGTGGTTTTGATATGGTTCTTGGGATGAATTGGTTGGCAGACTAGGAGGCGAACATCGTGTGCCGCAAGAAGATGATTCGATTGACAGCGCCTGACTGGAGTTCGGTAACAGTTTATGTTGATCGAGTCACAACGATCCCGAAGTATAAAACGAAATTGTGCATTTTCCAGTTGGCAGGTGAGCATTACTGAGCAATGCTGACTTTTTATGCATTTTCCAATTGGCAGGTGAGCATTGCTAAGGATGGTGCGGGGTAGCTACTTGGCATTAGGATGGCATTCTTTTGTTAACGTTTTTGCATTATAATATGAACAAACAAAATTGTGTAATGAATATTGTATTATTTTGCAAAAGCATTGTTAATGAAAATGTTGTTTTTAATGTTTCCGCTGCAACGTTTATTTCATGTTAATATATTTATATGTTTATTGAGCGATGATTGGCCAGCTGTAAGCGTCCCGGAACGGGGCCTTAGAAAGCAGCCTCTTCCGAAGTATAAAAGGTTCGGAAGAACTTGTTCTTCCGAAGCCAATTAACCTTCGGAAGATGCTACTAATGAACCAGTGGACATAAGTATGGTCTCTGACACTCTGTTCTAGACCTTTGATACTGCATGGCGTTTTCCCAAAAGGCCATGTAGTTGACAATACTTTATTCCACTGTTCACCTTTTTATGTTAGTACAAGTTACCAAATTAGTAGGTTACAAAAGGTAAGTCATGGACATGTCATGACTAGCATATCTTAGATAAGACATTCTCTAAGATACCTTAAACTATAGCTTTGTAGTATTGTTGTTAGAGGATTCCAGCTGGTATTAAAGTATATCCGGTTGTAGATAGTAGTATATATAGCTTCTCATTATAACTCTTGGAGTAAGCTTGTAAGAGTCTTGTAAACTTTGAGTTGAGAAATAATATATACAAGTATCTTGAAATTATTCTCTTATGATTCTCTTGTGTTACTTAGTATATTATAATCAACTTTTAGAAGATCTTTGCTTCTCGAGTGTTTGTTCGAGAGTTTGAGAGAAAATACTTGTGTTGAGTATAAAAACTGATCCTGCAATTCGTATCAGAGCTTCTTAGGCTCTTGATTGTGTGATCTAACCATCCTAATCAACCTATTGTTTACTCACTCTTTTACTACACTCTAAACATGGCCTTGAACTAGAAATCTGAATGTGAAATGGGGACGATGACTAAAGCACCCATCATCACCTCAGAGAACTTCAGACAATGGAGCAGACGTATAGAAGGGTTCATCAGATATCAAGATAGCCGCATGTTGAAATCCATTGCTCAAGGTCCTTACAAGCCAACGGTGGCTTCACCTTCTAGTGGTGGTGCCATGATAGAGAAGGCAGTGGAGGACTACTTTGAAGAAGACCTCAAGTGGATAGACATTGATGAAAAGGCAATGACAATCCTGATGATAGAAATTCCTAACTCCATTATGGTGGGGTTTGAGAATTGCACAACTGCTAAAGCATTGTTAGATGCCTTAACCCTGATGTACTCCAACTCCAACAACTCAAAGAAAGATTCCCTAAAGCAGCAAATTGAGAACTTCACTCATATTGTTGGAGAGACCTTGCATCATCAATACTTCGAGTACGTGGGTCTTATCTCTTCCCTTCAATCTGTGGGAATAGCTCCCGAATTGAGAGACCTCTCAAGAAAAATCATGAGTGCACTTCCCATCGAGTGGACGTTCTACTTTGTCTCCATCAAGAGGATAGAGAACTTGAACACAATCACAATGACTGAACTATATGGTATTCTTAATGGATATCGTGTAGAGATGCAAAGTAAAAGTGGTCGTCAAGGAAGTAGATCTTCAAGCCTTTCCTCAAGCAATGCTCTCATGGTTGTTGAAGGCTCAAGACCCCCTTAACCTCAGCAGTACCTGTCATACTCACAACAGCCATCCAGCTTTACTAGGCCTTACATCACATTCCTTGAGACCCTAAGGTCTCAACAAGCTTAGCCCAGTCCCTTTCAGGACAGCTGTGCTTTTATCTCAGGGAGTGGACACTCCAATGATTTTCAGTTCTGCTTTGAAGATATAGAGTGTTTCAATCCGGATGAGGTGGAATACATGGATGTAGTCGAAAAATGGCTCTGCCAACTTATAGGGTGAAGAAGTACTTTAAGAGAACAGGAAGATAGTTCCCTCAGAACCCAACAAGCAGCAAGTTCCGGTTTGACAAAGCAAAGGCCAAGTGTTACAACTATAACCAGTTGGGTCATTTTGCTAGGGAATGCAAGTCTCCCAAATCAAATCCGGGATCTGCTCATGCTTCCTCACATCCTTCCACACTAAAAGCTACTGGAAAATCAACTGAAATTGTTGTTGTGGCACAAGAAGTTGATTGGAGCTTTATGGTCCAAGATGTCACCACTACACAGGCACTCATGGTTGGAAAATACAACTCTAAGGTATATGATCATCTTTGTACTCTAGCATGTATTGTGAAGGTTAAAATGTACCAGGACTATAACATGGAAACTAAATCCGATATTGAGTCCTTAAACATTTTAAAACCTGATTTTAAAAGGGCTGAATCTGACTATCAATATAAAATTGAGTTAGAGAAAACAGTTTCCTCTTTAAAACATGAACACACTAATTGCAGGACTCAAATCAAGGATTTAATATCCAAGTTAACTGAGGCTCAATCCAAGCTAGTAATAGCTGAGGCTCAAGCTAGAAAGCATGCTATTTCTGAGCAAAACTTCCAAGCTATTATTGCATCATCCTACCACTCCAAGACTTGTTATCAAAACAAAGGAGGGTTAGGGACCAATTAGATTGCTCCACCACACTCTTATGAGTCCATTAGACAACCAAGGTGTGGTACTGAAGAGCAAAAGGTCCTATCTATTGATCCATCTTAACTTGAGTTGAACAATGTTGCATAATAGAGACCACCATAGGAAAGGAACAGGTAAATCAACCTATTTCTACTTGTGATTATCAACCCCTATCCACCAAAGCTAGAAGAAACTAGGAAAAGGCAGCTAGAAGAACTGCCAAGAAAGTAGTTGGATCTAAGTTGAAAATTAACCCAAAGCAAAAGGGTGTTTTCATTTCAGCTGGATTTCAAGTAGTAGGCACTTCTGATTCAGGAAAGAAGTGTAGTACCAGCACTTCTATCCTGCCAAAGGATCAGAAGTCAAAGGGGAAGGTTGCAGAGGATGATAAGAAGATGAAGAAGCCTCAGCCTTCAAAATCCCCAAAGATTAACATAGCATGCATAATGTGTGGTCTGTAGAACCACTTTGCTAAAGACTGTTACTACAATCTAGCAAGCACATATTATGCAAATAATGTTAAAAAGGAAGCATCCAAGGAAGGATTCTCTTTTGGACCTTATCACATGGTTCAAGTGATGAGAAAAGGAAAGCTGGTTTCTGAAACTATGCTACTTTCGGAAGAAACTCATTCTTCTGAAGGGAAAATGGCCTCGGAAGTTAAGCCAAGGAAGGCTCCAAAGAACAAAAGAGTCTCCTCAACATCTCTCGAGAAGAAGGTTGCTTCAGAAGAGAAGGTTGTGAACTCTTCTTCCGAAAACAAAGAAGCTTCAGAAGAAGGTAATGCTGCTAAAGCTTCAACAAGCTCATCTAAATTGACCAACCATGAGATGGAATGGAAGATCAAACAAGATGTTGCAGCCATACCTTCCTCTTCAAAGACATCAATTGAACCCTCTACCATTCATTTTGGTTTGATTATGTCATCATCAATGGAAGAACCTAAGACCAGCAAGGCTTGGGTTTCCAATCAAAACTAACTTTTCACCTTATGTGTAGGGACATTCACAAGACAAGAACAATAATGTCTGGATAGTGGATAGTGGATGCTCCAGGCACATGACTAGGAATAGATCTCTACTTCAACAATTTTAACATTTTGATGGAGGTCCTGTTCAATTTGGAGGTGAGACTAGAGGATACATTTCAGGCAGAGGAAGTGTATCCAATGGATTGATAAGAGTCGAGAAAGTAAACTTTTTCAAGAAGCTTGAACACAATCTCGTAAGTGTTTCTCAATTCTGTGATCAAAAGCATCAAATGCTTTTCACAGAACATGAGTGCATCATCCTCAAACCTGGGATGACAATTTCTCAGGAATTGGTGCTTCTTAGATCTCCCAAAAACAGGGATATGTACAAGCTGAAAATGAACAATGCTTCCCCAATGGGTGAAGTATCATGCTTTCTTTCAAAAGCTGAAGGTGATGAGTCTGCCTTATGGCATAAACGTATGTGTCATATAAATTTTAAAACCATGAACAAATTGGTTAAAAATAACTTGGTACATGGCATGCCCAAAAGGAATTTTTCTGTAGAGATATTATGTAGTTTTTCTGAAAGGAAAACAGCATAGAGTCTCTCACAAATCCAAAAAGGTTAACTCTATCACCACCCCATTACACTTATTGCACATGGATTTATTTGGTCCAACAAGTATAATGAGCATTGGAAGGAAATCATATTGCCTTGTGATAGTTAATGACTTCACAAGATTTACATGGGTATTCTTTTTAAGAACTAAAGATGAAACTACTAAAACTTTAAAGTCTTTCATTCTTAAAATTGAAAATCAAAGTGATCACAGGGTAAAGATTATCAGAAGTGATCAAGGGACTAAGTTTAAGAATCAAGTTCTTGAATCATTCTGTAACTCAAAAGGGATTACCAGACAATATAGCGCTCCTAGAACTCCTCAACAAAATGGTGTTGCTGAGAGGAGGAACAAGACACTAACTGAGCCTGCTAGGACCATGTTAGCTAATTCAAAACTACCTCTAACATTCTGGGCTGAGGCAGTCAGCACTGCATGCTATGTGTAGAACATGGTCCTCATTGTCAAGCCATATGGAAAACCCCTTATGCGCTATGGAACAAGAGGCCACCGTTCATTGACTTTCTAAGGTCCTTTGCAGCAGGTGTACCATACTTAACACAAAGTAAAACTTGGCAAAATTTGCTGAGAAGTTCGATGATGTTATCTTTGTTCGATATTCCTCCACATCTATTCCTTATAGAGTGTATAACATCAAAAATCAACAATATAAGGAATCATCCAACATTTTTGTTAATGAGCACACTCCTTGTGTTAGGGGGAATGGCCCTGATCATATTGTTTACTTAGAATTGTTTCCAAACTATTCTAAACTATCTTGTGAGAATGTTTCAGCTGGAACAGGTACTCAAAGTGATTCCGATGAAGACCAGCTATTTGAGTTACCCAGACCTCTTCCAAGTTCCCCAAAAGTCTCTGAACCCCAAGCTCCCATCATTGGTAGATCCGATAGCATGACCATTTCAGGAACCAGTGGAGTTTCAACAAGTTATCAGCAAAGTGTGTCTAATAAGTCATCAACTGATAACCTACAACACTAAGTTGATGGAAGTAGTATTCTAAATGAACATGCAACTGTTAATACTACTTCTCTGTCAACTACTCCTAATGATGCTTCTCTTTCATTCAATCAGTCCTCATTGAATGACATTGAAATAGTAGCTGGACTAAGTGTTAATGTTCCTGAGCAAAATATGTCCAATTTGGATCTATCTTTACAACTGGAAGTGATTCCTAGACTAAGAATTCACAACACTCATCCAGCTGAGAACATTATTGGAGAAGTCTCTAAGGCGTGACAACAAAAGGACAAACTCATCATGGGAATATCTGCTTGTATTCATGCTTTTGTCTCAGATAGAACCCAAGAAAATAGAAGAAGCCTTAAAGGATAGTAGTTGGGTTGAGTCAATGCAAGAAGAGTTGCTTCAATTCAAAAGACAAAAGGTTTGGAACCTTTGCCCACTACCATCTGGTCAAGTACCTATAGTCACCAAATGGGTTTTCAGAAACAAAATAGATGATAGAGGCCTGATCATCAAGAATAAAGCTAGATTGGTTGTTCAAGGATAGACTCAAGAGGAAGGAATTGATTATACTGATGTCTTTGCACCTGTTGCAAGACTTGAGATAATTAGAATCTTCCTTGCTATGTTTCATCCAAGAACTTTACTGTCTATCAACTTGATGTCAAGTGTGCATTTCTATATGGAAATATAGACAGAGTGGTCTATGTGTGCCAACCTCTGGATTTGAAGACCCATAACATCCTAAAATGTGTGCAAATTGGATAAAGCTCTTTATGGAAAAAATGGACTTTTTCCTTAGAATTCAGGTGAAACAGATGAAGGAAGGGTTCTTTATCAATTAGTCTAAGTATGTCTCAACTATCTTAGAAAGATTTGAGATGAAAGATTGTAAGCCAGCCAAGACAACCATACCCAGAAACCATGACCTTTGTCCTGACTCTGAGGGGGAGGATACTGATCAACATTAGTATAGGGCAATCATCGGTTCTCTGATGTATCTCATAACAAGTAGACCTAATATCATGTTTGCTACTTACATTTGTGCAAGATATCAGGCTGCTCCAAAGGTGTGTCACCTAGTTGCTACCAAGAGAATTCTTAGATACCTCAAAGGAGCACCAAAGCTTGGTCTCTGGTATCCTAGAAACTCCAACTTCAATCTCTATGGCTACTTAGATAGTGACTATGGTGGCTGTAATATTAACAAGAAATCCAGATCTGGAGGATGTCAATTTCTTGGTAGTAGGCTTATCTCATGGAAATGCAAAAAGCAATCTTGTGTCTCTACATCTACAGCTAAAGCTGAATATATTGTTGTTGCAAGTTGTTATGCTCAGCTGCTGTGCATTCAAAACCAAATGCTAGACTATGGATTTAACTTTCTGAGCACTCTTATCCATATTGATAACAACAAATGCTATCTCCATAATGAAAATCATGTGAAACACTCCAAGACAAAGCACATTGATATCAGGTACCATTTCATTAGAGATATTAATGAGAAAAACCTGATTAAATTAGTCAAAGTTGACTCAAATGAACAATATGATGATTTGTTCACCAAAGCCTTTGATGAACAAAGATTTAAGTATCTCATTACAGCTATTGGGATGATAAACATTGACTAAAATGTCTCATTTGAAAACCTTTTAACATGTGTCTTGTCTTATGTCAATTACAATCTAAGCCCTGTAACAAAAGTTTTTCTTCATATTCAACTAAGTGTGAGTATTTCCGAAAAGAAAATTCCCCTAGGAAGAACTTTTCATCATCTTCCGAAGGCAATTCTTTCAATTCAAGTTTTACCTTCCGAAGAGTTTTTAGTCTTGGAAGCTTATCATCAATGCTTTCGAAGCTTGAAAACTTCTTCTTTTGGAAGACACTCTTATTCTCGAAAGTAAATTCATTTAACTTCAGAAATAAGTTTGGCTTCAGAAGAGAAAAACCTTCGGAAATCCTTTTACCTTCGGAAGAAGAATTCTCTCTTTAATGGAAACCTTTGGGCCCACATAGTAAAAAGTAAAGATTTTAAATGATGTCAGAATCTTTTAAATGGTTTTTCACCTTGCCGCCAATGTCATATCTTACCCCAAACCATCTTTTCACCTATCCACTCAACACCACCCTTTCACCCATTTAAATAGTCCCGACTCATCATTTTCATATTTTTACCAATTTTACTACCCAAAGCACTTCCCACTTCAACCTTCACCATCTTCAAACTCATTTTTCTCTGTTCTTTCGCAAACTGGCGCTAAACCCTCAGCATAATCAAGTCGTACTTCTGGATTCATCCAGGGATGCTGACTTCTCTAAAAGCATCTCATTTCTCACCCAATCTACCTACTATACTACCTTGACCGTAAACCCCCACTGTTTATCTTAAACACATGGAGGAGTTTTGGGCCAACGGTCGTATTGAAACCCTAAATCAAGTTAGGGTTATAAGGTTGAGCATTGGTGTCCAGGAGTTGGTCATCTTTATACAAATCATCAGGGAGCATATGGTGCTTCATGATGAAAATGCCCCTAATGAATTCCCAAGACCGACCTTGATAATACTTATACTCTGATGGGTTATGGTGGCGATGTTAGCAAGTCTACTATCTATAAGTTCAACTTCTCTTACAATTGGAAGTTCCTGCTGCATGTTATCCTTCATTGCTTATCAAACAAGTCTGGGGGATGGGATCAAATCCCATATGAACTAGGGTGCCTAGTTCATGGAATGGTGAAAAGCCTCCGCTTTAACTTCATGTATCCTAGGTTCCTTCAGCACATCATTAATTGTGAGGTGGACCAAAGTCAGCTTGTTTGTGCAGCTGTTTTGCCTGTCCCTCACATGAGGCCAACCATCTTCAAAGTTTTGAAGAGAGTGTCCACCAATTTCACCAAAAGATATACTACACTTCTTCTAGGTATTATTGAGCCAATGGCTCCTAGTGACATCCCTGTTAACCCCATAGGTGATGAACCCACACCAACAACTACCCTCACATTGCCAAATTTATCTTCTCCTCCCATCCATCTTACATACCAAAGATTTCCCAAATGAACCCTTGTCCAATCTCCTCTAATTGAACAAGTTTCCCATGTTCTACACAAAAAGGCTAGAGTGCAAACATGGGCTCCCACTTAGCCTGAGGTCTCACCTTCCTTCACTCATGACCTTAATATGGACATTGTGTCTCCTCAATCTCAATCCCATGAGCTCGAAGCCCAAACCAAAAGCCCTCAGGATGAGTCTCTATACTCTCTGAGCAGCCAAAAAGGGACAGCCCCAACAAAGGCTCAATGCCATTAGACATTGATCAAAATCCCAGGTCATCAGGAATAAATGCCATATCCTTCACTGACCTTTTAATCGGAACTGATAAAGAGTTCATGTCCCTTCATGGCAATGAAGTTGATCCTTAACGCGCATTAAAGGATCAACTGAGCCTAAGGAGACCTCTGATCTCTAACCCCCATCAGCATATCCAAACAAAGGTGAGTCCCACTAGAGTGGAGGGGACTCATGTAGATTCAGTTACCACTACTGCAGGTGCCTCAATGGGCCCTTAGGATAGTTGTAACCTTGATCAGACTGAATCTACTGCAATCAAGCATTTTAATGACTCTGAAAGAGGCATCAGTATGCATGGGAAACTAGGTTGCCAAGAAACCACTTCTGGTGGTGAGGATAAACATATAAGGTATGTTACCTCATCTCCCCGTGACTCCTCTCATAGTATGAAACTCACCACTCAAAACCTAATCACTAAAGTCTCAAACCTTGAATTCAGGGTTAAGACTTTAGAAAGAAGGTCCGCCACTTAGTAACTTGAGATTGAAAATCTCAGGGGTCAACTAGCTGAGAAACAGATTGAGAGATCTGTTACGCATGTACCAATCTAGGTCTCCCTGACTTCTTCCTCTAACTCATCTAGGTCTCAAGATGATGCTACCAAAAGGGGGAGAATGTTCTGCAGATACATGATGTTCCTAGTTTATGTGCTTAAATGTAAAAGTCTTTCATTTCTTACACATGTGTAATGTAATGACGTAATGAAATATAATATGTGTTTGATGTTTATTTATTTTTAATTATTTCATATTATTATGGTGTTAAGTATAATTCATATGTATGAACTTCTTATACGGGTTTGAGGTTATTGTACATAGTTCTTAGTCAATAATGATTAAGTAATGTGTTCAACCTAGTCAGGTGATTATTCATGCTAATGGACCACACGCATCAATATATCATGCTTATGGACCAGTCACACGACTGATCCAGTCTTTTGGATCAGTCGTATGATTGAGACATAAGATTGACACAGTCGCACGACTGAACCTTTAGTCGTGTGTATGACTCAATCACATGATTCAATCACACAACTGAACCATGCTAATGGTTCAGTCATACAAATGGAAACTGAAAACCTATAAATACCACTTAATTCGTGGAAAAACAGAACTTTGGATAACACTTGGAAAAGTTTGAGAGAGACTTCGAATATTCATAAACCCTATTCGTCCAGAGCACCCTAAACAGACAATCCAACTTCAAGTTTGATCTTGATCAATCCCTACTCATTCTTAACATTTAGTTCATTGTTATATCAATCGGGTTATTGTTCTCACTAATTGGATCGCCAATCAAATAGGATTCCACACTATTTCATCTGGTTTCACGTAGAATCCGTTAGTACTCTGTACGTACACGGTCCTATTAAGTGGTATCAGAGCTTTGGCTCGTGATTTTACATGGATTCGATTAGTTTTGGTGTTAAAATCTACGTTTTAATTCAAAAGATTCACCACTTTGCTTCTAAAGGTGTTTTCAACGTTTGCATGCATTAAAGTTTTATTTTTCACCATATGACAGATTAGGGTTCCTGGGAAACTCGTATTTTGCGTCAAAGTGTCAAAATATTTGATTTTACAACCACAGCAGCCTTCAGACACACAATTGGTCCATTCATACGATTGAACTCAATTGTATACTCCATCCGCACGACTGAACTCAATCGCATACTCCATTCGTAAGACTGAAGAACTCCATTCATTTGATTCCAATCGCCTTGTCCATATGCACGACTGAATTCAATCACACGATTGAATTCATTCGCATCCTTCATTTACAAGAGTGATCCATACTCATAGCCCATTTGCTCGAATGAAACAGTCTTGTTCTAAAAGTACAAAGTTTAAAGAAATGGAAGATCAATTTGCTGCATTTTCTGCTGGAAAGGACTCTCGCATCCAGAACCTTCTGCTTCTAGAGAATGAGATTGGAAATCATAATAAAATGCCAAAGCTATTAAAGTTAGATGAATACCCATAGTGGAAATAGTGGTTTGAAATTTATTTAAATGGATTTGACCCCAATCTTTGGACATCCATTGAGACTAGTTACATGGTACCAGTCAGTGCTAATGGAGCCAAGTTAACCTTGGGAGGAATGAGTGAAGCACAAAAGATTCTATTCAATGCTAAAAAGAAAGTTTATGCCTTGTTGACTTAGTCGATACCTAAGGTCATCTTTCATTAGTTCTCTGAGAACAAGCAGGCTAAAAAGTTATGGGAGGCATTGGAGAAGAGATATGATGGAAACGCAACTCTCAAAGCACTAAAGGCTAAAGGTCTCAAAAAAGAATTTGATAATTTCACCTCAATAGGGAATAAGAGCTTGGATGATATTATTGACAAATTCTATCATTTCATGAGTGAGTTACACACTCATGGTGTGACAACATCTATGGAAGATAAGTTTCAAGCTTTGCTGATGGTTTGCCTGATAAATGGGATTCATTTGTGTCTAATCTGAGACAAAACAACATTCTTGTGATGTTAGAAATAAATGATTTCATCTTGAAGTTAAGGGAGGAAGAACGGAGAATGAAATACAAGTCAAAGAAATGATTCTATGTTTAGAATCCTTCACTTTACAACTCAGTTCCAACTCCAGCTGTTAAAGGAGCACCATTACTAACAACATTCGTGTCTAATTCTTCTGCTCCTTCCCAAAATAGTGCATCAGCAACTGAAACCACTGTGAAATGCTTCCTGTCAAAGGCAACAGAGAGGGATTCAGTCTCCTGTCATAGGAGAATGGGACACATTAATCCTAGGAAGATGAATCATCTGGTACAGAATGATTTACTGAATGGAGTAACTGTCAAGAATTTCCAGCTTCCGGATTTTTACGTAGCATGTAAGAAAGGGAAACATGGCAAGAAGTCTCACAAGGCAAAGAAAGTTAATTCTATCGATATTCCTCTCGAGCTTCTACATATGGATCTGTTTGGCCAAGTCAACACAAAGAGCATTGCTGGAGATCTGTACTACTATGTGGTAACTGATGATTACTCAAGATTCTCTTGGGTGATGTTTCTGAAATCCAAATCAGAGACATTTGAATCATTCAAACATCTAGTAACTACTTTGGAATCACTCTACAAGCTGAAGTTAAGGCAGATTCGATCAGACAACATAACATAGTTCAAGAATCACTGGATGCAGACATTCTGTAGAGAGAAAGGAATTGTACATCAATTTATGTCTGCCTACACTCCACAGATGAATAGGGTTGCTGAAAGAAAGAATCGTAGCTTGATAGAGACATCAAGAACAATGTTAGCCAACTCTAAACTGCCTATTCAATTTTGAAACCAGGCACTAGCTAAGGCATGCTACACTCTCAATCGATTCTTGGTGGTCAAATGTTATGGTAAAACATGTTATGAACTGCTCTAGCGACGTAAACCAAACTTGGAGTATCTCGAACCATTTGGTGCACCGTGCATGTTGTTAAAGAAAATTCAGACTGGGAAGTTTAGTAAGAAGGCTAAAGAAGGTATCTTTCTCAAATACAGTATACCAGACAAGAGAGTTTATAACAACTCAACGGGTTAGGTAGAAGTGTGGTGCAATGTTGATGTTCAGAGATACACCACCCCTGCTGGAAAATGACCTTCCTTCTTCTTTGACTATGATGGATTTTTTAAGTCCTTCAACCTACCTCCATCTCATCCTGATGATGAGTTATCTCCTAAAATGATGCAAAATGATGTATGATGTTCAGAACACTCCTCCATAAGACTCAACACGATCGGTTCCACTAGATGATTCTTCTAGTCCTTTAGGGGGAGAGCTTGAAGTAAGTGACTCCTCCTCTGATGATGAAGTAGTTGAGACTGCAAATATGGACCAGGAGGACCAGGTTCCCACTATTGAAAGTACACAAGCATCAGATCTTGATACCTCTGACACTTCTAAACCTCATACTCCAACAGCTACAAATACTGAACCTGGGATAAAAAATCTGGATCCTGAAGTAGTTGTTCCCACCACTCATGGATCTCGAATTAATGTGCATCATCCCCTGGAAAACATCATTGGGGATGTTCTATCGGGAGTGCTAACACGAAATCAGCTATACTCTGTTGATTATGCCTCTGTCATGGAAAAAGGATATCTTCACGATGGTGCGTATCGATGTTTTGTGTCTCAATTTGAGCCAAAATATGTAAGTGAAGCCTTAAACGATGAGGCATGGGTTAGTGCTATGCAAGAAGAACTCCTACAGTTTAAGAAATTAGGAGTATGGACCCTTGTGGACAGACCAAAAGGTGCTAAGGTGATTGGTACTAAATGGGTGCTGAAGTGTAAGAAAGATGATCAAGGGGTAGAAATAAGGCTCGGCTTGTGGTTCTAGGTTTTAGCCAAGTCAAAGGTATTGACTACAATGAAGTGTTTGCACCTGTGGCATGGATGGAAGCAATTCGTATCTTTCTAGCCTATGCATCCTACATGAAGATTAAAGTTTATCAATTAGATGTAAAAAGTGTGATCCTTCATTGTGAAATCCGTGAAACATTCTACGTCAGTCAACCCGAAGGATTTGAGGATCTTTATTATTGAGATATTGTTTATAAACTGGACAAGGCTCTTTAAGGGCTCCATCAAGCCCCTAGAGCCTGGTATGAGAAACTCTCAGCTCATCTAGTGAAACATGGTTTTCGTAGAGGGGTTATTGACTGCACATTATTCATCAAAGAAAAGGATGGTGATTTACTACTGGTACAGATATATGTGGATGACATAATCTTCGGTTCCAAAAATGAAGAATTATGTCAAGAATTTGAATCTGTAATGAAAGCAAAGTTTGAGATGAGTGCCATGGGGGAGATGAAGTTCATTCTTGGATTACAGGTGGACCAGGCATCAAAAGGAATCTTCCTGTATCAGTCCAAATATATAGGAGATATCCTCAGTCGATTTGACATGGAGAATGCTACGGCTGTTGGAACTCCACTTGCCACGAACCATGACGTGGCACTCAACGAAAATGGTGATCTGGTTGATGCCACCATGTACAGAGGAATGATCGGATCTCTAATGTACCTCACAATCTCTTGTCCTGATATTATGTACGCCACGTGTCTCTATTCCATATATCAGGCAAAACCAAAAGTAAATCATCTCATAGGAGTTAAAAGGATTTTTCGTTATCTAAAAGGTACTCCAACACTCGAGTTGTGGTATCCTCATGATGATGACTTTGAGCTTATAGCATATAGTGACTTGGACTATGGTGGTTGCAAGATGAATTGAAAGTCGACATCAGCGGGATGTCAGTTCTTTGGTAGACGTTTAGTCACCTGGCAATGGAAGAAGCAAACATCAGTTGCTCTGTCAACATGTGAAGTTGAATATGTTGCTGCTGCAAGTTGTTGTTCACAAATCATTTGGATTCAACAACAAATGCGTGACTACGGTTTGCAATTTTCTAACACGCCTATCTTTATTGATAATTCTGCTGCAATTGATGTCACCAAAATCCGGTCCAACACCCGAAAACAAAACACATCGGTATTAAATATCATTTTATACATGACCTTTAGTCGTGTGTATGACTCAATCGCATGATTCAGTCGCACGACTGAACCATGCTAATGGTTCAGTCGTACGAGTGGAAACTGCAAACCTATAAATACCACTTAATTCATGGAAAAACAGAACTTTGGATAACACTTTAAAAACTTTGAGAGAGACTTCAAATATTCATAAACCCTAGCCATCCAGAGCGCCCTAAACAGCCAATCCAACTTCAAAGTTTAATCTTGATCGATCTCTACTCATTCTTAACATTTAGTTCATTGTTATATCGATCGGGGTATCGTTCTCACTGATTGGATCGTCAATCAAATAGGATTCTACACTATTTGATTTGGTTTCACGCAGAATCTGTTAGTACTCCGTACGTACATGGTCCTATCATGTTCAAAGACAAACTCCCATGGCGTCCAAGAGCTATGGTATCTCAAAGCTCACTTCAAGATATCCCTCCCAACCATCAGATGTCTTCCCTAAGCCTCCTCCAGTCACCCTCCGAATGGACCCCAGGATGTAAAAGATCTAAACAGGTTTCTAACCTTGTTTCTCATAGGATCTTCTATATGGCAACCAGGTCCGGATATCTCTGTGGCTTACTTTGGAGCTGAAGAGCTTTAAAGGTTGAATACACCCTCTAACATTTTTAAGGAAGTTGGTCAACCTAAGGTCTACATGGCACCCTAAAATTAATTTCGAAGGGGAAATGGAAACTGATGGCCCAACAACCAAGATAGTTGGGATAGAGAGTATAGTACCACAGACTTTCGAAGCAGAAGTCAAAGTTGTGGAAGAAGAACAATTTCAGTCTTCCGAAGCAGAGAAAGAATCTACGGAAGGAATCTTCTCCTTGTCTGATGATCTAACCATCACAGATGCAATCCTGGAACTAGCATCTCAGGTGAACAGTGAGGACTTTCTCAAGTTACCCATATCTCAATCACCATCATCACCTCAAGCTCCAGCACCCACTCAACAGCCTGAATGTAAGGCCCCGTTCCCGGGATGCTTACAGCTGGTAATTCATCGCACATAAAACATATACTTTGCATTTAATCATCAAAACATTGCAACGGAAACATAGAACAAATGGCATTTCATTTCATCATAAAAACTTTTGCAAAATAATGCATCGTTTGTCGGTTACAAAATTACATTGTTGTATTACATCACAAAAGCCTTAAATAAATGGATGCCATCCAAAAGAGCTGAGAAGCCGCCTCGTGCCATCCTCAGACTTGCTCACCTGCCAACTAGAAAATGCATAAAAGTCAGCGTTGCTGAGTGAGTTCTAGTTTATAATAAAACTTACTTTTCTTTCATAAAACCATCCTTTCTCATAAAAACATATTATACTTTACATTCGTTCGTGATCATACATCGTACGTACATACAGATAATATCATTATTATCTTCCTCATTCTTTCGTTCATACTTTCATTCATTCATCATTACTTCTAGTGAAATGTACATTACCCCGAACATTGTGCACGAAGCGGGTAACTGGGCCTGAGGTCTTTCATAGACCTCGAACATTGTGCACAAAGCTGACTTCAGTACCTAGGGTAAATACATTCACCATCTATCTTTTCTCTTTCATTCTGGATCAATGCCATATGATATACCCCGAACATTGTGCACGAAGCGGGTAATTGGGCCTGAGGTCTTTCATAGACCTCGAATATTGTGCACGAAGCTGGCTCCAGTACCTAGGGCAAGCGACAAGGATCCCATACGTATGGTCAATCACAAAGATTAGACCCCAGTGTGCATCCTTCTGGAGTAGCTAACCCGCACACAGTTGAGCTAACACCCTTCATTGGGTGTGAACCTCCATATATTTGCTTGCAAGCCTTTCTTACATTCATTCATTCATTAATGCATGCATTCATTCATCATTTTCCTTTTTCATTATCTTTCACTTTACGTTACATAATACTTCATTTATTCATTATCATAACACGTAAAGTAACAGGAAAGATATACATACATCATCACAAGGAACATAAACATATCATTCATACATCTTCATGTAGGGCATCATACATACATAACATACATCATGCATAACCATGCAACATCATCATCATGCATAAACATCAAGCACATAACATTACATGCCCATCATACATTTATGACCTCAAAAGTCAACTTACATAACCCCTGGGCACTTCCTAGGTCAAAGCCTACATTACTCTTTTTTCTCCCAAAAAGTCAGAAATTTCTAAATGTTCATCCGCATTTCCTATAATCATCTGCATTTCCTACAGTTCATCGCATTGGCTATAGTTCATCCACATTTGCCATCCGCATTTGCCTAACTCATCCGCATTTGGTTTCCTTCATCCGCATTAACTCACTTTGATCATCCGCATTTCTATACTTAGTCAATGCTCATCCGCATTGACTTACTTTGCTCATCCGCATTTCTATACTTAGTCAATGCTCATCCGCATTGACTCACTTCATCCGCATTGACTTACCTTGCTCATCCGCATTTCCCAGACTTAGGCAATGCTCATCCGCATTTCCTGCACTTAGTCAATTTTCATCCGCATTGACTTCATCCGCATTGACTTCACCCGTATTGACTTACCCATGGTTAATGTTCATCCGCATTAACTCTTTTTATCCGCATTTACTTCCAAACACTTAGGCAGATTTAAAGACTTATCAAGTGGGTCTTAAACATCATAATCAATTCCATGCACAATTCATCAGGTTCTAAGCTTAAATCTTACCCTCTAAGCCTTAGAACACAATCATACATCATCAATCATGAACATACACACATCACATCATACCATCATCATACACACATTCAAGCATACGGGTCC
Source organism: Flaveria trinervia (assembly GCA_025506515.1). Classification (NCBI taxonomy): domain Eukaryota; kingdom Viridiplantae; phylum Streptophyta; class Magnoliopsida; order Asterales; family Asteraceae; genus Flaveria; species Flaveria trinervia. The sequence continues at coordinate 90,369,807 of CM046450.1, forward strand.
GAAACCCAGTTTAATAAAAACATACATTCATGCATTTCCAGTCCCAAAATTAGTTAATCAAATCAAAACAAGATATCAATAAAATTCAAGTTTTCATTAATATCAAGCTAAGACAATTACAAGTATGAAAGCAAATTCGAATATCTTGTGTATTCATTTCTATCCACCTGCAAATCTAAGCTATTTATACTAATAACAAAAAGTAAAGGAACTAACAAATTACACAAATAGTCCCTATACTATTACAAACTATCAAAAGACAAATAAAGACAACATGTTAATCTTTCTTAGAGCACTTAACAATACTCCCCCTAAGATTGACATGGTCTTCTGTCTTCAAACTCTTCAAGCTTTGACTGCTAACTTTATCTTCAATTCTATCTTCAGCCTTGACTTCATTCAAAATAATCTGTTGGTTCTTCTTTGACTTTGAACATTGGCTTCTGTTTGTACATATCTAACTCTTTCAAAGCTTTTGATATTGCAGACTTGAATTTACTTGCAAGAATGCCTTGTTCGGGTTTAGCTTCATTTGTTTTAATCTCCATCTTGTCCATTCTCTTCAATGTGTCTTTTGAAAGACATGAATATCAATATTAGCATATAACTCAATAGGCTTGTTACTTTCCTTTGAGTACACTTCTAATACCCCTTTCCTTCTATTCTCATGAATTCAATATCTTTAATATCTTTCTTGACAATGTTTGCATACGTAAGAGCTTTTCTCTCAAAGATATTCTTTCCATGGCAGCATTCATCACATTGATAAGAAATGAAATATTTCTTATCTTGCTCAGCCACTTCAGGAGATACTTTCTCAAATTTTTGTACTGACAAAAATGAGACTTGGATGTAACAGTTTTAGTTCAAAAACTCCAATAAAGTAATCATGTCCTCATCCCATCTTTCTAGATTTCGGACTAACTTCAGCTCAAATGTCTCAGTGTTATAAAACCATCTGAGAATTGTCTTTGAGTTTTGATTACCATCAATCACTTTCAGTCCAGGAGTTGTAACTTTTCAAAATATTTATCACAAAATTCTATCAAAGAATTTTCTTCTTCTGAATGGACTCCCTTAAGCTTCTTGTTTTTCTTCATAGTAGCAAAGTACTCTTTGTCCTCTTGATCACATCTTATGTTAAGAAAATTACTCGATCTATCCAATCCTCTTCTTAATAATTCTACAAACATCTTCCCACGCTTTGAATCAGAAGGATTGATCAGAGGTAATCTATTCAGCTCTTTTAAATCTTGCATAGGAAGTTTTATGATACTGGAGTAAAAATGATAAACATCACATACAGCATTTACTCTCTTTATCAAAAATGCATCAAACACTTCATCATACTTCCATGTAATGATCTTTACTTGGTTGGTAAAATCTGGAGCAATCATAGCATTCAACAGTTCAGCAACTGATTGTCCTTTTTGCAATATGTTTCTTACCAAGTCTCCGGTTGTTCTTGAACTATCAAGAATATGCCTTTGTTCAGTTGATGATTTATAAGTCTGTCTTTCTAGATCAGCAAACATTTCTATCAATTCTTTTCTATGAGCATGAGCATCATCAAATCTTGACATTTGTTTTTCTCCTGAGGCTTTAACATTCTTGTTCTTTTTGTTATTTCAAGATACTCAGGGTTATCTGTATCAAGCACTATCATTTTCTTCATTTGTTTCTCAGTTTCTTGAAAGCTTCTGACAAGATTTCTCAGAGATACAGATTGTAATCTCTTCAGCTTCCTCCAAGGTAATTTCTAGCTTGCAACCATGATCTAAGAGCGGAATACTCATATCATCTGGATCAGATGGTGCAACTCAGAACTAGACAATTCTTCTACATTTATTACTTCTTTTGCTCTTAACCATTCACCATTCAACAACAATCTCATTTGGATCTATTGAAGCAACTGACTCTGCATAGATACATTTCTCGTATTCATCATTAATCTGAGAAACAGTCAGTCCATACAAATATACTCGATTGCATTTCATGTTCACAAGATAATTATATTTTTCTTCAAAGTCTTGTGGTACTTCATCTTGTTCTTGAATATGTTCTTATGAAGAAATGTGACACAAATTCAGCTTCATCATATCTTCATTATCTAGAACTTCATCATACCAATCATCATTGTATATTTCTTCAATATCATCTAAAGCATCAATCTGTTCTTGAACATTTTGCTCTTCAATGGATTCTTCAGTTCTTTGAAGCTTAGAAGAGGATTCAGTTTGACTAATATCTTCTAATTCATTCACTTTCCTTTTGCCTTTTCTTGCTCAAGATTTTCTTCAACCTGCATCTCAGTACTGATCACATGTACTGGTGATATAGATTTCTAAGCTTCTCTTTCCTTTAGCAATTCAGCTTTGAGATTTTCATTTTCTTCAGATAATTTCTTGAATTTCTCCTCAAGAGTATCATAATCTTTAATCATTACTTCAAAGTTCTTTATCACGTCTTCTTTATCTTTGGCAAAACTAACAATCTTTTCATCTTTTAATGCATTTTCTTCAGACAACTTTAAATTTTCATCTTTGAGCTTTTGAATTTCTTTTTCACAAGATCTGATTATCTCTTTCATTCTTTCATTTTCCACTTTCAACTCTTCAATCTCTTTTTCTTTGCTTAAATTTTCTTCTTTCAATTTTTAATCTCATCAATGTCAACTATTTCCTCTGTTTGTATAGACACATTGTGTGACATACTAACAGGATTTCTTCTACTCCTTCATTTGTACCATTTCAAATACGGATTGAATAAAATATCATTTATAAAGTCAGATTCAAATGTTTGATTTTGAGAATTTCTTTCTTGTACATCTTCCTCAACATTTTCTTCAATCATAGGTTGTGTCTCATTTACAGTATCTTCTGCATTTCTTTCTTCATTCCTTCCTTCTTGATTTGCTTCAGTGGCATCATCATTTCATCATCATCATCATCACTTTCTTCACTTGATGAAATTTCAGACACATCATCATCATTTCTTCATCAACTTCTACATCTTCAATCAGATCATTTGGATCTATTGGTTCTTCTTCAGTTAGATGGAAGTGTGGCTGAGTAATATCAACTTCATCCATTGATATATTCCTGATATAATCAAAAACTAGAATGTTTTGAGCACCATGATCATTGCCAATCGTTTGTAAACAATCTCTGACATGTGCTCTATTGAATCTTTCACACCAATAACTTCTTCAGCATACAGATCTGGATTTGCATCATTAATAAGAAGTTGAAGAAATCTTGGGTACATCAAATACTTATGCCTTACTCCTCTTTCCAGATTAAAAATGAATCCATTCATTATCCACTTAGCCATATTAATCTTCTGTTTGTGGATAAGGCTATAATTGGAGATGCAATGTCTACAGGGAATGAATCCCAACCCGCACTTCTTTTTGACATGCAATGTTGAAAGATATAGCATAAAAGCTTCCAATGCTTAAATACACGAGCTCTGAAAAATTGCTTCTTAGGGAAATGATCTGGATGACCCATCTGTATAAAAACTTCTCTACATTCATTAAATGTATATTCTGATAAATCTTCAGGACCATTATCACCCAGTCTTAGAGCTTGTCTAATTGCTTCTTCAGAAACTTCAAGCATTCTTTCTGATGTGATGAAGGCTCTTAAAACTTTGTTTCCTTGATTATCTCTTTCAATTTGAGCAGTTCTCCAGAATTTCTTATCATTCTTCTATTTATCATGGGCCTTGCACACATAGCATACATATTTTGTTCTGAGTAGAAATCTGATATATCTTCATATCCAGTAGCTTCTCTGTTTTCATCATCTAAAATGCAGCTACATTATGTTTTGGCTCAATTTTAATTCTGCCATCTGCAAAACACAACAAAAGTATTATGAGAACATTGAATGTTGATTAATGAAATTTATTTCTACATATGACTTTTGATTTTGACTTTTTATTTGACCTTTTATTTTTACTTTTGAATTAGATTTCAAGTTGTAAAATTTATCTTTATTCATTTTGAATTTATTATTAACATTTCATTTTGATTTATTTTAATTTTTATTTATTTTTGTTCAAAGAATGACTGTCTGTTCATCTTCTTCTTCGACTATGTAGAATCGACTGAGTTCATCATCAACAAAAACATTTTCACTTTAGATCAAAACAATACATCACTGTACTTGAAATGAGTTCTTATCAATAATCCAGTACAATTTTTTGATGATACTCATTTGATCAGATTAACTTGGATTATATTGGTTCGAACGCCCAAATAGCATTCAACATCTATAACAAAGCACTGATTTAACCCAAAATTTATATATTTGAATCACAAACTTACGTTTATATATTCAAATACAATGTATACTCAAAGGATTTGATTCGATTTCTGATGAAATATGGATGTGATGATGCTCGACAGTCGCAGTTCGAGGGTTTTGTTCTGATATTTTGAAGTGTAAATGAGAGATAAGCATAAGTGTTCAATTTATATAAGTGAAATTTTAGGCGTATGAGCCCTGTTCGGACGTATGGTCCCTGTTTGGGCGTATGAAAACCTAGAATTCACTTATTTTGTTAGACGCATGAGCACTGTTGTGCGTTTTAAGTCAGACGCATGGAACTGTTCAGACGCTTAAGCACTGTTTAGGCGCTTTTGCACTGTTCAGTCGCATGGACTTTGTGAAACGTCTATACTTGAAATTTTGAAACTATTTAGACGCATGAGACATGACAAACGTCTAACACAGAAACACTATTTAGACGCATGGGATTATCACAAATGCCCAACACTTGTAATTTTCATAGATGTATTACAACTGTTTAGACGCATGGGATTGAATCAAACGTCCAACTTGTAATCCTGAAAATTTCATCATGCTCCTATTGAGGCGCATGTGCACTGTTTAGGTGCATGAGTTGACTTTCATGATTTAAACACTTGTGATTTCCAATTTCTTCACTTGCACACTTTTTACCATTTAGATCCCTAAATTTTGAACTTTTTGCATATTGCACTTTCAATTTATAAAATTTTATTTTCTATTTCTTTTTAAATTTCTTTTGTCCCTTCATTTTAGTCTCAACATAAAATCAAATATCATCTGATTTTCAACTTAAAAAGCATTTATTTGCAAAGATTATGTAGATTCATATTGTAATTTTCAAACACATTCTATTTTCAGTTTACACAAATACTTTGAACATAAAGCATCATCCTTTCAATTCAACATTTCAAATTTTGATTATGATTATTGAATATTTTCTGAGAACAACTCTTTCAGTTATTACTCCCTCTAAACTTTTAAGTTTGAAAAACTTATAAGTTTCTTATGAAAGAGAATAAGATCACACAGCACATTGAGACATTGCCTTCACACACAAGAGACATGCATAAAGGAAAGATGAAAATAGAATCAAAATCTAATATTAAGCATAGAATAAATGTCTGCAGAGAGATCATATTAATGAAGATCAGCACATTAAAATAAAATAAATGTGGAGAGTCATAGACAATGAATCAATCCTGATCAAGTGTGTTCCAGGTCAGTGATATCACAGCAAAGGAGACACAAGATCTAAGGACAGACAATGAGTGTTTTTGACACAATTATCAACTCACTTACTTTTCAATTCTTGGATTGATTAGTGTTGATTTAGATATGACATGATGTAAAGCATACAGAGACTAAGAGAGCTCAACTATCGTCATGAAATGTAAGAAAGAACACATGCTCAACTTATTACCTGAAACATAGATATCACCAGAGTTCATGTTATTTTTATTAATAGGATGATCATGGATAACCATTTGATCAGCTCTGACTATTCATTTGAATAGGTTGTGCACATTGGCATCTTTTTGCATCAAAAAGAGAATCCAGGTCCGTAATGACTTACAACAGAGGATATCTCAGTACTTCAGGTCTATGATGACTCATAACAGAGAAGTGAAATGATGCTTTGTAACAGATCTCATGATTTCACATAGTTTCAATAGGTGTGAGAGATGTATCTTAACACATTCATTCTGATAAGCTAAAACAACTCAAAAGTACTCAAATAATACACACACGCATGTATGTTTAGTTTGATCACAAGAATTTACCTTTTCAGCATAATAGTCAGATATTGTCTACACATCATATCTATCATGTCTAGACTTTATTAATGAGTGAAGTATGCAACTGATCTCACTAATGTACTATCATTTCTCACGTTGCAAAACATAATCCTTTCTAAAAAAAATCTATTTTTGTATTTTTGAAATATATTTTTGTATTTGATTTTCTATGAAAAACATAAAATCACACACACACAAAATATAAACAGGCAATTAACAATAGAGTATCACTTATTATGATCTTTTGATTTAGGGAGATCACATATGATTTATAAGACCAATTGATTCTACTAAGTACTCACCGTCCTGGTAGGAAGGCTTTAGTAAATAGATCTGCCAATTGTTTTTCTGTTGCAATTTGAATCAATATGATTAATCCTTTTTTAGAGTTATCTCTAAGAAAATGATATCGAATTTCGATATGTTTTGTTTTTGAATGTTGAACAGGATTAGCTGTTATGAACATAGCAGCTGTGTTATCAATGTAAATTGGTGTTTTAAGAAAGTTGAATCCATAATCTAGTAATTGATTTTGCAACCAAAGGATTTGAGAACATCCTGCTGATGCAGCAATGTACTCAGCTTCTGCAGTTGAAACAAAGACATTTGTGTGTTTCTTACATTGCCACGAGACTAATCTGAGACCAAGAAATTGACACCCACCCGAAGTAGATTTTCTATCTTGACAGCATCCACCATAATCACTATCTATATATCCATATAGTTCAAAGTTACCCTCGTAAGGATACCAAAGCCCTAAGGCTGGTTTGCCTTTAAGATACCTGAATATCCTTTTGATAGCAATTAAGTGAGATTCTTTCGGTTCTGATTGATACCTGGCACATACACAAACAGCATACATAATGTCTGGTCTAGATGCAGTAAGATACATCAAAGATCCAATCATTGATCTGTATAACGTTTGGTCAATAGATTTTCCTTTTGGATCAGGTTCAATCTTGATGTTAACATCTGCTGGAGTTCGTATGGACTGACAGTCTTGCAACTTAATTTCTTTAAGAGCTTGTCACAAACTTTTCTTGATTGATGAAGATTCCATCTATAGTTTGCTTGACTTGAAGTCCAAGAAAGAAGTTAATCTCTCCCATAGAACTCATTTGAAATCAGATTTCATGATTTCTTCAAATTCATTGCACAATTTTGGACAGGTAGAACCAAATATGATGTCATCAACATACACCAGTACACATAAAAGATCATTATTATCCTTCTTTATGAATAAAGTTATCAATTTTCCCTCGTGTGTATCCATGTTGTATTAAGTGTTGTGATAACGTCTCATACCAACTTCTAGGGGCTTGATGAAGTCCATATAAAGCTTTACTCAGTTTATATACTCGATGTGGAAATTGTGTATCCTCAAAGCCTGGAGGTTGCTTCACAAACACAACATCAGTGATTGGAGCATATAGAAATGCACCTTTTACATCCATTTGATACACCTTGAATTTCATAAATGAAGCATAAGCCAGAAAAACTCGAATTGATTCAAGTCTTGTAACTGGTGCAAACACTTCATCATAATCTATACCTTCTTCCTGTGTGTATCCTTGTGCAACAAGTCTCGCTTTATTCCTTATTACAACACCACGATCATTAGTCTTATTTCTAAATAACCATTTCGTGCCAATTGCAATTTCTCCTTCAGGTAGATCCACCAAATTCCACACTTCTTGTTTGCGGAATTGAAGTAATTCTTCTTGCATGGATTCTATCCAACCATTGTCCTTTAATGCTTCGGTAACATTTTTAGGAACAATTTGAGAAAGAAAACAAGAGTATAAGCATACGTTTGCTTGTTCTGATTTACTCCTGGTTGTTCTCTCATTCAATGAACCAATAATCTGAGAAATTGGATGATTCTTGTGAATGCGAGATGTAGTAATCTCATAACATTGAACATTAACATCCAGATTTGTTTGATTCAAGTTGGAAAACTCATGTATCAAAGTAGAAGAATGTGGTTAAAGTTTGGTACTTGAGTAGGTGAATTGACGAAGTAATCAAAGTTACCTGTATCAACTACATCACCTGAAATGGATGATGTTCCAGACTCAGGTATCACAAACTCATTACCATCATTAGGAATATTTTGTGATTCTTCCTGATTAATTGACTCTGAATGATCTGAAACTGTAGTTTCATGGTTTTGTACTGTTGAATTCTTGACAAATGACAAAAAGGGGTAGTCTGAGCTTGAATCATCTGGGTCATCAGAATTTGAATCTTAACTGAAAGATCCAAGATCTCCTCTTGAGTTATTATCTGTAGAATTAAGACAATTTGGTTGATCAAACAAATTAGATTGAAAAGAGTTTGATAATGAATCTAAGTCAAATAACCATGCAGGACCATTTGAAACTGATGGAAAAGAACTTTCCAGAAATTTAACGTTGAATGTTTCAAGGATTACATTTGTCCTAGAGTTGTAGACTCGATAGGCTTTTGAAACCGATGAATATCCAACGAAAAATCCATTATCAGATTTTGCTTCAAATTTTCCTAATTGATCACTTGAATTAAGAATCATAACAGGACAACCAAATGATTTTAAAAAGTTTATGTTCGGTTTTCTGCCAAACATTAACTCATATGGAGTTTTCAGTTTATCTTTGACGATTATGATTCGATTCTGAATGAAACATGCAGTTGATATTGCTTCATCCCAAAAAGTGATAGGGATATTTGCATCAGCTAACATAGAACGAGCAGCTTCAATCAGTGTTCTATTCTTCCTTTCAGCAACTCCATTTTGTTGAGGAGTTCTGGAAGCACTGAACTGATGAGCTATCCCTTTCTGTGCACAAAACATTTCAATGTTAGCATTTTTGAATTCCATTCCATTATCACTTCTTATTATTTTCACTTTGTTGTCTAATTGATTTTCAACTTTAATAATAAATTCTTTTAGTAAATCAGCTGTTTCAGATTTGGCATAAAGAAAGAAAACCCATAAAAATCTTGTGAAGTCATCAATGAAACTAACAATATGATTTTCGTCCATACTCTTGACGTTTGTTGGTCCAAAAAGGTCCATATGTAACATCTGAAGAGGTTTGAATGTTGAGTTTATAGGCTTGGACTTATAAGACGCTTTCAAACATGCTGAGCAGTGATCATTTGTTGCAAACTTCTTGGATGGAAGTCCAATGACATGATTTCCTGCTACAAGCTTGTTCATGTTCTTGAAGTTTGAATGAACGAGATGTCTATGCCATAGCTGGCTTTCATCATTTGATGCCTTTGCAATTAGACATGTTGTTTCAGTTGAAGGATCAACTTGAGACATATCCAATTTGTATACATCTCTGTCTCTCTCCGCTGTAACAATCACCCAATCTTCGCTTATCTTGAAACATGGCTTCAAAACATAACAGAATGAATCATCAAACAGAACAGAATAAGATTTGTCACATATTTGAGATATGCTTAAAAGATTAAAGTTCAACTGTGAACAAAAGTTGACTTTATCAAAGCTTATTATCCCATTGGATACTGTTCCTTCACCGGTTATTTTTCCTCCAGCATCACCACCAAAGGCGACGTGAGTTCCATCTATTGACTTAAAGTCTTGTAACAAGGCAGTATTGCCTGTCATGTGCCGACTACACCCACTATCCACATACCATGTATTGATTGGTCTTTTTGGGCGTACCTGCACTACAAGAAAGTTAAGTTGAAATATCTACCCAAGCCAAAATGGTCTTGGGCTTTCCAAATTTATCAACAATTGTAAATTGTTTATAATGGAGATTATTCAATCAGGTTTATTTTTGATGAATTTACCAATTTTATTTTGAACTTTGTTTGATTTATTTTTGTGAACATTCATACCATTTGATTGATCATCTTTTGAAATGTATTGATGACTAACAATTTTATTATTCATCCTTACAGGTCTTGGTATGAAGTGTTCTTGCATGTTATGTTTTGAGCTCACATTATTGTTCTTAGGAAAAGATCTCAAACCTACATTAGGTTGATTAATGTCTCTTTGAAATCCATTAGTTTGATTTCTCAAATACTATGGATTAGCAAATCCTTTGCTCATGTTTGATTTTTCAAAGTTTCTAGTGGGAGATCTATTTCTAAAGTAACAATTTGCAGTGTTGTGAGTCTTTTCATCACAATAAGTACAATATTTGTTATAATAACAATCTGCTGTCGAATGATTTCTCATGTCACATATGTGACAGTACTTGTTAAAGTAGCACTCAGCAGTATTGTGATTATTCATATCACAAATTTCACAGTACTTTTGTGGAGTTAAAAATAACTTTTTGTTAACTTTTGACAATGACATAATGTTTGATTTTGGTGTTAAATAGTTAAACTGTTGTCTTTCATTTTTCACAGTTTGGTTTTGTGTCGGATTATTGTTCATTTGTTTAACATGACCTTCCTTCTTGAATATATTAGAAACATATCTTTTTGTTACAGCGGAAGTCTTTGAATCTGAACTAGATTTCAGATCAGAGTTTGATTTGTTCATAATATTTGCTTTATTATTTGGAAGAGAATTCATATTTAACATACCTGCTGACACAAATTTAATTGGTTTTAGTTTTGATGTTTGATTTATTGCTTTAATCAAATTTTTGTGAACTTTTGTTTTGTTCAGATGTTGCTTTTGCAGATTTCTTTCTTCTTCTTTGATTCTTTGATTTAGAAGAACTTGGTTTATTTTCAAATTGAACATCATCAGAAGAAGATTCCTTTTCTTATTGAAATTGTTTCATATTGATGGTGTTTGAATCTTCTGATGTTCCTATCTGTTGTTTATCCTTGTTTTGAACTCTCACTTCTTCTATTACATTATGAATTTGATCAGAAGAGATATTTTGTTTTGGTTGTTTTGGTTCATATGATTTTATCTTGATTGGATGACCATTTTTGATTTTTTCTTGATCTTTTTCAACAAACACTTGAACATTTTCTTTTTCTTCTTCTACATTCTTGTTTTTTATCAGGAAGGCTTTAAGCTTTGCTTTATTTTCAGGTGAATGATCATGAGTATTGAAATTCTCTAGTAGTGTGTTTATGATAGATTCAGGCATAGGTTCATGAGTGAAACCTAACCCTGCTTTTGTTTATCTTTTCTTTCACTGATTAGTTTTTCTACTATCATTTTTGAACTCTTTACTTTTGCGAGATCAACTTGAGTAGCAGCATGTGCTATTTTCTCTTGTTCAAGATTCTTGGTCATCTTTTCAAATTTTTTTGTAACAATTTCTAAATCTTTGAGTGTTTTGTTTCATGAATTTTGAAGAGAGATAATCTTTTGATCTGCAGTTTTATGATCAAATTAAGTTGGTTATGCATAGATTCTCTTGTTTTAGCTTTTCACAGATTTTGAATGAATAGTTTCTGTACTGTTCAACATGTTCATAGCATGATTTGGTGCAAATATTTTCTCTTACTTCTGATGGTATTTCAGGAAATTTTGGAACTGTGGTTTTAGGTGTTGAAGTAGAAGAGTTAACCTTTGGTTGATCAGATTGAACCATTAGAGCTACTTCCTTTGTATCCTCTTTAGGATCAGACTTGTCACTCCAATCATAGTCATCTTCCTCTTCATCACTTTCCACTTTTAGGTCATTGTTTTCTGACCAATCTTCTTCTTGAATTTCTGTAATAAGAGATAAACTTGATGTTAATTCATTTGTAAATTGATCTGCATATGCACTCCAATCATATCCATATTTTATGCTGACTACTAGTGCTTTCTTTGTTTCATCAGATGATTTGGTTTCATCTTTAAGCTTTGGCATAGGAAGACTTTGATAAGGCTTTTGAAAAGTCTTCTGAGCTTGTTGAAACCTTTGATTATATGAGCTAGATTGAGCACTTCCTCCATTATTCCTTGGAGCTTTGCATTCTCTTAAGAAATGTCCATAACTGTTGCAGTTAACACATCTAGCTTTTGACTTGTCAAATCCAACAGTCTTGTTTACACTAGGCTTGTATATCTTGTTGACATAAGAATGTTTTTGAGTCCTGTTGGCAATCATCACCATCTGCTAGTTCAGGTCCATCTCTTCAACATCTTCAGGATCCATTTCAAATAAATCCTGCAAAACAAAATCTAGTTGAGTTAAATGGCTACCTTGATATGCTTGAAAGCTGGCCATAAATGCAGTAAATGTAGTTTTAGACTCTTCATCCTCTAATAGGATGTTAATCACATCTTTAACTTTGCTAGATTTAGCAGAGTTAGATGATGAAGAAGTCTCTGTCTGAATATTTGATGATTGGGACTGTGGTTTAGGAGGAGATTGAGAATGAGACTGAGTTGTATATGCAGGTGCACTGGTAAATGATGAGTCAGTGAAAAATCTTGCTCCAACAAACAGATCTCCTTCTTCTTCAGAACTTTTCTCACTCTTTGCCATGAATGCATTTTCTATGGTGGTTGCAGGAGAAGCAACAAACTGATATTGAGACATTGATGCTGCTCTAATCAATCTCCACTGATTCTATTTTTGCAATAAGAAGATCTAGATCCATTGGAAACTTCTCAGTATGCTTTAGTAGAGTTACAGTTTGTTTCCATGATGATGGTAAAGCATTGAGTAGTCTGAGATTTAAATCTGCAAGATCAGGTTTGATACCAGCTGTTGACATCTCAATTATAAGTTGAACAAATCTGTTCATCATTTGATTTATTGTCTCTCCAAGCAAATGTTGAAACAATTCTAAAACCCGAAAATCAGTGTGTATGTGACATATGGGTGGCCATACCACCTTTTACACCCACTTTTCAAACATTTTGTCCTTTTGGACACTTTTTACCCGTAGACTTGGGTTTTATTTCTTTTCCTTCTTTTCTTTACTTATTTTTCTTTCTTTAACTTTAAAAAAATAACCGGGTGTTACAAGTCCATCCCCCATAAATAGGGTTCGTCCTCGAAACCTGTTATTCCTCAAAGAATTGTGGGTAATGCTGCCTCATCTCTTCTTCAGTCTCCCACGTAGACTCGGATCCCTTCCTGTGCTTCCACTGTACACGCATAAGGGAACCACTTTATTCCTCAGCCTCTTTTCCTTTCGATCAATGATTGCCACTGGTTACTCCACATAATTGAGCCGTTCGTCTACTTCGATATCCTCCAGTGGAACAATCATGTCTTTTTCAACTAAGCACTTTCTCAGATGAGATACATGGAATGTCAGGTGAATTCCACTTAACTACTCAGGTAACTCTAATCTATAGGCTACCTCTCCTACTCGAGCAATGATTCGGAAAGGGCCTATGTATCTCGGGCTCAACTTGCCCCGCTTTCGGAAGCAAATAATACCCTTCCAAGGTGAGACCTTCAACATAACCCGTCACCCACCCGGAACTCAATCGGTCTACATCGTTTATCGGCATACGACTTCTGTCTATCTTTGGCTGCCTTCATGAAGGCTTTGATCTTCTCAAGCTTCTCAGTCGTAGCCTCGATTACCTTGACGCTTCCGAACTCTTTCTAACCAATGTCACCCCAACAAACGAGTGTTCTGCATCTCCTACCGTATAGCATCTCGTATGGTGGCATGCCAATGCTGGCATGATAGCTATTGTTGTACAAGAATTCGGCTAACGTAAGTGGTCATCCCAACTTCCACCAAAATCAATCACACATGCCAGAAGCATGTCCTCCAACGTCTGAATGGTCCTTTCTGACTGACCATCAGTTTGAGGATGATAAGCCATACTAATGTAACCTCCTCCCCATAGCGCCGTGGAATTTCTTCCAGAATTTAGATGTAAACCGGGTGTCACGATCAGACACAATGGACACCGGCACACCGTGACGAGTTACAACCTCCATGATGAACAGTCAGCCAACCTCTCGGATGAATATGTCTCGCAAATCGGTAGGAAGTGAGCACTCTTCGTCAGACGGTCCACAATCACCCATATGGCATCATACCCTTTCAGAGTACGTGGCAGCTTTGTAATGAAATCCATGGTGATGTGCTCCCACTTCCATTCTAGTATATCCAAAGGTTGGATCTTTCCATATGGCTTTTGATGCTCAGCCTTCACTTGCAAGCAAGTAAGGCACTTACTCACATACTCCACCACGTCGCGCTTCATACCCGGCCACCAATAATCTTTCTTCATATCTTGGTACATCTTTGTGGAACCGGGATAGATAGAGTATCGGGTCTTGTGAGCTTCATCCATAATCTTTACCCATGGATCCCCAAAACAAGGAATCCACACACGGCCGAATCGGATTCTAACACCGAGTGTGTTTTCACCCAATTCCCCAACCAGACCTCTCATCCTTTCAGAGTTAAGATGATCTTCTTTCAGTGCCTCATCCTGAAACTCCTTGACTTGCTTCATCACATCGAAGGTCATGATTAGCTGATATGCTTTCACCCGAATCGGTTCGGGCCTCTCTTTTCGGCTAAGGGCATCCGCCACCACGTTGGCTTTGCCCGGATGGTAGTGGATCTCGCAATCATAGTCTTTTATGAGCTCCAACCATCTCCTCTGCCTCATGTTCAGATCCTTTTGCTCAAAGAAGTACTTCAAGCTCTTGTGGTCAGTGAAAATGGTGCACTTCGTTCGTAAAGATAGTGCCTCCAAATCTTTAGTGCAAAGACCACGGCTGCTAGCTCCAAGTCATGAGTAGGGTAGTTGACCTCATGAACCTTCAACTGTCGTGACGCATAGGCTATAACCTTCCCTCTCTGCATTAACACGTACCCCAATCCCGAATAGGAAGCATCAAAATAAACCACCAGATCTTCGCTCCCATCAGGTAATGACAGAACAGGAGCTTGAGTCAATCTCGCCTTCAATTCTTCGAATGCCTTCTCTTGAGCTTGACCCGATACGAACTTCACATCTTTTTGGGTCAACTTAGTTAGTGGAGAAGCGATCTTGGAAAAGTCTTGAATGAATCTTCTATAGTAGCCCGCCAAACCCAAGAAGCTACGAATCTCGGATGGCGTCTTCGGTGACTTCCATTGCATAACCGCCTCCACCTTTGCCGGGTCCACCATAATCCCATCGGGATTCACCACATGACCTAAGAACTAAACTTCGCGCAACCAGAACGCGCATTTGGAGAATTTTGCATACAACTTCTCTCTTCTCAACGTCTCCAGAACCTCCCGAATGTGACCGACATGCTCATTCTCGCTCTTCGAATAAATCGGGATGTCATCAATGAACACAATCACTGATTTATTCAACATCGGCCGACACACACGATTCATCAGATCCATAAAAGCAGCCGGCGCGTTGGTCAAACCAAAAGACATGACAAGAAACTCCTAGTGACCATAGCGCGTACGGAAAGCTGTTTTAGGGATATCTTTCTCTTTCACCTTCAACTGATGGTAACCAGATCGAAAATCTATCCTTGAAAACCAACTGGCACCCTGAAGCTGATCGAATAAATCGTCTATTCTCGGTAAGGGGTATCGGTTCTTCACTGTCAACTTGTTCAGCTCACGTTAGTCAATGCACATTCTCATACTACTGTCCTTCTTCTTTACAAACAGGACCGGAGCACCCCAAGGAGAGATACTCGGTCTGATAAACCCCTTGTCAAGCAGCTCTTGCAACTGCCCCATCAACTCTTTCATCTCTGTCGGGGCCAGTCGATACGGTTCCTTGGAAACAGGTTGGGCACCCAGTATCAGATCAATCTGGAACTCAATCTCACGGTCAGGTGGCACTCCTGATAAATCTTCTGGGAACACGTCTGGAAAGTCACACACCACGGGTACATCGGATAGTTGTGGTGTTGGCGTATCCACATCCTTACATAGGCCAAGTAGGCACTACATCCCGCCTCATACATTTTCCCGCCACCACCATAGAAATTACCTTCAGAATCATAGTCACCCGATCACCATAAACCGTCACCGAACTACCGTCAGGCGTTGATAGCTGAATCACTTCTTGCGACACACAATGTTCGCCTTGAAGTCTACTAACCAATCCATCCCAAGAACCAAATTGAACCCACCCAAGGTCATTACAAATGGTCTGACAGGGAACTTATAACCTTCGAGTTCCACGTCACAGTTCTCTATCATCTCGGAAATCCTGGTAGACTTGCCTATGGCAGTTTCTACATCGAAGGGCGCATCAATATGTCTACTACTAACAGGCAACTTAGCACAGAAAGCAGCAAAAATAAAACTCTTACTAGCACCAGAATCAAATAGCACATAAGCTAAAGTTTGGTTCACCAGAAACGTACCGGACATGACATCAGGGTCCTTCCTAGCTTCCTCCTGTGTCATTGTGAATGCTCTGGCACTCGCCGTTGGTCCTTCACCTCCAGTTTTCTTCACCCCAGAACCCTTAACTCTTGGCTTCTTACACTCCCTGCTCATATGACCACTTCCCCCGCAGTTGAAACACTTCATACCTCCACAGTCTCTAGCCATATGACCAGGCTTCCCACACTTGAAACAAACATTCACCCCCATCTACACTCGCCACCGTGCTCCTTCCACACTTGCCATAGATTTTCATCCCCGCACTTGATGTGACCACACGACGGTCATCCACTCAAGCCTTCTTGTTACTCGTCGAGGCACCGCCCTGACTAAACCTCTTCACGTTCCAGTTTCTACCACCTCCACCCTTCCGACTACCTTCAGCCACCACCACCACACTCCTTTCGTCATAAACCATCCTGCTAAATTCATCGCCGACCTAAACGTGCTTGGTCGGGCGACAATCATGTGCCTGCGAATGTCCGCTGGCAAACCCTGAATATACCTCTTGATCTTCCGAGATAGAGGTGTCACCTGATCCGGCACCAGACATACCATTTCATTGAACTTTATGTTGTACTCTTGGTGTGGCATCGTTCCGCCTCAAATTGCAAAAACTCCTTTTCAACCTTGTCCATTTCCCAGTGAGGACAAAACTCCTCAATCACCAACTTCTTCAGTTCGGACCATCTCATTCTTCCAATGGCCCTGCTGCCTTCAGCTTGGACAATATTATCCCACCAGCATAGAGCTGAGTCCATAAAAGAGTGGGTCGTGAACTTAACTTTCTGGTCCTCTCGGCACTCGTTGATATCAAGTACAGCCTCCATTTCCCTCACCCACCGGTGAGCCGCAGCAGCGGTGCCATTACCATCAAAAGTAGGGGGCTTGCATCTCATGAATACCCTGTAGTTACAGCCTCGCACTGCCTCCCGTGCAGGCTCTGCTTCTTCCTCTTCTTCTTCATCATCAGACAGAACCGTCTCAATCTCGGGCTGTCTTCTTTCGCCCATAGGTCCACTCCTTTCCCTTCTCTCCCCCTCTCTAACTGCCTTTATTACTTCGGTCACCACAGACGGTAGGATCGTCTGCATGACTTGATGCACTTCTTCCACAACCACCTCCTTCACTGAGGCTCTCAGATTAGCACTCTCATCTCCGCCCTCCGGATGAGGGGTTTCTGGTTCTTCATGAACCACCTTTTCGGCCCTAGGCCTTCCCCTCGTAACCTGTGGTTCAACACCATGCCCACCACCATGTGAAGCTTTAGATGATCTACCACCGGCCATTCTCACCCACACCGTCCATCCTCACCCACACCGCCATCTTCACCCACACACGCGCTGAAAGATTCAAACACCAACACGATCATTCAAGGAAACAGCTTTGTTTATGTCAAGTATAGTAAGTTCCTAATTACAGTGGCCAGTTATGTTTAGCCACTTACTTTACTCTTCATACCCCAAGCATTACCTATCCTGACTACATCAGCGTCTAATTCTACCAGCAACATATAAACCACATAACATGCGCACATAATACCAGTTATCTTTACGAAAATACCTGATGGCACGCAGCTACTCAGATTGTCATCCCTTTCCCTTTCCGTCTCATTCTCAGTTTAAGTTAAGGTTTATTTTGAAAATTTACCCATTTCTCTTAAACTTTGGCTCTGATACCAACTTGTAAGGCCCCGTTCCTGGGACACTTACAGCTAATAATTCATCGCACATAAAACATATACTTTGTATTTAATCATCAAAACATTGCAGCAGAAACATATAACAAATGGTGTTTCATTTCATCATAAAAACGTTTGCAAAATAATGCATCGTTTGTCGGTTACAAAATTACATTGTTGTATTACATCACAAAAGCCTTAAATAAATGGATGCCATCCAAAAGAGCTGAGCAGCTGCCTCGTGCCATCCTCAGCAATGCTCACCTGCCAATTGGAAAATGCATAAAATTCAGCGTTGTTGAGTGAGTTCTAGTTTATAATAAAACTTACTTTTCTCTCTTAAAACCATCCTTTCTCATAAAAACATATTATACTTTACATTCGTTCGTGATCATACATCGTACGTACATACAGATAATATCATTATTATCTTCGTCATTCTTTCGTTCATACTTTCATTCATTCATCATTACTTCCAGTGAAATGTACATTACCCCGAACATTATGCACGAAGCGGGTAACTGGGCCTGAGGTCTTTCATAGACCTCGAATATTGTGCACGAAGCTGACTCCAGTACCTAGGGTAAATACATTCACCATCTATTTTTTCTCTTTCATTCTGGATCAATGCCATATGCTATACCCCGAACATTGTGCACGAAGCGGGTAACTGGGCCTGAGGTCTTTCATAGACCTCGAATATTGTGCACGAAGCTAGTTCCAGTACCTAGGGCAAGCGACAAGGATCCCATACGTATGGTCAATCACAAAGATTAGACCCCAGTGTGCATCCTTGTGGGTGACTAACCTGCACACAGTTAAGCTAACACCCTTCATGGGGTGTGAACCTCCATACAGTTGCTTACAAGCCTTTCTTACATTCATTCATTCATTAATGCATGCATTCATTCATCATGTTCCTTTTTCATTATCTTTCACTTTACGTTACATAATACTTCGTTTATCATAACACGTAAAGTCATGGGAAAGATATACATACATCATCACAAGGAACATAAACATATCACTCATACATCATCATGCAGGGCATCATACATACATAACATACAACATGCATAACCATGCAACATCATCATCATCATCATGCATAACATCAAGAACATAACATTACATGCCCATCATACCATTTATGACCTCAAAAGTCAACTTACATAACCCCTGGGAACTTCCTAGGTCAAAGCCAACATTACTCTTTTTTCTCCCAAAAAGTCAGAATTTTCTAAGTGTTCATCCGCATTTCCTATAATCATCCGCATTTCCTTCAGTTCATCCATATTGGCTATAGTTCATCCGCATTTGCCATCCGCATTTGCCTAACTCATCCGCATTTGGTTTCCTTCATCTGCATTAACTCACTTTGCTCATCCGCATTTCTATACTTAGTCAATGCTCATCCGCATTGACTCACTTCATCCACATTGACTTTGCTCATCCACGTTTCTATACTTAGTCAATGCTCATCCGCATTGACTCACTTCATCTGCATTGACTTACCTTGCTCATCCGCATTTCCCAGACTTAGGCAAACGCTCATCCGCATTTCCTGCACTTAGTCAATGTTCATCCGCATTGACTTCATCCACATTGACTTCATCCACATTGACTTCACCCGCATTGACTTACCCATTGGTTAATGTTCATCCGCATTAACCCTTTTCATCCGCATTTACTTCCAAACACTTAGGCAGATTTAAAGACTTATCAAATGGGTCTAAAACATCATAATCAATTTCCATGCACCATTCATCAGGTTCTAAGCTTAAATCTTACCCTCTAAGCCTTAGAACACAATCATACATCATCAATCATGAACATACACACATCATATCATACCATCATCATACACACATTCAAGCATACGGGTCCGAAACCCAGTTTAATAAAAACATACATTCATGCATTTCCAGCCCCAAAATTAGTTAAAACCCGGTAAATGAGGGGTCCTAGAACTCACCTTTGCAGCTCTTGAGTATGGCTTCCTCCAAACTTGTTTGCCAATTGAATTCAACCGCTTAGAACCTACTAAAAACAACATACCCAAACACATACAAACACACATAAGCATAAACCCGAGGATAAGACCAGTTAAGAACACCATAAAAGCATGAATTCTTACCTTGAATCCGAATTCTTTCTAGTTCTTCCTTCAAAACCGAGAATTGATGCTCCTTCTCTCTCTAAAACCCGAAAATCAGTGTGTATGTGACATATGGGCGGCCATACCACCTTTTACACCCACTTTTCAAACATTTTGTCCTTTTGGACACTTTTTACCCCTAGACTTGGGTTTTATTTCTTTTCCTTCTTTTCTTTACTTATTTTTCTTTCTTTGACTTTAAAAATATAACCGGGTGTTACACTGAATCCTCTACACAAGAACCTCCAAGCTCTAAAGCTTCCAAAGATGTCAAAGGAAAGAGGAAGTTTACTGCGGAAGAACTACTAGAGGAAGAACGGTTGGAGAAATTAAAAAGAAAAAGAAGACTATCTTTTGGGAAACTACTGGCTGGCAGTAATAAAGCAGCCATGGCTAACTAGGAAGCAGTCAATAATAAGAAAAGAGTGGAGATTATTGACAGACTGGTTAATACGGGAGCATGAAGTGAAGAAGTGCTCCTCTTACCATTAGAAGAGCTGATTGAGTTGGAAAAGGCAACTAGGCAACTAAAAGAACCATACGAAATAGCAAGGTTGGCCTTGGAAGAAGAGAACTTAAAGAAGAAGGAGGAAGCTGATCAAAGGCTAAGGACTGAAAGAATAGCCTTTCTAAACTCAAGAGGATTCTCTCTTGAGGAACTTGCTCCACATAACAATGATATGATCCTGTGGCTAGTGAATAAAGAACAGGATCAAATGGAGAAAGAAAGAAAGAAGGCTTTCAGAGAGAAGATGAAAAAGAAAAAGAAGAAGGAGGAAGATGCTGAACTTGCAGCCTTGAAGAAATCTGGGGGACAAAGACTTGATGAAAGACTATCTCAGGGCCCATGGCTTCTCAGAAAGGCAAGTTGGACCCATGTCCTTGAAGACCCTGCAGCAGATTATCAGTGAGATCAAAGCTGACATACACTCAGGAAGAAGGAAAAAGATGTACAAAAGAGTACAGGGATGACTCTCACACCTACCTCATTACCACAACCTCAACACCTAACCTCTGAACCTATCCCTTTCCCTTTCCCTATCAAAACTGAACCAACCTCTGAGCCTTTCACCTCTGAACCCACAATATCAACCTTACCCTCTTCCTTACCCACTCAATCCAAATAACCACCTAAACTACCCATTCTCAAACCCCAAACCCTGCCAAGAACCCAATCCTCATCAACCAAACAACCTTCAAAGTCATCCTCTCATTCATCCAAACCTCTTTCCTTAGAAGAATTTAAGGAGATCAAGAGGAAGCTCATCAACTGCACATCCTTAACCAATATCTCCTATGAGGAGGAGTCTATCAACTTAACCTACATCGACAACTCCTTAAGTTCACTCACAAGAGAGCAACTCCTTGATCTCCATAGAAGAACACTAGACCATGCTGCTAGACTTCTTGGTCTCAACTCTAACTCCTTAAACGATGAAGAGAAGAAGCTGAGAAGAAAGCTGGTGACTCTACTGGATACAAAGAGAGGGGACAAGATTCCTAGTCAGCCCCTTGTGCCTAGAAAGAAAATCATCCAGTGGAGGTTTGATGAAGCCTCTCACAACTTTGTTGTGGAGAGTGAGAATGGAGAAAGTAACAGGCTAAATGCCTCTTCTCTGCTACACTCTAGCATATTTGACATTGTTGAGTTAGCAGAGAAACCATCCTCCAACCCTACCAACTCAGAAACTATTGCTCATATCAAAAATCATCTTAGCAACCTTCATCCTGCTGAGCTAACCGCAACAGCAAAGATTGAAGAGGAGTTGAAGCTGAGAGAGAAGGAATACAAGGAAAGGTCAACCACTAAAGGCAAGGCCTTTCTATAGATGGTGGAAGGCTCGGAATTGGAACCAATAGTTATATGGGAGTATGACTATAATTCCCATCAACTAACTCTCTTTAGAGGGACCCAACAGAGAGTGCATATCATTCAAAGTGACAGACTGGATCTCCTATCCACGAATGATTTGTACAAACTTCTCAACACCACTTCAGGGAAGAACAAAGAAACAGATAAGTATCTGCTTTCCCTAGTGTTGAAAGTTTTGAGAAACAGGAACAAGTGAGGTTTTGGTAGCATCAGCCTAGGGGGAGTTTATTGAATCTAAAAGAAGGTTGGTGCAACCAAAACCAAACACTTAAGACAAATTTTGGTACAACTTACAAAGGACTTCCGCAGCCAAGTATAGAACTTTTGAAGGATATGGAGTTCTTCCAAAGATAAAGAGCAAGATCAACTTCCCAAGGAAAAGCTCCAACTTCCAAAGACAAAGTCTTCTCTTCCGAAGTTCAAGACTTGGAAGAAATAAAAGACAGTGACTTCCGAAGCAGAATTCTCCAAGCCACGAAAGAAGCAACCTCTTCCGAAACATAAAAGGCTTGAGAAGAACTTGTTTCTCCGAAGCCAATTAACCTTCAAAAGATGCTACTAATGAACCAGTGGACATAAGTATGGTCCTTGACACTCCGCTGCAGACCTTTGATATTACATGGCGTTTTCCCAAAAGTCCATGTAGTTGACCATACTTTATTCCATTATTCATCTTTTATGTTAGAGGTGGGGTCCTATTAATAAGGTTTGCAGTGGTTAGGATACATTCAGACCAAAATCTAAGGGGGACACCACCTTGAAACATTAAAGCTCTAGCTACATTAAGAAGGTGATGATGTTTGCTCTCAATAATTCCATTTTGTTGAGGGGTGTATGCACAAGTAGTTTGATGAATGATACCATTGTTGTTACAAAAGTTTTGCATTTGAAGATTTACAAATTTAGTTCCATTATCAGACCTGAAATTTTTGATTGTGCACCCAAACTGATTTTTTATTAGGGCAAAGAATATTTGAATGTTTGAGAAAACTTCATCCTTTTGTTTCATAAGAAAGATCCACATAGCCTTAGAGTAATCATCAACCATGGTAAGGAAGTATTTAAAACCTTCCCTACTGACCACCCTATATGGGCCCCACACATCTAGGTGAACAAGTTCACCTATCTGTTTTTGATTGATGGGTTACTTAAAGGAAATGGAACTATGTGTTGTTTTGCCCTATGACACGTTTCACATAGGCTAGAATTAGGACTAGTTACTTTTAGTTTATTATTCAAGGTAGCTAGAGCTTGCTCAATTGGATGTCCTAGTCTAGAGTGCCACAAATTGAACAGATCAAAACTATTAAAATATGAAGTCATGAAATTAGACCTACCAGTACACAAATACAGGCCATCATGCTGACTACCATGTCATAAGAATTTTCGTTGTGAGAGAATCCTGTATATGGCATGAATTTTTATCAAATATCACATTAAGGTTATTATCCTTAGCAATTTTATGGATATAGAAGAGGTTCACATAGTATTTAGGAACAACAAGAGCATCATGGAGAGTAACATGCTCATTAATTTTTAAATCTTTAATTTTAGACACATGGGCACTTATGTGATTTGGATGCTTAACTTTTACATTATACTCAGAAATGTCAAGAGAATTTAAAAGATTTTCATCAGATTTGATCATGTGTTGACTTGGCCTTGAGTCAGTGATCCAGCCTGTCTCAATAGAGTCAGGACCCCCCACTAAGGCAGAATATATGACTATTATTAGTATCTATAGGGTTAAAGGATTTACCAGCAAAATTGGACAAGTGGGTACCTTCATAGCTCTTTTCATTTAGAAGCCTTAACAACTTAATGACTTGATTAGGAGTAAGAGAGTTAGCAATTATAGATGCAGGAGAAAGGGAGGAAGAGTCAACTTTAACTATGGATGAATTGTTTGATTGAATAGGTCGTTGACTCTGTCCTCCTCTAGGTTTGTATCCCGGGGGATAACCAACAAGTTTGTAACATCTTTCAATAGTAAGTCCCAGTTTATTACAGTGAGAACACGTCAGATTAGGGTTAGGTCCTCTCATATTTTTCCTTTTATTTTCAAAATTTTGATTTAGATTATCAACAGATTAGGTTGGTTTAGATGCAAAAGCAATAGATTATGACTTAACAGAAGAGGAAGAGGAGTTCTTATGGGACTCCTCTCTAGAGATGATAAAGAAAGCTTCTTTTATAGTTGGGAGAGGACCCCTAAGAAGAGGTTAGTTGTCATAGGTTGGTACACACTATTAAGGCTCATAAGAACTACATTAATTTTATGAGGTGATTAAAATCATTAAAGGATTTGGTAGCCTTGCAGTTGCAAGACGGAAGCTGTAGCATTTGGTCAAGTTGTTTCCACGTGATATTTAGATTGTTATAATACTCGGATACAATACTACCATTTTGAGTTAATGCGTTGATTTTTTGATATAGACCAAATACAACAGATCCATTAATTTATCGTATGTTTCCTTTAAATCATTCCAAATTTCAGAGGCCAATTTAGAGTAGACTTGACCCATGTACAGTTCTTCGGAAATTGAATTTAGAATCCAGCTGATTACCACATAATTACACCTATCCCATTGTTTAGACAATACCTAATAGCTAGTATTTTTAGTGCAGGACCCATCAATGAGCCCATATTTAATTTTTTACCTCTAATGCCAGTTTCATAGCATTTGCCCATGCAGTGTAATTTTCAGAATCCTTGAGTTTTATAGTTATAGTGATTAGGTTACTAGTATCACTTGGGTGAAAGAACAATGGGTCGCTAGCGTCCAGTTTACTTATAAAGATCAATATTGACAATTTCAAATTCAGCCATTACAACGAAGCAACAAATATAGAATGAGAATCACACAAGCACACACACAAAGAAACACCAGGAATCAGAGCTAGGCTTTCATACCAATCAAGTTAGTAGATCAAGGATTAATTCTTGGTGTAAATGCAAACACACAAAGACAAATAGAAAGGTCACGCACATGATGCACAAGTAAGCCCACTAGAGCACCACAGATCATAACAATGCTGGTACTCCTAACCCGATCAACAAATAGCCTAGACAAACTAAATATGAACAAAAAACAGGTAAAGAGAAAGAGATAAGGGGAGAAATTCCTCATAGAGGGTTTACCTAATAACAGGGTAAACCGAATAGCTTCAGTGGCCCGCAACCTTCCAGCGTTACTTGAGTAGTATGCGAAAACAGAGATCAACCAGCAGATGATGAAGAACTTCTTAGTCGTCCCCTGATACAGATCTTTGACAAGATTCACTAATCGAGTGATAACCTCCGTGAATTGAGACAATGATTCGACTGAATCACTGATGTCGATGTAGATCCAGATTCGGATCTAGGGTTTTCAGACGCTAACTTTTCACAAATTGAAGAGGATAGCGGAAGCACAAAGAATCAGAGCCTAAGCTCTGATACCATGTCAAAATATGATAATTATATAACAAACGCCAAAATATAATCGACCCAAACAAGTATCGTAAGAATGAACAAATCAGATATCCTCTCTAACAAAGAACATCAAAGAGATGATCCAGAACAATAACTTCCTAAACAAGATTAGACAAGAATGGGTCATTAATGTGATGAAACCCTAGATATGAATAAAAATGAACACAAAGTAGATGCTTTGAGATTAGTGCATAGAATGAGTGAACGAGTCTGTTTTAGAGACTTGTGAACGCTCCCTTCATAAAGGGAAGAAGAACCACGGAGCCCACTGCCACATAAGCCTAACAGCTAGAAACCCAGCAACAGCTAGAAACCCAGCAACAGCTAGAAACCCAGCAACAACCAGCTACAAGCCCAACAAACAAGCCCAGCAGCAAACTAACAAAAAACAATATACACAGCCATATCAAGAGAAAAAAGAGGAAAAGAGAAAAAAGAGAGATACACCTTTTTTTAATAGTGGCTAAGATGTTATCTCAACACGAAGTCTCAAAAACAGAAAATATCTATCCTGGATACATAGAGGTGAGTAATGCAAAATATAAAAAGACAACGAACCAAAAGTGATTGTTTGATGGAATGAGTTCACTATTTATGATAGAGGGAAAATTAAGTTCGTTAGACCTCCAAATCCTTCACATGTACCTGGTTGTAGAATCATAGGTAAGTAATGAGTAGATACTATTGAGTATCTTCACTATATTTAACCCTTTTAGTTAGCTGCAAATTGCTCTCTCTTGTATCAAACAATCTCAGGGGTGATTTTCTAACTCATATGAGATAAATCATCTACATGATTGAGAAGTGAATTAGATGCTTGGGGTAGCAAACATAAGTACGAGCTCAACATAAGCATGGGTTAAGTTTTAGAGCTCAAGCACGACAAAGGTGGAATCTTGTCTAAGTTAGTTAGGTAGCATGGTGAGGTTGATTGTTACTCAACAAAGGTGAAATTCAAGAATGGGACCATGATTCCACGGGTGGCATCAAATGTTGCAGTTAATATCCTAATGGACAAACAATAGTTAAAAAGAGTAGTGCTAAACCCACCTTCGTTAGTTACGAGATAATCATGCAAAATGAATAACCGACCATTAGTCTCCTCACCATCGTGACTCGCCAAGTACAAAGCATAAAAACACCATAGTGCTAGTGTAGCAAATTAGCCCATGCATGCAATCTCACTCACAATGATCTCTCGGTGGTTTCATTTAACATGATCTAACCGACATAGACAGATTACATAGATGAACTAAATCATTTTAATTGTTTCTTTCTATCTATCTATCTTTCTTTCTTTCTTGTTTATCATAAAAAGTGCATAAACCCCTTCCTTATGTCAAATTTTAAGAAGAAGAAATTAGAAGCAAAGATCAATAAATCACTATTATCATTTCTTTCTTTCTTCATATAAGGCAGCCCCTAGTCAAAGCCAATGCAAAATCAAAGTGGAACTTCACTTACACTTTCTATTTTCCAATACCTCCACCCAAACCCACTACTGTTTACACTATAATATATACAGTTGTAATCCCCCTTTTAACTCGATTACTCTTTTTGATCACCCCCAAAATCTTTTTCTTGATCCCCATAAACCCATTTGATTTCTCTCTGAACAATCACGATCAAAGACCCAATTACAGTTTGAAATTGGCAAGAATTTCATCAATGGCGACAACTCCAAAGCCCAATGAAGAAGGCACCGCGAAGCGTTTCTGGGATAAGTTCAGTAAAGAATCGATTATCACACTCTATACACCATTTGTAGTTTCTTTGGGTTCTGGGAATCTCAATCTTGATACATTTGGTCATTACATCGCACAGGATGTTCATTTTCTCAAATGCTTTGCTCAAGCGTGAGTGAAAGTTGCTCTTGAATTGCCCCATTGTTTCTGGGTGTTGAATTGTGTTTGATTAATGTGTTTCTTCTTGGTTCTAGATATGAATTGGCTGAGGAGTGTGCAGATGATGATGATGCTAAAGTTTCCATTGTTCAATTAAGAAAGAGGGTTCTTAATGAAATTAAAGACCATGCCTCTTTTGTCCAAGTAAGACATCTTTATGCATTATGGGTTCTTTATGCAATTATTGTTCCTATGAGTGATTAAAGAATGCAGATGGATTGTAATTTGGTGTTGGAGAAATGTCTAATCAAGTTATTTGCATTAGGCTAGGCTAGGCATTTTGATGTTGGGTTGCCCTGCATGTAGTTATGTAGCCAAAAATATTATTAACATTATCTTAGCCAAATTGTTCTTCCCCCTTGTAGTCTTATTCAATTTTTAATCATTTATGTTGGTTAGTTTATTCTTCTTGGATAAAGGTGGTGTGCTGTGAGAGTATGCATATTGTTCAATTTGGTGATTACATTAATATCCAGCACTAGTTTCTTGACCATTTAGAATAACATTTTGAGACTTGATCAAATCTTTTCTTTGGGTAAATATTACATTAATTAATGTGATTATGAAAAACAATGGCTGAACTGAATTTCTGTAAATATTAATTGTAATTTTGGTGTTGGAGAAATGTCTAATCAAGTTTATTTGCATTAGGCTAAGCATCTTAATGTTGGGTTGCCCTGCATTTAGTTATGTAGCCAAATATATAATTAACATTATGTTTGCCAATTTTTTCTTCCCCCTTGTAGTCTTTTTCAATATTTAATCACTTATGTTAGTTAGTTTATTCTTATTTTATTAAGGTGGTGTGCTATGGAGAGTATACACATTGTTCAATTAGATGACTAAAAAGATGTAAAAGCAAATTAACAATTATACACATTCAAGAAAAAAATATGATGTGAAAAGACCCTAGTAATCCTTCAGGACATAAAGTTTAGTGTTTTCTCATAAATATTAGGAGATGAACTTGTGTTGTGGCTGTTTATAAGAACCTTATATCCTATACTAGTTTCTTGACCAAGTAGAAGAACATCTTGAGCAATTTTTATATGTTGCATCATTCTTTTTGCATCTTTTCTATTGGGTAAATATCACATTAATGTGATTGATGAAAAACAATAGTTGAACTCTAGCATCTATATATTTTGTAATTGTTTCTTGATAGATGCATTAGACATGATATGATTGAGAATTTGTGGACTAGCAATTAATACTGGTGCAACTGTTTATGTTTTTGGTTTTGCTTTTATCAAATTTGTCTAGAAAATGGAATTCGAGGGAATATGTAGATGCTTGATGGTTAATATTTCTTATGATTTGAAGTTATAACCTTGTAGAAAAAAGATGGAGCCCTAAGACAAATCTTATCGATAGTCTAAAAGGGACGGAATTAAAACTAGAACTCGAGAAGGGGTTTTAGAACAACGTTTTTGCACAATCAAACACTATGTACATAAAATCTAATATTTGACTCGTTTTCCAACCTTTTCACAAGGGATTATGCAAGAACATTAGATTGTCATAACATAGGATTCTTTTTGGAAATGAAAGAATTACACAATCAGCTCTTTTTGTGATTGGGGCTCTTTTTGGTTTTTCGTTATGCTATTGATATTTGAACATTAACAAATAATCTGCCTCCTTTAAGAAATGCCCTCTATTTGTTCCTTATATGAAGTTGAGATATTTTCTAGTTTTATGGTCATTTTAGAGTATGGCATGAAGGTATGACCGGAAAAATGAAATTATCTTTTATGGTATGACATTTGCATTAATTTATGGTTGTATAGAATTTGCTTAAGTTGTATATGTGCTTATCTAGGACATCTATGATATGACATATGATATGGCTTATGTTTATGTGCTTATCTAGGAGTGGGGTCTTGACTTGTCAAATGAAACAACACCAAGCGCTGCAACTACAAAGCACACTAATTTCGTGTTAGCAACAGCCTCTGGGAAAGTTGAAGGAGTAAAGGGTCCTGGTGAACTTGCCACCCCTTTTGAAAAAACAAAAGTTGCAGCATACACACTAAGTGCAATTGCTCCTTCTATGAGGTTTAATGTTTTCCTTAGTAAGGAGCTTATGGATTTTAATGGTGATGAGCACCCATACAAGAAATGGATTGACAAGTACTCTTCTGAAGCTTACCAGGTTTAAATTTTTCTTTTTCAGTTGCAATATACATTCTAAGTTCTCATGATTGTACTCTTGTAAAGACTTGGGGTAGCTATAGGTCTATCAAGATATATTATGAAATGTTCATAGATGATGACATTTTCAAGTTTCTTGTGTGACATAGGTCAATTTGAGTCATATTTTATTGCTAGTGGGTCAAATGGAAAAAGAATGTTATAAATTAAAGTCATCCTAAATTTTTCTCTGTAAATTGGATCATTAGGTTAATAATAGTTTTTCTGGTCTTATGATATTAGTTATTTACGAAATAAGAAAGAATGAAAAATAGTGGCAGCAAGTCAACCTGACTGGACTTTGTAGTCTGTCTTTGAAAACTAGCGGCTTTTATTTGAATCCAGTTGACCCCCTACTAATAATTATTTTATGGTTTTGGCCTGTTCTTGAATGGATGTATCCCAAGGGGACTAATACTTGGTTTCTGGTTTGACTTGTTTTCTTTTTTACTTATAGGCAGCAATGCTCCAGACAGAAGACGTGCTGGACAAGTTAAGTGTTTCTTTGACGGGTGAAGAGCTTGATACTATGCAGAAACTGTATCATCAAGCATTAAAACTCAAGACGGAACTCTTTTTATCCCAGCCTGTTGATCAACAGACCGTCCTTCCATTATCAAAGCATCATATTTCTACTGAACACCGTCTTGTGATTTTTTCCGATTTTGACTTGACATGCACCGTGGTGGATTCTTCTGCCATTTTGGCTGAGATTGCAATTCTTACTGCACCAAAATCAGATCAAAGTCAACCTGAAAGTCAAAGTCAAATTGTTAGGATGTCCTCAGCGGACTTGAGAAACACATGGGAGGTACTATCTCGAGAGTATACGGAGGAGTATGAACAGTGCATGGAAAGTATGCTGGCTAATCAGAAAGGTAAAATCATTTATTCTAGTTAATAGTATGACACTTAGGTGTGTTTGGATGTATGTTTCTAAATTTGTTATACATGCGAAGATGTTGTGGGTTTAACAAGTAATAAATAAAGTAAAAGGGAACATGTCAAATTGGTTTGTGTTTAATTTCAAACAGGACAAATCCAAAACTTTTGCTGAAAGCTAACATGTCAAATGGGTTAAACGGGCCACCATTATTATTAAAGTAAGTAGAGAATCATAAGCAGAAGTAGGTGCCAGCAAGAATAAGTATTTTATGGTGGTTCTGTAGTTGAGGAGTTTGATTATGAGGCACTGAAAGCAGCACTTGGACAACTATCAGAGTTTGAAAAAAAGGCAAACATGAGAGTGATTGAATCGAATGTACTCAAGGGTTTGAATCTTGAAGAAATTAAACGTGCTGGTGAACGCCTTATTCTTCATGATGGTTGCATGGGTTTCTTTCAAAGCATCACCAACAACCAAAATTTAAATGTGAATGTTCATGTTCTATCTTATTGTTGGTGTGCTGATCTTATTAGGTCTGCTTTCTCATCAGGTATGAGATCAATGCGACTTATGAATTATCATACTGTTTGCATTTATTCGCATTATGTGACATTTTATATGAGTTGAGGTGGCAAAACGGGCGGACTGGGTAATGGATATGATTACAAAACGGGGATCTGGTTAAATTTTTGGGTGGGTTAAACCAGATCAGGTGGGTTGGGGTTGTCATGAAACACCTTTTTTCCATGTTTTTAAACTTTTGTTGACACTCTAATTATCAAAAACATTTAACTTTTACTTGATTCTTCAAACATGAAACTAGTGATTGCATGTTGCATTTGGACCTGTGATCAGATTCTGCAAGTTTTATTGGTGTAAATATGTTAATTAGAGTTGAAGGATGTCAATTTACATGAGAAATTGTAAATCATTGATCTGAACATGTAAAGTATTCACAAGCACTTCTCTAAGAACAATCTAATTTTTTTAAATAAAAAATTTTGGAGGTTACATGCATAAAAAGTACACTTCGGGTGATGTTTGACCCCTTTCTTTTTACACAACTTTTTTTAATGTTACTCATTTAACCCATTAGATATAAAACATAACTCGAATCAACCTATTTATAACTTAATGGATCTGTCATCTTGTAACATATACATATCTACTACATTAAAACCTATTAATTTGGGTTGTTTCATTAAATGAACAGGCAGCATACACACAATGCATGTACATGCAAATGAATTTGAGTATGAAAACTCTCTATCCACTGGTGAAATCATCCAAAAGGTCGAGACCCCCATTGACAAGCTACAAGCTCTTACCGACATTCTTAAAAATAGTGACCAAAGTGACGGAACAAATCTGACAGTTTACATTGGGGACTCAGTTGGTGATCTGCTCTGCCTTTTAGAAGCTGATATAGGCATAGTTATTGGCTCAAGTTCAAGTCTTAGAAGAATCGCAAGCCATTTTGGAGTTTCATTTGTTCCATTGTTCCCTGCTTTAATCAAGAAACAAAAAAAACATGTTGAAGGAAGTGTTTTTAGTTGGAAAGGGTTATCCGGCGTTCTATATACAGTTTCTAATTGGGCCGAAATTCATTCTTTCATCCTCGGTTCTTGAATTGACACCATCTTATGTGTAGCTATAGCACAAAGAGTAGACCATCTTTACATATAATAGAACGAAGATGCAATTTGTCATGGCTGATTTTATCATAGGCCATATATTTCATAAATCTTGTGTATTATCATCTCACAGCAGGAATTTTTGCTCATGATAAAGAATATGCTGAAATGGGTATGAATCTTTTCATGATCTTGTTAACTTTTTGTTTGACTTTTTGTGTGTCGTTTTTTTGCCATTGTTGACTTGGTCTATGGTTCGTTCTTGCAGGCGGAAAGGTTCAGTTGCTGAGATAAATATTTTCATAATTCAAGATTTTGATTTTGTTTTAGAGTTTGATTTTGTTTGAGTTTGCTTCACATTTTTGGTTTGTAAATATGTGAAAATCTTGTGATGAAACCTGTGGAAAACCTTCAATTGAACATCAGATGCTATTTTTCTGTTGATATGGTAATGCTGGAAAATAATAACCTTCCTTTATTCTTGGAGTTCTCAAGAAACCAATGCTTGGATGAATTTTCTATTTTTTTTTCTCTTTTCTTTCCGTCTTTTACATATATTCTTTTATTCTTAAATTATGTTGATATGATGAAAAAAACAAACAAAAAGAAAAAACAAAAAGAAAAACAAAAAACAGATACAATGTTTATAAGTGATGACATTTTTTTCTTTTCTTTTTATCTGTATGCACTAGAGGCAAATTAATTAATGCTTAATAGAATACAATTCTACAGAAAAAGACAACCGGTCACCTTCCAGCAGAGGTGGGTAATGTTCGAAACCAAATAGGTGGTGGTGGTGTTGGTATAAGTGAAACATCCGGGGGTAGATGAGTCGTATTCTGAGTAAAAATGTTAATAGTTAAGACAACAAGTTTTGTTAGCAATGAGTTTTTTTCTAAATGGTTGAAGGTGTGACTACGGCTAGAAAATGGAGAGGTGGGTCTCGCTAAGATAACATATATCATGTAAAGTAGGGACGTATGTTTGTCATTCCATAAATAAAAAAGGAAAAAAAAAGAAAAAGAAGAAAAAGAAGAAGAAGATAGATGTCATTCAAGTCCCACCAATAATCCTGAGGTCAAATGGTTGAGATACTCCCTATACCAGATTCGTAATATCATCCATAGGTGAAGGCGAGGTTTCGTCACTATAACAGAATTTAACAAGACAACAAAGATGAGATGATGTTTTCAAGAATGAATTACCAAGGAAGATTGGTGTCAATCATCATGATCGTATCACGGGTTGATAGGCAAAAGAACATTCACTAGTAAATCACCAAAAAACCATATATAAAAAATATTATTGCTTCTCACTGAACTGCATACCATCACTTGGCGCACACTCGGATAAACATAATTAAGGCTGCACATTTCCAGCTCGGACTTCTGTCCATTACCTTTTGATTGATTGTGTTGCCTTTATGCTGAATATTTTCTTTTCTTTGGTGTATATGTTCTGCACTTTGTATTGTAAAAGTGAGAAAATCAATTATACCATATTTTATTTTATTTTATTTGGTATCATAGAGTTGTTCCATAACACGCTCAAACAAAAAAACCATAAACTATTAGAACGCAAGACAGTTGCATGACTTCTTACTTGGACTCGACAATGAATATTCGACTATTAGAACACAATCCTTGCTATAAAGCTCATACTCAATCCGAGAGAAGCCTATCACCTTGTTTTAGAAGATGAGCAACAAAAGGTGATCTCCATGGGAAAGAAAGCAAACACCGACACCGCTGCGTTTCAGTCATTTGTGAAGAGAGACAGGGATACTAGCACACACAACCGAAACACAGACAAAAACAACAATTTCTTTATCCTTGGAAATTCTTCACATGTTTACCACTAAAAATGTGGCTAATGTCAAGGTGATGCTACTTATGGCTAATATGGCAGGTATCTTCGATGGACGTAATAGGTGGATTATTGACTCGAGCTAAATCAAGTACATAACCCACAACTTAAATGCTTTTCATGAGAAATTCAAAACATTGCATGATCTACCATTCACCATTTCTAATGGTGATTCGATACCGATCAAGGGTAGAGGAACATGCACCTTGCCAAATGGGTCGAGGATGAAAATTATTTTATATATATCCGAATTCACTTGCAACTTATAATAGGTAAGCCGACTAACCTAGGATCTTCGTTGTACTGTAACGTTTTTCCCGGATTTCTTGTCATGCAGGAATTGAGTTCGAAGAAATTTATTGGAACAGGTAGATGTGAAAATGGTCTATATAGGATGAGGATGATTGGACGCGAGGAGGATGGCAACGGTTGTTGGAAGTAGTCTTTGTCATAAACGTTTGGGGCATGCATCTAACAGTAAACTGTCTTGTTTTGATTTCATTTCCTTAAAGAAAAATTAAAAAAAAAAACTTATGATTCTTGTGCTAGAGCAAAAGTTACTAGACTACCCTTTCCTGCTAGATTTATCAAATCAAAGGAATGTTTTGGATTTTACATTGTGACATATGGGGCCGATACCATACACCCTCCCTAAGTTGAGCCAATTTCTTTTTGATTATAGTTGATGACCTTAGTCTCTTAGTGTGGGTGTACCTTTTGAAACAAAAGTCAGATGCTAGTGATTGTTTAATTAGCTTTTATAAGATGGTCAAAACCCAATTTAATAAAAATGTTAAAAGAATTCGGTGTGATAATGGAGGCGAGTTTACGTCTAACTGAATGATGACCTTCTACAATGAAGAAGGTATGTTGCTCGAGACCACATGCCCTCACACTCTGCAACAGAATGGAGTCGTCAAACGAAAGCATTGTCACCTACTAGAGACTGTGACAACACTTATATTTGAAGCAAAATTGCCATCAATCTTCTAGGGAGAATGCATCTTGACCGTGGCTTACACTATAAATAAGCTTCCATCCCCGACCATTAATAATAAGTGTTGGATCTTATGAGGTTGATACAACCAAAACAACACTTAGAATAGTATTAAAGTACAGTTGAAGAGGTCTTTCGAAGACAAAGCTAATCTTCCGAAGACAAGTCAAAGATCTTCCTAAGCTCAAAGAATGAAGAACTTCCAAAGGTAGAACTCAGTCTTCTGAGACTAAGTAGTTCTCCTTCTGAAGTATACACTCTTAGAAGATCCAAGGCAAAGTCTTCCAAAGAATAAAGTCATGACTTTAGAAGTCTTGGAAGAAGTTGATTCTTCTGAAGTATAAATAGCCTCAGAAGAACTTATTCTTTCAAAGCCATTTACCTTCTGAAGAACCAACTATGAACCAGTGGACATAAGTATGGTCTAACTGACACCCACTACCATCTCTAATTACTGCATAACGCTTTTCCACGCCCATGTAGTTGACCATACTTTAATCTGTTGTTCACCTTTTATCAGTTTTTATAGTTACCATCCTTAGTTGGTGACAAAAGGTAAGTCATGGACTTGTCATGACTACCTAATGTAGGATAGTATTTTATCTTAGATACCTTACTTCTAACAATGTAGTATTTTTCTAGTTGTAAATTCCAACCGGTTATCCAAGTATAACCGGCTATAGATAGTAGTATATATAGTTTCTCATTGTAACTCATTAAGTCATGCTTGTAAGAGTCTTGTAATAATGAATTGAGAAATAATATATACAAGTATCTTGAAAACCATTCTTGTGTTCATTAACTTATTATATTATTGTCAACTTAGTTAGAGATTCTGCTTCATCATCCGAGAGAGATCAAGTGAGTTTGAGAGATAAAACTTGTGTTGTGAGACCAACAATGATCCTGCAATTAGTATCAAAGCTTTTTAGGCTCTTGATTATGAGATCTAACCATCCCAAATCACCTTTCTTTCATCACACTTACTCACTTCACTCTAATGGCTCTTAACCAAAAATTTTCTTAGTCTGAGATGGGAACCATGACCAAGGCTCCAATTATCACTCTTGATAATTTTAGAGCATGGCGCAAACGTATTGAAAGCTTTATCAAATATCAAGACAACCGAATATTGAGATCAGTTACTCATGGTCCTTACAAGCCAAAAGTGTAATCCCCAGCTGTTAATAGTGCCATGATTAAGAAGGCTATTGAAGACTACTCTGATAAAGACTTAAAAAAGATAGACATCGACTACAAAGCCATGATTGTGTTGCTTAAAACTATACCAAACTCTATAATGTTAGGCTTTCAACAATGCGAGATTACCAAAGATCTATTTGATGCATTGGAGTTGATGTACTATGGTTCTACTGATTCAATATAGTCCAAGAAATATGTGCTAAAGCAAAAGTTTAAGAACTTCACACACATTGTTGATGAGACCTTGAGTTAACAATACTTTAGATACATGGACTTGAACACCGCTCTTCAGTCTATATAGGAGTAGTTCTTGAGAAAAGAGACATAGTAAGAAAATTCATAACTGCACTTCCTCATGAATGGACCTTTTACTATGTCTCAATCAAGAGAATTGAGAATCTCAACACTCTCAATATGATTGAACTATATGGAATCCTTTAATGGATATCATGTGGAGATGGAAACTCAAAAAGGCCATTAGATAACAAAAACTCAAATCTTTCTATCAGCAATGCTCTACATGTTGTTGAAGGTTTAAGAACTCCCCAGGCCCAGTTGCACCTGAACTACCCCTGCAGCCATCATCCTCTTCTGGAGCTTATATCATATTTCCTAAGACACCTAGGTCTTAACAAACTTAACAAAATCCTTTCGAGGATAGTTATGCTTTTGTTTCAGGGAATGAACACTCTGGAGATATTTAATTCTGTTTTGATGATCTCGAGTGTTTTAACCTAGATAATATGGAATACATGGACATTGTCTAGCAAATAGCTCTCCTAACCTACAAAGAAGTTCTTAAAGAAAACTGGAAGACAATTCCCTCAAAATCCAACCAACAATAAATTTGGTCTTGACAAGTCAAAGACCAAGTGTTACAATGGCAATCAATTTGGTCAGTTTGCAAGGGAATGCAAGGCTCCTAGATCCAATCCTGGATCAACTCAAGCTTCCCAACATCTTGCTACCCCAAAAGCTACAACCAAACCAACTTAACAATAGACTGTAGTTGTTGCTCAAGAAGTTGATTGGAGCTTCATGGTGCAAGATGTCACTCGTGCTCAAGCTCTAATGGCTGGAACTAAAGACAGTAAGGTATATGAACAAATTTGTACTCTAGCCTGTATTGCTAAGGTTGTATTAGGAATAAGAAATTAAATCTTATATTGAGCCCTTAAATATGCTAAAATATTACTTTAAGAGAATAGAATCTGACTACAAACTTAAAATTAAATATTTAGAGAAAATTGTATCCTCTTTAAGACATGAACATTCAAACCAAAATGCTCAAATAAAAGATGTAATCCCAAGTTGACTAAGTCCCAAGCCTAGCTAGTAATAGCTAAGGCTAAAGCAAAGAAGTATGCTATTGAAGATCATACCTTCAACACCATCATTGCATCATCCTCACGATCAAAGGTGTGTTATCAAAACAAAAGTGGGTTGAGAACCTATGAAATTGCTCCACCACACTCTTACATGTCTGTTAGACAACCAAGATATAATATCGATGAGCAAGAGGTTCTAACTGCTGACCCACTACCCAATAAGAAGAAGAATGATGCAACAATGGTGACCACCACAGGGACAGATAAGGTAGAAAACCTCATCCACACCACTGATGGTCAGCTCCTAACCACCAAAAGAAAAAAAACAAAATGAGGGTAGTAAGAATAACTGAAAAGAAGGTGTCAAAGAAAGTTAGTGAGTCAAAGAGAGTTGCAGCGGAAAGGTGGTCCAGCATTATGGTAAAAGGTACATTAGATAAAGCATGTACTCAAAAGTCTTCGGAATAAATTTGTCTTCATAAACTGGCTTCAGAAGACTTTGTCTCTAAAGCTTCGGAAGACTTCATTTTTGGCTTTAGAAGATATTGGTCTTGGCTTCGGAAGATTTCACACTTAGAATGTTTTCTAATGCAGAATGTGAAACTTCAAAAGCATTCTACTTCAGCACTTTGTGCATGCATGTAGGATAGACTGTTTGGATGTTTTGGGTTGCATGCATGCACTTTTTCCTCATTATGATAATGACCATGCCTTTCTTCATAAGATGGTCAGGATCATTTAGACTCTCAAAATGTCTTCTCATCTCAAAGAGATCATGCATAGGTAGATTGAACATGTCTTGCCATGTGTAGACATCTTCAACACCTTGATCTGATGACGTGCCATCTTTCTGGATTAGTAGAGTAAGTCCAGGACAAGATGGGTCTTCCTAACGCTAGAGGAGCTGCTTGGTTTGGATTTGGTAGAGCTTCCTCTTGTTGCACATTCTCAAGATGTTTTGACTTATCTTGAGATTTGGAGATGGATGCCTCTTTCTTCTTCTTCTTAGACTTTAGTTTAGAAGCCATCCTTTTTCTCCTCTTTGAACTTTTTAACTTAGAAGACTGGTCTGTAGCACCGTGTTGATCATCTTTGTCTTGCTCAGTTGGGGTTTCCTCTCTCATAGGTTCAGATTGAGAGGGAACAGAATCCTGCTGCGGATCAGAAGATAAAGCTTGCTAAGACTCAGCAGGAGGTCCAGGTTGTGTTTTCTCAAAATGTTCAACCTTAACCTCCACTTCTTGAGGGACCTAACTTGGTGGGGAGTGTAAGTCAACAAGTTCTCCTCTTTTGATCTTCTGCTTAATCACCCTAATGTGCTCATTCATAGTAGATAGAGACATAGCGCCAAGTCTCCTGCCGGAGAATCCATACAGCTTCAAGAAGCTCATCATTTCTGCCTATCAGTAGACTTCTTCATACTTTTTTGGTTGATGGCTCTTGCCTTTGTAGCCTCTTCTCTCATCTTTCTTTCGTTGTCTTTCTTTCTTTGAGTACTTCAAGTTTAAGCTGCTTAAGATACTCAAACTCTATATACTCAAAGGACAAGGGAAAAAGTGTATCTACCTGATATAGGCCTGTGACACTCAAGTAGTTAATCATGTCGATCCTATTAGTTCTTTGTCTACCTAAGGTTCTTGTGGAGCCATGACCTCTTGTACAGTGCTTTCTTGAACTAGTGAAAGGGTAGGAACATGTTTGTAGAGCCTTTTTAGTCTCTTTTCTTCCTTAACTTGAAGAAGCAGTCTTGCATCCTCTGCCACCTTCCTTTCTCTTGACGTTTTCATGTCAGCTAGTTCATTTAATTCCTCTAAGGGGAGGGAGATGATATTATCAATATCGTAGTTCCTGTTCTATAAGTAAGTAATCCTGACTACCCTCAACTTATCATTTTTAGTGTTTGGTCTAGGAGCAGCCCTAATTGTAGCTTCCATGAAGCCAACAAACCCAACAGAGGAACTTTCTCCCCTTAGCTTCCTTTTCCTCCCTCTCCCCTCCTCCTCAATCTCCTTAGAAGTTAGTTTCCTTTTCCCTTTATCACTCACAGACCTTTGTGACTCAGGGTGGAGAGAGCTTTGGTCTTCATTGCTTGGTGTAGCATCCAAGCTCTGGCCAGAGAGAGGTTGAGATGCACCTTCACCAGCAGGTGTCTCATCAAGGGAATAGATTTCTAAAGTAGTTGTAGGCGTGATAGGGCTCTCAGGTTCAATCACTAGGCCTTCAGTCAAGGTTTTCCCTTTAAAACTAATCTTAGGGTCTACCTCAACATCTAGTTGACCAATGACATTGCTTGATTGCCTCTGTCTCCTTCTGAGGCTGAAATCTTCAATAATCCTGTCCTGAATCCTTTGAGCCAACTTGTCAGCTTGTCTTGATTGGATTGGATTGATAAGTGGCATGTTGATAAGGTCAAGACCTTCACAGTAGTTCAAGGCATGAAAATTGAAGACTACTTGTTGCCATTGAACTCTTTGAAGAATAAGGGATCTTCTGTTAGCATCATACATCCACCTTATGATGTAGTTTGAAGTTCCTTGAGGTGGAGATAAGACAACCCTTGAAATGCCTTCCTAAAAAATACTTTGAATGAAGGATTCTATAGAGTCCACATATATGAACTTGAGGAAGTTGCTGAGTATGGACAGTTACAAGTGAAGATGGTGAGTCCTCAAAGTCCATGCTTTGTGAAGAACTCCCAGGTTTTTTGATTGTAATGACTTTCTCCCCCTTTTTGGTAGCATCACCCTCTTGCATAGGTGAGCTAGGAGTTACGTCAATCATATTCACAGGTTCTTGTGTTCCTGGTTGAGCTCTTCTTAAAGGTCTCCCAGCTAGTTTCTCCTTGAGATAAGAAATCTCAAGTTGCTGATCATTGACCCTATTGTGTAAGGTAGTCACCTGAGATTCCAAGTGACTAACCTTAGATACTAGATATGTGCATGTTTTTGATAGTTTTTACACCTTTAGTCTCAGATTCCCCTCTTGTTCATAAGAAGATTCATTGGGGGATGAGATAATTGGACTAAAGTCCTCAGTCTCACCACTAGCATGATGTTTTTGGCTACTAGTTTTCCTCTACTCACTAACTACTTCAGATGGAGTATCAATGGGCTGAGTTGCCATAGTTGAGGTCTTAAAGATGTAATCACTTGCAGAAC
The DNA here is from genome assembly GCA_025506515.1 of Flaveria trinervia. Taxonomy (NCBI): domain Eukaryota; kingdom Viridiplantae; phylum Streptophyta; class Magnoliopsida; order Asterales; family Asteraceae; genus Flaveria; species Flaveria trinervia. The sequence continues at coordinate 90,410,535 of CM046450.1, forward strand.
TGAGAGCCTCTTCCATATGGACTTCCTGAGTAGAGGCAGGAAGATCCACCTTAGTGGGTAGGTGTATGATGTGAGCTAGACATGGGAGAGTCAGGAGCACTCATCTCTCTTTGAGTAGGAGAAGAGTAGAGAGACTCATGATACTCACTGAATCTCAATTCATCATCATCATATAAATCAAGGCTAGGAATTGGTTGGTTGAGATCTAAAGGCTGGGGATAGTAACTTTCCCCTAAAGGTTGTTCACTAGAGTGTTGAGACTCTGAGTGAAGGCTTATGGCTGTTGGGATAATGAGCTCATTAGTATGAGCATGAGGAACCTCAGGACTGATAATTGAAGTAATGGGAGTGGTTTGCTCCTTAGGAGACGTGAGAGCTCCGGTGTCCACTTTCTCCTATATGGGTAGTAGTATGGGGGCCTGCATAAACTGAGTAACTTATGTAAGGGTCCGTTTGGATTTTCTTTTGTAGGTGAGAGTGATCTATGGCTGTTTTGGTGGTTGAGAGGTAGAAGGTGTGGGTTCAACACTAGCTTGTGTTGCTAGGTTGTCACCTTGAGCAATGAGCTCTAACATTTTAGGGACAAGGGCTGTTTCTACCAATTTAAGAATATTACTTGTTTCCCTCAACTGTGAGCTTAGTTTATAGTTGAGAATGTGTTAAACATATCTAGGAAACATATAATATTCTAAGGAGTCTAGTTAGCAAGAAAATTTGTATAAAGAAACTAAGAGTACCTAAACTTGACCCCCTAAACCATTCCATGCCCTATAAAGGAGAGATCTTCAGAAATCTGGTCCTAGCCCCCATGCTTGTTGGACAAGCTGTGGATGACCACATGAAGTAGGTACTTCCACCGAGAGAAGAACTTCCCTTTCCTGAAGGTCTTGACAGAAAAATCTCCTTCATAGTCCATCTGCTCAAAAGAGTGGTTGACTACTTCCTTAGGAAAGGAAAACTCACCTTCCTTATCATCCAACTAAAGATGGGTGTTTATAATGGCTGGAGTGATGAAGATTGTCCTCCTCTGCACTGTAGCAGATAGTGACTTCTCCCCATCCAGGATGACCTCTTGACAGGACTTCTAGAAATCAAGAAAATGATCCTTATAAAGAACATGATCAATGGTAAGGGAGGTGGAATACTTTAACAGAGCCAAAAATCAATAAACCTCTAAGAAATGAGGATCTTTCTCAGAGTGTAACAAAGCAACCTAATTGTGTTTCCTGTTGATGTGCTCCAAATTATACATAAAAATCCTATCAAAAGCACATCAATTATTCCTTAATATCTTCCTTAAAATGATAAAAATGTACTTAAAATGTTAAATTATGTTTTCAGGTGTTTAAAAGGGCAAGATGGACAAAAGAAGCATATTAAACAAGAAATTGAAGTAATCTGAGCTTTGGAATCCAAGCATGGGGTCATGCCTCATTAAGCACGCCCCCATGCCTTGCCAGAAACACACCCCCGTACTAAATTAACACACTCCCGTGTTTGGATATCTGACAGGACAAAAAGTACTATCCCCTAAAAGTAGACACGGGGCCGTGCCTTTTAGGCACGAGGCTATGCTTAGACACTCCAGAAAGCCTATAAATAGAAGCCTAAGTTCACCATTTTTGGCAAAATTATTATCCCGGGAATCAAGACTTTAAGGTCATTTGGAGGGTCGGGAGGTGCATACAACACTTGGAAGAAGCTCGGGATCGTCTAAACGTCATCTATTGTGGATTATCGGTTTGATTGTTCCATTTCACCGATGATTACATATCTATCTTCTTTGTTATTTGTTGTTATGTTCAAGCTTATTATGAGCTAAATTCTTTTTTATCATCCTATTCGGATGAAACTTATGTAATTTGTGATGAACTAATGGTGTGATAAATATTATGTTAATGTTATGGCGGTCTTCGGAAAACTATTGATGGGTAGCATCTACATTTGAACGGGAAGTTATAAATTTATGGTTTGTGATTGTGATTGTCATACAAGGTTGAAAACCATATGATTAACTTTCAGTCACGAAACCGGTCTTCATAATAAATCCATGGCTAATGAACTAGAAATGGTTATTAGAAATCATATCACCTTAACTTTCTGATCATTTGCGGGTTCCTTTTTATTAGTTTGAGAAATCTTTAGTAATTGTTATGGTTTTCAAAAATTAATGGTATGTTAGGAAGGAGCTTGATCAACTCTCTTTTTAACATTAAGTTATGTTTTTAGAAATCATATATCAAATAGGTCACAAAAGATTTACCTATATTACTAGGGCTTTGATCAAAGCAGTAAAACTCAACCTGCCATGATCCTAGTCACTACGACAGCAGGATAGACGAGAAATCACGCCAGCTCATCTTTATAAACATTAACACAATTACATTAATCCATATCTTTAAATCACACCACCAATTCATCACAGTTACATAAGTGGAGTCTAATTAGGATGATAACTTTTATTCCCTGGTTTTAAATCCACACACTTCAAATCTTATTTTACTTTATTTTTATCATTGTTTTTAAACCCTAAAAATCTTTCCAATGCAACTTATCATTTTCTTTAACAAAAACCAAATCTGATAGTCAAACTTCAAGTTTGTTGAGTAGGCTAGGAGTGTCCACAGATTGATACTCGGTTCTTACCAACACTATATTACCACACGACAGGTACACTTTCCTTTTGTGTGTGTGGTTTAGTACTTTTATAACCAACTAAAACTGAATCTGTGCGTAAAATATTTATCAAAATATATATACTATCCGCACCCATCAAGTTTTTGGCGCCGTTGCCGGGGACACACGACAGTTTGAAAGACAATTAAATTTTTGACTATCTTGTATATAACTTGTTAATATATATTTGTTCAAACTTCATTTATTTTTGTTAGGTAGTTTGCCTTAGTTAGTTTAGGTACATTTTCCTGATTCATTTTAAGCCTTAGTTAGTATATGCTTCTTTAAGTTAGTGTATGTCCGACTCGTCTAGTCCTAAACTTCTTTCGCCTCTTTCGGAACCCGAACGACTTTTCCGTCAAAGATTGCGCAAAAGATCACAACAAGCAGCACCAGTCATTGAAGAAGACATTTTGGAAGGCACACCATCCAAAGAAGACATGGCTAACCAAGACGAGGAAATGAAGATGACACACTATGCCACACCGTCAATAGATGGTTACGAGTCTAGTGTAGTCCAACCAGCAATAACGGCCAACATTTCGAGATTAAGTCTAGTATTATCCAACTCGTAGAAAACTCTGTTCAGTTCCATGGGTTACAAGATGAAGATCCTAATGCTCACATCTCACGATTCCTTCGTATCTGTGCTACCTTTAAAATTAACAACTGTTCAGACAACGCCATTCGACTAAGACTTTCTCCATTTTTAGTTCGAGGCCGAGCCATCGACTGGCTTGATTCACTTCCACCTGGCTCCATCACCACATGGGTAGAAATGGCTGAACAATTCCTTTTGAAATACTTTCCACCCGATCGCACTTCCAAACTAGAAGCAGCATCACAAGTTTTCACCAAGATGATGATGAATCATTACACGCCGCATGGGAGAGATATAAAAGTCTCCTTCGGAGATGCCCACATCACGGACTTGATCTGTGGCTGCAGTGTCAAACCTTTTACGATGCAATCAACGGAGCCCACAAGTAAGCGGTAGAACAAAGTGTGGGAGGAGATTTTGGAAGTGTCACACCAACAGAAGCATACCAAGCCTTAGAAAGAGCAGCTAAGAAGAGCTTTGCTTACAATCCCTTAAGGACCTAACCCAGTTCTAAAGGTATTCATCAAGTAAACTCTGAAACCCTAATTGCAGCCCAATTAGAAGCTCTAACCAAAAAAATTCGAACAATTGCAAAGCGAGCTAAAGAAAACTCCAACACGATGCAACACATGTAGAAGTTCACACAAGACCAACGAATGCCCACAAGGCACTATGATAGTTGAAGATGTTGCCTATGTAGGAGGCCCAAACAACTCATACAACAACAACTCAAATTAGAGAAGCAACTCGAATTACAGAGATGCTGGTAATAACCAATAATCATCTAGATTCAACCGAAGGCCACCTTACCAACAACAGAAACCACCATACCAAGGTCCAAGCAACCAAGACCGTGGAGCATCATCAATGGAAGACTTATTGCAGCAGTTGTTATTAACCACACAAGCCACAGATGAGTACATCCGGAAATCTGATCGAAGAAATGAGGAGAGGTTCCAAAGAAACGAAGTTGACATCAAAAGCAACAAAGCATCATTGCAAACCATAGAGAACCAAGTAGGTCAAATAGCACAACAACTATCTGAAAGACCTCAAGGAGCTTTGCCCAGCAACACTGTGACAAACCCTGATGCTCAAGTCAAAGCCATCACCACCAGGAGTGGCAAAACCACTCAAGGTGATGCACCCACATTACAACCCATACTTGAAGAAGTAGAAACTGAAACTCCAAGTAATGTGAGTGATAAGCAAAAGAAACCTGTTGTTATTGAAGAACCAGCCAAGAAATACGTTCCACCACCTCCATATCTAGGTCGTTTGAGACAACAAAGAATGGAGGCACAATATGGCAAATTCCTTGGGTTGTTCAAGCAACTCCACATCAATCTGCCCTTGGTGGAGGCCTTAGCACAAATTCCAAACTACGCTAAATTTCTAAAAAGTGTCTTGTCGAACAAAAAGAAACTGGAAGAATTATCACACGTGGTTTTGAATGAGGAATGCTCTGTAGTTCTTCAAAACAAACTACCTCAAAAGATGACTGATCTAGGAAGTTTCACCATACCTTGCCTAATAGGAAATCTTCCTGTCAGTAACGTATTAGCTAATTTAGGTGCAGGCATTAACCTTATGCCTTATGCAGTTTTTGAAAAATTAAACCTAGGTGAACCTAGACCTACCCGTATGAGCATCCAGTTAGCTGACCGTTCTGTCAAATATCCAAGGGGCATCATTGAAAATCTCTTAGTTAAAATTGACAAATTCGTATTTCTCGTTGATTTTGTGATTCTTGACATGGATGAGGACAAAAATGTTCCTCTTATCCTAGGTCGACCTTTCTTAGCGACTGCTCGAGCCCTCATTGATGTTTGTACAGACAAACTCACGCTTAGAGTAGACGAGGAGGAAGTAACTTTTGATATAGGCCAATCCATGAAACACCCTCAACATCATGATGACTCACTCTATTATATTGATGCTTGCGATTCGATCATAAGCTGTCATTTGAAGAAAACTCTTCAAAATGAAGCTTGCAACACTCAATTAATAGAGGTCCAAATCACCGAACCCATCTGTGAGAACCAAATCATTCAAGAACTTGAAGTTGATAAAACATCATTTTATCAAGAAGCATTTGAGATCATTGAGCAAGATCTAGAACCGAAAGCCAAACTTTCGATCGAAGACCCTCCAGATTTAGAGCTCAAAGAACTTCCATCTCATCTCGAATACGCTTTTCTTGAAAACACATCTCAACTTCCTGTCATAATCTCATCCGCCTTATCAATTGATGAGAAGAACAAGTTGCTCACTATGCTTAAGGCACACAAATGAGTAATTGCATGGAAAATCATGGACATCAAGGGAATCAATCCATCCTTTTGCACTCATAAAATATTTATGGAGGAGAACTTCTAATCCATCATTCAACCTCAAAGACGTTTAAACCCGAGCATGCAAGTGGTTGTGAAGAAAGAAGTAATCAAACGGCTAGACTATCGCAAACTCAATGACGCCACAAGGAAAGATCACTTCCCTCTTCCTTTCATCAATTAAATGCCTGAGAGATTATCTGGAAAAATGTTCTATTGTTTCCTGGACGGTTTCTTAGGTTATTTTCAAATTCCTATTGCTCCCAAAGATGAAGAGAAGACGACATTCACCTGTCCATATGGCACATTTGCTTATCGGTGAATGCCCTTTGGATTGTGTAATGCTCCTACTACATTTCGAAGATGCATGGTAGTAATTTTTCATGACATGATTGAACACTCAATGAAAGTTTTCATGGATGATTTCTCCATCTTTGGAAACTCATTCAAGAAATATCTTGAAAATATGGAAAAGATGCTGGTTAGATGTGAAGATTCTAACCTCATTTTAAATTGGGAAAAGTGCCACTTCATGGTTACGGAAGGAATAGTGTTAAGACATAAAATCTCTCGAGCAGGGCTTGAAGTCGATCAAGCCAAAGTCGACACTATTTCTAAACTTCCACATCCCACAACCGTGAAAGATATCAGAAGTTTCCTAGGTCATGCAGGATTCTACTGTCGTTTCATCAAAGATTTCTCAAAATTACTCGACCAATGACTCAACTTCTTGAGAAAGACGCTCAATTCGTATTTTCTGACGAATGATTAGTGCTTTCAAATTGCTTAAGGAGAGACTGGTAACCGCTCCAATCATGGTTTCCCTAGATTGGACGCTACCATTTGAACTCATGTGCGACGCAAGCGATTTCGCGGTAGGAGCCGTATTAGGACAGAGGAAAGACAAGCAATTTCACCCAATTCATTATGCAAGCAAAACTCTAAATAACGCACAAGAAAACTACACCACCACTGAAAAAGAACTTCTTGTGGTAGTTTTCGCATTTGACAAATTCCGCTCGTATCTAATCCTTTCAAAAACAATTGTTTACACCGATCATGCAGCCCTTCGTTATTTGTTCAACAAACAAGATGCAAAGCCAAGATTGATTAGTTGGATTCTTCTACTTCAAGAATTTGATATCGAAATTCGTGATAAGAAAGGAGTAGAAAATCTAGCAGCTGATCATATCTCGCGTCTTGATGATTCAAGTCCTTCACAAACTGAGGAAGCCATAATAAACGACAATTTTCCTCGCGAATTCCTTGTGCACATTCAATCCTCAATCGATGAACATCCTTGGTTTGCTGATTTTACAAATTACTTAGCAAGCGGAATCCTTCTCAAAAGAATGACTTATCAGCAAAAGAAGAAATTCTTTAATAATATCAAATATTACTATTAGGAGGACCCGTATCTGTTCAGAATCGGTGCAGACCAACTCATTCAAAGATGCGTATACGGAAGTGAAGCAAAAAAAATCCTAAGGCACTGTCATGAAGGACCCACAGGAGGACACCATGGAGCAACCTTAACAGCCAAGAAAGTATTTGACTCTAGATTTTACTAGCCCACGATGTTCAAAGATGCTCACAACATAATACGCACCTGTGATGCATGTCAAAGAGCAACCAACATCTCAACACGGGATGAGATGCCTAAGAAACTAATTCAAGTATGCGGGGTATTTGATATACGGGGTATTGATTTCATGGGGCCATTCCCGGTGTCATTTGGCAATTGTTACATCTTGGTAGCAGTTGATTACATTTCAAAATGGGCTGAAGCTCAAGCCCTGCCTACTAATGATACAAGAAACATTGTCAAAGTCCTTAAGAATCTATTCTCTTGTTTTGGTGCCCCCAAAGCTCTAATTAGTGACCAAGGAACTCATTTCTGTAACAATCAGGTCGAACGAGCAATGGAACGTTATGGAGTTCACCATCGCTTTACAATTGCTTACCATCCACAAGCGAATGGGCAAGCCGAAGTCACTAACCGAGGCATCAAACGAATCCTTGAGAAAAATGTAGGTCAAAACCACAAGGACTGGTTCACCAAGTTAGATGATGCATTATGGGCTTTTCGAACAACCTATAAGACTCCCATCGACACAACACCGTTCAAACTAATCTATGGGAAGTCATGTCATTTACCTGTGGAACTAGAGCAAAAGGCCTTTTGGGCACTTAAAGCAGCATACCTAGACCAAGACCTTGCAGGAAAGAATCGATTCTTACAAATTCACGAATTGGAGGAATTGAGAGAACAAGCATACGAAAATGCTAGGGTTTACAAAGAAAAGAAAAGGAAATTCCACGACACTTGATTAAAGAACACAAAATGATTTCATGTGGGAGAACGTGTCTTACTATACAACTCTCGTTTACGTTTGTTTCCCGGAAAACTAAAATCACGTTGGTCTGGGCCTTATACGATCAAAAACGTCTTTCTGAATGGTTCCATTGAAATTTATAACCACGAAGGTTTAAGTTTCAAAGTGAATGGTCATCATTTGAAACCATACAACGATGGACCAACCAAGATTCCCTCGTAGGAATTATACCTCCGCCCCGACGAAAACTAATTGTGGGGAAGGGTCGTGCCGACGACCCGAAACTTAAACGCGGCACCTGTACATAAATTTTTCTTTATTTTTTTACAATTTTTAGGACTTCACAAACACTAGCACGGGGCCGTGCCTCTTGAAGCACGCCCCCGTGTCTCTGAAACGTATTTTTTCCACGATCTCCACTGACGACTCTGGAACGTTACAGGTCGAATTTAAGACGAATTCTTACAAGCACGGGGTCGTGCCTAGCCAAGCACGCCCCCGTGTTCACTTTCCACGACCTGTATATAAATACCACACTTGTTCCATTCTTTCATCACACCCATTCCTGTTTAAAAAAGTCTGAAAAAAATGAAAGAATCAAGTCACGGAAGTGCAAACTTGAATCCTGCGAAGAAACCGCGTTCTGAAACGCGAGAGCCAACGACTTAGGAATACTTCTTCAAGCTACATGAACTTATTAAGCATTTGACTAGAATGAACCTCGTTGCATCCCAACGCTTAGCTGAACTTATCCAAAAAGTTCAACAGATGAGCGAGGAACTCGTTTCCATTAACCGTCAGCTTGCAGAATTAAGCAACTGCACTTCTCACTATCCCATCCCGAACCTTCCACATGAAATGTGGAGGCTTCTTTTTTGGAAGCATTTTGTGATGTGCTAAGTGCGCATATGTGCGTTAAAGAGTCTGGTTTTGCTGTTTCAGATTCTCGGCTTTTAACGTATCGTGTAACCGTAGGACCCTAGGAAATGTAATTTTCAATTTGGCTTGTGTTATTTAACTCTAGCACTATTTTCGTATCTTTTCTGATGATGTAGAAGTGATAAAACTTAACGGGGAAAATTACATAACGCGTGGAACTGAAAAACGTAACAACAAAAAAACTGAAACCGAAAAACATCACATGAGCATGCCCCCGTGTCTAAGGAGGCACGCCCTCATGCTCGACAAGGGATGACACCACCTGACAATTTTCAGCCTTTTCTCTTGTTCCCCATCAATTTTGCATATTAAAAAGCGAGTTCATTGCCTTCAAAGTTCATATCCACTTCTATTTTCACCTTATTTTCCATTTTTCTTTCATCTTTTCAAGAGTATTTGATAAAGAGGTTAGTATGCTAATTCCTATGATTATGATAGTCATTTACATGTAGTTAGGTGATTAGGTCTCTAACCAACCGAAATCCTAGCAATTATGTGTAAAGACTTGTTCTTAAACGTATTATGGAATGATAAATGCTTTTAACCTACTTGTTCATGTTTACTCTTGTAGTAGATTAGTGTTAATTAGTATGTTTAGTTAGTTAATTAGTTTGTTTTCTTTTATAGTTAACAAGATTATCTTCATAATTCGTGGTGAAATCTTTGTTAATCATGTTCAAGTTACACGAATTCACAAGTAGTATTAAACACTATATATATTTTTGAGTATCTTGAATTATTAACAACTGATTTAAATGTTAAACGTATAATCTTTGATTTTTAAAGCAAGAGAATGCTAAACCCATGCTTAATCAAAGGTTTACAAACAAAACCACGCATGCTCGAGTCAAGATTTTATGCCTAACCATGTTCACCGCACCCCCACGTTTCACAAAATGCACCCCCATGTTCAACAATTTTTCCTTGGATGATAGATTCTCAACTATTTTTGAACATGAGTTGAATCATTATGATGTTATGTCTTGAAAAACACATGGTTTTCACTAACATCATGAAACTATTAAAGAAATTTGTTTTGTATAGATTAACTTATATTTAAAATTTCAGGATCATGAATCATCCCTACTTACAATTTGCAGGGAGCCGCGAGAGATGGTGTCATAATAGACTTCAAAGACTACTACAAAGGGTCGAAAGATCCCACTTACAAGCAGATGCAAAAACACTAGCGGCTGTCGGACAGCTAGAAAGATATAATAAGTTATTGAGTATTCAGTGGAAGCGTTTATTCTCACAAAATAGACCTTTCGTTTATGAACTAACTCTTGAATTTTTAGCATCTTTCAGATTTAGCATGAAAGACTCTGACCCTTGGGATGATAGTGCAGTTTCATTCAGACTTGCTGGACATTGGCATAAAACATCTATTGCCTTGTTCGGTGTCTATCTTAGAATCTACACGGAACAAGAAATGGAGGAGGAAGAAATATCTGGAATGCCGACGTACCATACCTTCCCGGACGAGGAAAGTAAAGACACGGAAAAGTGGTGCAGTGAGGAAAACATTTTGGGAACGGATTGGAACCGGAGGGTTCAACTCTAGTAAAACAAAAAGCAGTTAGATACGAGACCTGCTGCTGCAATACATTCATTGGTTACTTAGTCATTCCATCACAACTCGTAGTCAAAGCGAGGGAGTTGTTAATTTGAGGGACTTGTTCATTTTTGTCACACCCCGACTGACGGTGGAATCATCGGGGTGGACGAATGGGAGACTATTGCTCATAGCACATGGAACTAATTAAGCTGAAATATTATTAAATATCATTATTCATTAAAAATTTCAAGACATATAAGATAATACACAAAACAATCAAGATACAACCAAATACATAAGTCTTTCAATTAGTCTAGGTCCAAATCCTATATGAGCACAAGGAGATCTTCAAGGAGGAAACCTGAAACATGTTAAAAATAAAAGGTCAACTATAAAGTTGGTGAGTTCCCATGGTTTAAACACACGCTTACATGTATATATATATATATATATATATGTAAAAAGGGTTACAAGTAGCAATTTATGTCCATGGTTACGAGTTAGCAAGCTTATAGAACACATACAATTACAACCATGATAAACAAGCATACGCCATCAGGAGTCGGCAATACATCGACTTTAGCACCAAATAGGCTTGTCAGGCCCAAAGATCTAAGACGTCGCCAGGCTAGCAATAGTTAATGATTGTAAACATAATATGTATCTCATATAAGACTTACATTAACACAAATAACCATGACAAAAAGTAAAGATGAATTGCATGTGCATTTACAAGTATCAAGATGTTTACAAGTGTAAGTTTATAAGATTAACATGTTGCACCCCAAAAGGTGTGAAATAAAGTAAAAAGAGGACATGGAGAACTCACATGAAATAAATAAGATGATGATAAGAAAATAAACGAGGCTTCAATGATTTGTTTTACAAGATACCTAAACGTATATATTCCAAGATCAAGTTCGATAATAAGATTATCAATTAGACATGAACTAGGGTTTCAATTGGAATTTTGGGGTTTTAATAACTAAATCTAATAAAATAAAATAAAGCAATCGATTATATTTTGATTAAATAAGGTTGGAATTAACCAAGTGAAAATAAAATTCAATAATTTAATTTATTGAATTAATAAAGATTAGATATGATGTGTGAAAAGAAATAATTAAATTTAATAACTAATTACCTAAAATTTGATAAAGGTAATTAATTGAATATTTATTTTAAATGATCTTAAGTTTATCTAAAATCCTTATATAAAGTTTTGAGCTTTTATAAGATTTATTATAAAGTCTTATAATATCAAACCTTAAAATAAGAATAAAGTATAATAAAAAGTTGTATTATTTTATAAGTTTCAAGAACTTAAATAAAATGTTAAGGAATTACTTTATTAACAAAGTTTATACAACATGAACAAATGAATAGATGAATAACTAATTATTTAAATGATTATTTAAATAACTATTTAGTTAATTATCTATTTAACATATAGATATATAATCTTTTAAAGATAATCTACATTTGAACCATAATAGTTTTATGACATTTAAATTACATAAAAATAACTAATAATATTTTTATTATCTTTGTTTTCCTTTACAAAGTAATTAAATTTAAATCCATAAATTGTTAAAACCTTCTAAAAATTTAGTTTAATAATTTATACATTAAAATTAAGTATCAACATAAATTTTATTTTAATAAAAGTAATTTTTGTGATTTAATTTATAGAAAATAAAGTTTAAAAAAAAGATTTAAGGGTCCCCGGGTTCGAACCCGGGTCCCTTTTGCATATGCATAAGATGTTAACCAGTGGGCTATTAGCCCAGATCTAATTTTTAACCCATGTTTAAAGTTTAAAACTTTTGAATACAAAATCCCCAAATTCCAAGAACCCTAGAAATTGGATTGATACCAATTGAACATCAATTCGACGTTTTTGATAGAAATCAACATAGGGCTTTGATTCCTTGAGCAAAGCCGAGTATGATGGTGTGTTTAACTTACTTGATTAGGCTCGATTTGTAGTATTTAGGCTCGGTTTTGACTCGGTTCATTCGCGAAGAATAAGAACTTAGAACTGTTGATTGAGTGTTTGATTCACAAAATTAGGTTTACAGAGAGTTAAAAGGGATCAAAAGGCGCCTTTGCCCTCTGTTAAATAGTTTTGATTTGAATGTTAAGGTACCGAATGCGTTTTGATGCTCCTTAGGCTATTTTGGTTATGTTGAAACGATTCATTAACTCAAATTAAACTACACATTAAGCTTCACAATGATTATATAAACGTTTCTAGTTGATTAATCGGTTTATCATTATAATTCAGGAGTTGAAACAGATGGATATCGATTGAGCATTCGGTATCAACTTCGAATCGCATTAAAATCGAGTTAAAAATCCAATTAAACCCCATGCTCAGGTTCGAATCGTTGGCCCGATCGTTTGGTCACCCTTTGATCTTTAATTTACGTTCATTTGAGGAGGTTTTGAAGCTTGCCGGAGCTCCGGTGGATTGTGGCCGGATGTGCGGGAGGGATAAAAGAGTTTGGTTTAAGGAAGTTACATCTTTGGTCCCTGTGGTTTCACTAGTTTATTATTTTATGTTAAAACTTCTATATTAAGTTTTAGAAAATACAATTTAAACCCTAAACTTATGTGCCCAATCATATTATTTATTTATAAGACTTTATAACTTTATAAAGTTTGTAATTTTATAATTTGTTTATTTATGTACAACAAACTTTAAAAATCCAAATTATTTAAAACTCATGAATAATATATAAAATCTCATAAACTTATAAATTAATTATATGATAAAAAATAAAAATTAGTAGATATGAATTTAATCACAAATTAATATATTCATGTTTTTTTTGTTAAATTACCAAAATGAATGTTGTTGTTTGATTAATGTGCTTGATATATATAACCAACGAAACAAGTTTGGGTCCATATTTTCAAAAATAGCAGATGTTACAATTTTACATTGTATGGTTAATCAGTTACCATGTAATATTGGCTATTTGTTTTGTAATCTTTTTGCAAGGAATGCGATTACAGGTGCTCCAACACCCATGTTTAGAGGAAGTTGGATTTTGAACTTATACGAGAGCTGTGGTTGTAACACTGAAGAAACTGAAGGGGTGATGCTGGGACTGTTAGACTTGAGCATTTGCACAAGTATTTACATGGTGATGAGCCTACCAAATGGGCAGCCGAAATTCATGGATAAGAAGGGACAAATATAGGATCCGGCGGATCCCGAAGAAATAATTATGGACCTTAACATGCCGATACAACCGGAAGGAGCCGGAGCCGGATCTACAAGTTCACGTACAAGGGAATTCCCAACCATGTTAGACCTTTATGAGTCAGTCCAAACCACCAGCGACCATGCAAGATGATCATTGAATATGCCCAACGAGCCTTCAACCGAGTTGAAAATCTGCATTCCCGAGTCGATGACCTGAGCAAGGATGTCACGTACATCAGGAACCGAATGTACCATGAGTGGGGGGATATCCCACCACAAAACCCTTGAAAACCGTATCATTTTCGGGGCCCCGACACAGTTGTTTTGTGCCAATCTATCTTTTAATTTACATCATTTTGTTTTTATTTTGTGTGTTTAGGATTTTAATGCTTTTAATAAATTCGTGACATTTCAGGTGATCCCGAAGATTCTACCAACTTGAGGGCAAACAAGTGACATATTCATCATTTTTAGGGGTGTTATTTCATTACTCTTTCTTGATCTTGAATATGTTAATCACATTGAGGACAATGTGAATTTTAAGTGTGAGGATGGGAGTAATGCATTTGACTTTGCTAAAAATGTCCAAATTTAAAAAAATTAGAAAAATATCACTTAACAAGTAATTTTTGTGACAAGAAACCAAAAATTTAATATAATTTTTGATAAACGAAATTATATATATATATGTTTTCGGGAAATAAAGAAGTAAATTCATGACGTCCATATAAAATTGAAAATGTGTTTTTTGTGATATCCTTAAAAGCAATAATCTAGTAAAATATTTAATCATGTATAATGAAACACTTTTACCCAATTCCATCCATATGTAAGTTTATTTTTGAGCCTTAAACAGCTTTTGCAAATTGCAATTCTACTTTCATTCTAGATTTAATTGAGGGTGCCATATGATACGTGTGATTAAAACTTGCTTTGGGTATACATTTGAAGACCTTAATTAGTATTTGTTGCATAAAAATGAGTTAGGCACTAGGTAACCTTAACCATTCGAGCCCTAACCATTTTCTTTAATTTTCCTTGCCCGAACGTCAACCTTAGTTAGCCCCATTGAGCTTAAACGTTTTTATCTTTCAATCACCCAAACCACCAAGTCACTTAACCAAAAAGCCTTCAACAAAACCCGTTTCCGTTAAAGACACATTTTTGGCTTATATATAAAATTTTGTTTTTGTCTTTTACCAGCAGACCTTAAAGAACCAGAATGCATTCTTTTGATTTCAATTAGCTTTGTTGCCTTCATCATGCAAAATTGGGACTTCCCCCGGAAATCCGCGAACAAATTTTCAATCTCACATTCAACGCAAGAAAGGAATGGCGAAAAAAGAATTTCAAAAAGTGCTATAAAGAGACGGGCAAAAAGATATGAAAGATGTCCGAACTATGGAAATTGGTCCTTGCAGGATCGGTTTATGTCACTAAACACTTGGTTTTTCTCTCAAACTCACTTAAACAACACTTGGATGAAAGCAAAGTCTCTAAGAGTTGATAACAATATAATAAGTAATAATCAAACACAAGAAGTAATTTTCAAGATACTTGCATATATTGCTTCTCAACTCAAATATTACAAGACTCTTACAAGCATACGACTATGAGTTACAATGAGAAAATATATATAATACTACCTACAGCCGGATATACTTTGATACCAGCTGGAATCCTCTAACTAAAGCAAATACTACAATGCTATAGTTTAAGGTATCTCAGATAAGACTTTATCTGAGATATGGTAGTCAGGACATGTCCCTGACTTACTTTTTGTCACCAAATAAAGTTTGTAACTTCTACTAATATAAAAAGGTGAACAACGGAATAAAGTATGGTCAACTACATGGCTCTTTGAGAAAACGCCATGCAGTATCAAAAGTCTGTAGCGGAGTGTCAGAGACCATACTTATGTCCACTGGTTCATAGCAGTGTCTTCTGAAGATTAAATGGCTTCGGAAGAACAAGTACTTCCGAAGCCACTTATACTTTGGAAGAGGCTACTTCTTCCAAGGCATGAGGACTTTTTCTTTCTTCATACTTCGAAAGTAGTCTTCTGATTTCATCTATTGAGACTTGATCTTCAGAAGTGAACACTTTGTCTTCAGAAGTAGAGTTAAGTAAAATTGTCATTCTGTCTTTGGAAGAACTCTACTTCCTTCTGAAGTTCCACACTTGGCTTCAGAAGCCTTTATAAGTAGCACCAAAACTTGTCTAAGTGATTTGGTTTTGTTGGCACCAGCCTTCTTCTTGATCTAACAAACTCCCCCTAGGCTGATGCTACCAAAACCTCACTTGTTTCTGCTCCTCAAAACTTTCAGCACCAAGGATAGTAAATACTTATTAATTTCCTTGTTCTTCCTTGATGTGGTGTTGAGAAGTTTGTACAGATCTTTGGTAGATAGGATCTCCAGTCTGTCACCTTGAATGATGTGTACCCTTTGTTGTGGCCCTCTGAAAAGAGTTAGTTGATGGGAACTATAATAATATTCCCATCAAACTATAGGTTCCAATTCAGGACCCTCCATAATTTGTAGAAAGGCTGTTCCCTTGGTGGGAGGTCTATCCTTATCTTCCTTTCTTCTGAACTTCAACTCTTCTTCAACCTTGGCTTTTGCAGTTAACTCAGCCAGATGAAGACTGCTGAGATGGTTTCCGATACGAGTAGCAGTTTCAGAGTTGGAGGGGTTAGAGAATGGTTTCTCTGCTTACTCAGCAATATCAAACCTTCTAGAGTGTAGCAACGAGGTTGCATTCAGCCTGTTGACTTCACATTCTCTCTTTCCATGACAAAGTTGTGAGTAGCTTCATCGAACCTCTACTGGATTATTTTCTTTCTAGGCATAAGAGGCTGACTAGGGATCTTGTCCTCTTTCTTTGTATCTAGCAAAGTCCCCAGCTTCCTTTTAGTTACTTCTATTTATCATTTAATGAGTCTGAGTTGAGGCCTAGAAGTTTTGCAGCATGGTCCAGTGTTCCTCTGGGCAGATCAAGAAATTGATCTCTTGTGAGGGAACATGAAGATCCATCAACATAGGTTAGTTTGATAAAGTCTTCCTCACAGGAGATGTCACTCAAAGTTGTGCAGTTAGTGAGCCTTGTCTTGATCATCTAAGCTCTTCTAGAGAGAGATGTTTGGAAGGCTGAGGGGATGGTTTGGAAGGTTGTTGGTTAGGATGTGGTGAGGTGGTTCTAGTAAGAGTTTTGGGTTGAAGGATGGGCAGTTTTGGTGGTAAAGGTGAGGAAGTGGATGAGGGTAAAGGTGTGGATTTAGGAGTGTAAGGCTCAATTTTGATGGTGAATGGAGAGGGAATTGGTTCAGGTTGGGGTTGAGTGATTGGTATGAAGGTTATCCCATGTACCCTTCTGTACATCTCTCTCCTTTTCCCCAAATGAATATCAGCCTTGATTTCACTGACTATTCATTGGAGTGTCCTCTCAGACATGGGACCCACCTGCCTTCTAGAGAAGCTGTGAGCCCGAAGATAGTCTTTCATCCAGGCTTTGTCACCTATCTTCTTTGTTGCAGAGGCCCTTGCTTCTTCTTCCCTTTTCTTCTTCTCCTTCAACTTGTCTCTTGCAACCCTTTTTCTCTCTTTCTCCAATTGATCCTGCTCTTTGTTAAAGAGCCATAGGATCGTTTCATCATTGTGTGGAGACAGTTTTTGAAGAGAGAACCCTTTGGAGGTTAGGAAGACCATCCTTTCCCTCATGAGCTGCAGGTCAGCTTCCCTCTATTCTTTTCTTTCTCTTCCTCTAAGGCCAACCGTGCTGCTCCCTGCTGCATCCTGGTTGCCTTTTCTAGTTCCACCAACTCCTCTAATGGTAGCATGAGTGTTTCTTCATTGGCAACTCCAAGCTTGATGAGCTGGTTAATGATCTCCTCTCTCCTTTTGTTGTTGACTGCCTCCTGGTTGGCTACAACTGCTTTTGAACTAGCAGCTAACAACTTCCCAGTTGGAAGTCTTCCTTTTCTTTTTAGCTTTTCAATCTTCTCCTCTTCCTGAAGCTCTTCCGTAGTCATCTTCTGTTTTCCTTTGTTATTTTTTGAAGAACTTGACTTTGGTGGTTCTTGGAGAGTGGGTTCTGATTGTGAGAGAGAGGCAGAGAGGGTGTCTGAACAAGAGGTTGATTCAGATAGTCCTCACTATTCACCTCAAATGCTAGTTCTAGGACTGCATCTGTGATGATTAGTTCCTCGGACATTATGAACAATCCTTCTGTAGCTTCTATTTGAGCTTCGGAAGATTCGGCTTGTTCTTCCGAGGCTTTAACTTCAATTTCGGAGTTTGAGGGGATACAGATTTTGTCCAAACTATTTCAGTTGCTGGGCGATCAGTCCCTATTTCCCCTTCGAATTGAATCTCAGTTTCATGTGGACCTTAGGTTGACCAACTTCTTCCACAATGGTAGAAGGTGCACTTAGCCTCTAAAGTTCTTCAGCTCCGAAATACATCATTGCTGCATCAGGGCTTGGCTAATCAAGAGAAGATCTCAGCAAAAACTTGGAGAAGAGTCTGTAGAGATCTTTAAGCATCCTTTGGTCAATTTGCAGTAAGACCTGAGATGGCTCAGAGAAAGTTGTATTGGGAGCCATGAATTTGGAAGTTAAAGTTGGCTCTGTGGTTCCTCAGATGTTTGTCTTTGAACACTCTCCCCCTTATTGGTAGCATCATCTTGAGAGCTAGATGAGCTGGAGGAAGAGGTCAAGGAGACCTGAACAGGTACATGCCTAATAGATCTCTCAATCTGTTTCTCAGCTAGTTGAGCCTTAAGATTGTCAATCTCAAGTTGCTGAGTGGCAGACCTTTCTTCTAAAGTCCTAACCTTGGATTCAAGGTTTGAGACTTTAGATAGTAGGTCTTGAATGAAGAGTTGCATGCTTCCCTCATCTTCTTTTGAAGAATCACGGGGAGATGAGGTAACATACCTAGTATGTTAAGCCTCACCACCAGATGTGGTTTCTTGGCACCCTGGTTTCCCTTGCTTAATGATGTCCCTTTTAGAGTCATCAAAAGGCCTGGTTGCCGCAGATTCAGTCACAGGAATGTTACCACTGTCCATAAGGTCATTGAGGAACCTTCTGTAGTGGCAGCAGAATCTGCATTAGTCCCCTCCCATCAGTGGGACTCACCTCAGTAAGGGTTTTCGATGGGGGCTAGAGATAAGAGATCTCTCTAGGCTCTATTGATCTTGGAGAGGGTGTTGTAGATCAATATCATTACCATGGAGGGATGTTATCCTTCATCAGTTTTGAAGAGAAGGTCAGTGAAAGATAAGCAGGTTAAACCTACTGACCCAGGACCTTGTTCAATGTCTACAGGCATTGAGCCTCTGATGGGGCTGTCCTTATTGGTTGCTCAGAGGAGTGTAAATACTCACCCTGAGGGATTTCAGATAGAGTAGTGGGCTCATGGGTTTGAGACTGAGGAGACCCAAGACGTATATTGAGGTCAATGGTAAAGGAAGGTGAGACCTCAGACTGAGTGGGAGCCTAATGTTCCACTCTAGCATTTTTAGGTTGAACAGGAGGAGCTTGTTCAATCAAAGTAGATTGAACAAGGGTTCGTTTGGGGCATCTTTTGTAGGTGATGGTGATGGGAGGATAAGGTAGTGTTGGCATTGTGGTTGCAGTTATTGGTGTGGGTTCATCACCTGTGGGGTGAACAGGGATGTCGCCAGGAGCTATTTGCTCAGTCATACTAGGAGGTAAAGAAATGTACCTCCCAGTGAAGTTGGTGGATACCTTATTTAGTGTCTTGAAGATGGTTGGCCTCATGTGTGGGACAGGCAAAGTGGCTGCATAGACAAACCGACTCTAGTCCAGTTCAAAATTGATGATGTGCTGAAGAAATCTGGGATACATAAAGAATGTTTCCCTCTGTAGATTTCCAATGAGATTTGTCAGCACAAATCTTGAGTACTTGAAGCGCAAGCCTCTCACCAATACGTGAACTAAGCACCCTAGTTCATAGGGGATTTGGTCCCATCCCCCAGATTTGTTTGACAGACAGTGAAGGACAATGTGCAGGAGGAACTTCTAGTTGTAGGAGAAGTTGATTTGTAGACAGTAGACCGCTCACGTCTCCACCATATCCCATGAGGATGTAGGTGCTATCTAAATCTGCCTTGGGGAACTCATTAGGGTCCCCTCATTATGAAGCTCCAGATGCTCCCTGATGAGTTGTTTAGTGATGACCAACTCTTGGCCACAAATGGGGATCGTATTACATGAACCCGATTTAGGGTTTCAACCTGACCGTTACACTAAAATTCAGTCATGTGATTGAGGTAAACCATGGGATTAACAGTCAAGGCGGTGTAGTAGGATGATTGGGTGAGGAAAGAGATGATTTCAGAGAAGTCTGCATCTCTTGAAGAGTCAAGAAGTGCGACTTGGTTGTGTTGAGGATTTAGGGCCATTGAGAGAATGTGAAGGTAGAGCATTTTGAGCTTGGGTGAATTTGGGAGAAAGGAAACTGTTAGGGCTAAAAGAATTTGTTGTAAGAAGATGAGAGTGAATAGTCAGGATTATTTAAAAGAGGGTGAAATGGCGGTAATGTGGTTAGGATAATATGATGTGATGTTTTAGTGGATGAAGTGACAAGGGCGGTAAGGTTTAATTTAGTTAAAAATCCGACATCATTAACAAAATCTTTATTTTTACAGTGTGGGGTCCAAGAGATTTCCGTTACTTAGTAAAAATCTCTCTTCCGAATATAAAACATTTCCGAAGGTAATTTGTCTTCCGAAGGCAATTCCTACTTCCGAAGGTAAAAGTTACTTCCGAGAGTAAAGATTGCTTTCTGAGTGGAGAGTTTTTGTAAGCTTCGGAAGTAGATCTGATATGAAATCAATCGCTTCTTCCGAGACTAAAAACTCCTCCGAGAAGAAAAATATCCTTGGAGAAATCTTGCTTGGGAAGATATGTAGAATATCTTCCGAGGGTTAATTTCTCTTCAGAAGAAATTTATACTTAGAAAATTTCAGAGAGACCTTTTGTAACAGGGCTTAGATTGTATTGACATAAGACATACATGTTAAAAAGGTTTTCAAAAGAGTTCTAATCAATGTTTATCATCCCAATAGCGGTAATGAGATATTTAAATCTTTGTCATCAAAGGCTTTGGTGAACAAATCAGCATATTGTTCATTTGAATCAACTTTGATTAGTTTAATCAGAATTCTCTCAAAAATATCTCTAATGAAATGGTACCTGATATCAATATCTTTGTCTTGGAGTGCTTCACTAATTTTTAGTTATGGAGATAGCACTATTGTTGTCAATATGGATAGGAGTACTCATAAAGTTGAATCCATAGTCCAACATCTTATTCTGAATCCACAGCAGCTGAGCACAGCAACTAGCAGCAGCAATGTATCGGCTTCAGCAGTTGATGTAGAGACATAGGATTGTTTCTTTCATTGCCATGAGATGATCCTTCCACCGAGAAATTGACATCCACGTGATGTTGATTTCTTGTCAATGTTGCAACACCATAGTCACTGTCAGAGTATCCACAGAGATTAAAATCATTGTTCCAAGAATACCAGAGACCTAGTTAGGGCTCCTTTGAGGTATTTGAGGATTCTCTTGGTAGCAGCTAGGTGAGACACCTTTGGAGCAGCCTGATATCTTGTACAAATGCAAGTTGCAAACATAATATCAGGTCTACTAGTTGTGAGATACATCAGAGTACCAATAATCGCCCTATACTGATGTTGATCAGTATCCTCCCCCTCAAGGTCAGGACAAAGATTATGGTTTCTGGGTATGGGTGTCTTGGCTGGCTTACAATCTTCCATCTCAAATCTTTCTAAGATGTCATTGACATACTTAGATTGATTAATGAAAAACCCTTCCTTCAGTTGCTTCACCTGAATTCCAAGGAAAAAAAATCCATTTTTCCCATAGAACTCATCTCAAACTTCTTCTTCATAATGCTTTCAAAGTCCTTACACATTTGGTTATTTGAAGAACCAAATATGATGTCATCAACATAGACTTGAACAAGCAAAATGTCCTTACTAGACTTCATTATAAATAAAGTTGTGTCAAAAGTTCCTCTGGTGTAGCCATTCTTTAGGAGAAATTGAGACAGAATTTCATACCACAGCCTAGGTGCTTGGTGCAGCCCATATAGAGCTTTATCCAATTTGCACACATAGTGAGGATGTTGTGGGTCTTCAAATCCTGGAGGCTGGCATACATACACTTCCCTATCTATATCCCCATATAGAAAGGCACACTTGACATCAAGCTTGTAGAGAGTGAAGTTCTTGGACGTAGCATAAGCAAGGAAGATCCTAACTGCCTCAAGTCTTGCAACAGGTGCAAAAACATCAGTATAATCAATTCCTTCCTCTTAAGTGTATCCTTGAACTATTAGTCTTTCCTTGTTCTTGACAATCAAGCCTCTGCCATCTCTTTTGTTCTTGAAAACCCATTTAGTGCCTATTGGTACTTGACTAGATGGTAGCAGACATAGGTTTCAAACCTTCTGTCTTTTGAATTGATGCAACTCCTCTTGCATCGATTCAACCCAACTACTATCTTTCAAGGCATCTTCCATCTTCTTAGGTTCCATCTAGGATAAGAAGCATGAGTACAAGCATACATTCCCATGATGAGTCTGCCCTCTTGTTCTCACACCTTTAGAGACATCCCCAATGATGTTCTCAGCTAGATGAGTGTTGTGAATCCATAAGCGAGTAATCACTTCCAGTTGCAAGGATAAGTCCAGATTAGACATATTTTGCTTAGGAACAAGAACACTTTGTCCAGCTATTGTTTCAAACTCATTCAATGAGGATCGATTGAATGAATGAGAAACATCATCAATTGTTGGTTGTGAAGTAGTATTAACAGTTGCCTATTCCTTCAAAATGCTACTTCCCTCAACTTGGTGTTGTGTTAGATCACCTGATGAGTTTTAAGGATCAGCAGGTGATTCACTGGTTGAAGTTTCACTATTCCTTGATATAGTTATATTATCTGATCTGTGAATAGTGAGAGCTCGATTTGTTGCAGCTCTTGGAGAACTTGGAAGAGGTCTGGGTAGCTCAAACAGTTGATCAGCATCAGCATCAACATCATTTTGAGCACCTATTCCAACTTAAACATTCTCACATGAAGGTTTAGAATAGTTCGGAAACAATTCTAAATCAAAGATATGATCAGACCCATTCCCCCTAACACAAGGAGTGTGCTCATTAACACTATATTGGATGACTCCTCAAATTGTTGTTTCTTAATGTTGTATACTCTGTAAGCTTTGGAGCTAGAGGAGTATCTAACAAAGATAGCATCATCTGATTTTTTAGCAAATTTTACCAAATTGTCCTTTGTGTTAAGTATGGTACACCTGCTGCCAAAGGACCTTAGAAAGCCAATGAATGGTGGCCTCTTGTTCTATAGCTCATAAGGGGTCTTTTCATGGGGCTTAACTACAAGAACTCTGTTCTGCACATAGCATGTAGTGCTGACTGCCTCTGCCTAGAATGTTAGAGGTAGTTTGGAATCAGCTAACATAGTTCGAGCAGCCTCAATAAGTGTTCTGTTCCTCCTCCCAGCAACACCATTTTATTAAGGAATTCTGGGAGCACTATATTGTTTGGCAATCTCATTTGAGTTACAAAATGAGTCAAGAATGAAGTTCTTAAACTCAATCCCTTGATAACTTCTATTAATCTTAACCTTGTGATCAATTTGATTTTCTATTTTAAGAATAAAAGATTTTAATGTTTTAGCAGTTTCATCTTTAGTTTTAAAAAGAATACCCATGTAAATCTTGAAAAATCATTAACTATCAATGCTCATTATACTTGTGGGACCAAAAAGATCCATGTGCAATAAGTGTAATGGAGTAGTGATGGAGTTAACACTTTTGGATTTATTAGAGGCCCTGTGTTGCTTCCCTTTCAGGCATGCAACATAGTTGTCTTTGCAGAAAAATTCCTTTTTAGGCAAACATGTACGAAGTTATTTTTAGCCAATTTGTTCATTGTCTTAAAATTTACATGACACATGTGTTTATGCCAAAGTGTTGACCCATCACTATCAGCTTTGGAAAGAAAGCATGATACTTCACCCATTGGGGAAGCATTGTTCATATCTAGCTTGTACATATCCCCTTTCCTGGGAGATCTAAGAAGCACCAATTCCAGAGGAATTGTCATCCCTGGTTTGAGGATAATGCACTCATGTTGGTGAAAAGCATTTGGTGCTTCTGATCACAAAACTGCGAAACACTTAACAGGTTGTGTTCAAGCTGTTTGACAAAGTGAACTTTGTCAACTTTTAACTTTCCTTTGGATATACTCCCTCTGCCAGAAATATATCCTCCGGTCTCACCTCCAAATTGGACAGGACCTCCATCATAGTTTTGAAACTATTGAAGGAGAGATCTGTTCCCTGTCATGTGCCTAGAGCATCCATTGTCCACAACCCAAACATTGTTGTTCTTGTCATATGAATGTCCCTGCACACAAGATGAGATTGTTAGTTTTGATTGGAGACCCAAGCCTTGTCGGTCTTGGGTTCTTCCAATGATAGTGACATAATTTAACCAAAAGTTAAGCATGGGGGTTCAATAGATGTCTTTGAAGAAGAGGTTTGGGCTACAACATCTTTCTTGATCTTCCAATGCATCTGTTGGTTGATCATAGAGGATGAGCTTGTTGAAGCTTTTGCAGCATGACATTCTTCCAAAGCTTCTTTCTTTACGGAAGAAGCCTTCACCACCTTTTCTTCCGAAGCAGTCTTCTTCCGGGATGGTTTCAAGGGAACTTTCTTGTTCTTCCGAACTGTAACAACTTTTGCTTTCGAAGCCATTTTCCCTTTGGAAGAAGAATTTTCTTTCGAAAGCAACCGTGCTTTGGAATCCAGCTTTCCCTTTTTCATCACTTGAACCATTTTATAAGGTCCAAATGTGAAACCCTCCCTGACTCCTTCTTTTCTTACATTATTTGCATAATGTGTGTTAGCAGGATTGTAGTAACAATCTTTAGTCATGTGGTTTTGGAGACCACACATTATGCATGTAATGTTAGTCTTTTGGGAGCTTGTAGGTTGCTGTTTCTTACTCTTTTTCTCTTTGTCAGCAACCTTTCCCTTCAACTTTTGATCCTTTGGTAGGACAGGATTGCTGGTACTACACTTCTTTCCTGAATCAGAAGTACCTATCACATGGAATCCAGCTGAGATAAAGACACTCTTTTGTTTTGGGTCAATCATCAACTTAGACTCAGCCAATTTCTTAGCAGTTCTTCTGGCAGCTTTAGCTCTACTTCTTTTGGCTTTGGTGGTTAGGGTTTGATCTTCACTGGGAGAGGTGGGTGGATTTATCTGTTCCTTCCCTATGGTGGCCATTATTGTTGCATCATTCTTCAACTCATGTGAAGATGGGTTAGCAGATGGGACCTCTTGCTCTTCAGTATCATATCTAGGTTGCCTTATGGACTCATAAGAATGTGGTGGAGCAATTTCATTAGTCCCCAACCCTCCATTATTCTGATAACAGATTTTGGAGTGGGAGGATGATACAATAATAGCTTGGAAGTTTTGCTCAGAAATAGCATACTTCCTGGCTTGAGCCTTAGCTGTGACAAGATGGGCTTGAGCCTTAGACAATTTGGATATTAAGTCTTTTATTTGAGTCTTGTAATTGGTGTGTTCATGTTTTAATAGGGAAATATTTTTCTCTGTCTCTTCAATTTTATTTTGGTAGTCAGATTCAGCCCTTTTAAAATCAGATTTCAAAATATTTAAAGGCTCAATATCAAATTTAATTTCCCTATTGTAGTCCTGATATAATTTAACCTTAGCTATACAGGCAGGAGTACAGAGATGTTCATATACCTAGTCATCATCTGTTCCGGCCATAAGAGCTTGAGCAGGAGTCACATCCTGAACCATAAAGCTCCAGTCGACTTCTTGAGCCATTGCAACAATTTCAATTGACTTTCCAGTGAGCTTTGATGTAGAGGGATGTGTGGAGGCCTGTAGGATTCCTGGGTTTGATTTGGGAGCCTTGCATTCCCTTGTAAAGTGACCAAGTTTGTTAAAGTTGTAATATTTGTGTCAAACCCAAACTTGCTGGCAGTTGGGTTTTGAGGGAATTGCCTTCCAGTTCTTTTAAAGAACTTCTTCTCTCTGTAGGTTAAAAGATTCATCTATTGGACGATGTCCACATACTCTACATCATCTGGACTGAAACACTCTAGATCATCAAAATAGTATTGACAGTCACCAGAGTGTCCACTTCCTGAGACAAAGGCACAACTATCCTGCAAGGAATTATGATGAGCTTGTTGAGACCTTGGAGTCTTAGGGAAGTGATGTACGATCCAGAAGACCAGGATGGCTGCTAGTTGTATGTCAGGTATTGCTGAGGTTGTGGGGGTACTAAGCCTTCAGAAACCATTAAAGCATTGCTAGCAAAAGACTCAAAGGTCTGGTTGTTTGGTGGCCCTTCTTACTCTCCATCTCTAACCGGTATCCATCAAGGATGCCATAGAGTTCAGTCATAGTAAGAGTGTTCAAGTTCTCTGTCCTCTTGATAGAGACATAGTAGAATGTCCACTCATTTGGAAGAGCACTCATGAACTTTCTTGTGAGATCTCTAAGTTCAGGAGTAATCTTCACAGACCGAAGAGAAGAAAAAAGATCCATGTACCTAAAATACTACTGGCTGAGGGTCTCTCCAGTAATATAAGTGAAGTTCCCAAACTGCTGCTTCAGTGAGTCCTTCTTGGAGTCGTTGGAGCTTGAATACATCTGAGCAAGTGCATCAAACAATTCTTTAGTAGACTTACAATGCTCAAACCCCACCATGATGGAGTTGGGTATTGCAGTTATCAGAATGGTCATTGCATTGCTGTCAACATCCATCTTCTTTCGGTCTTCGTCAGAATAATCTTCAATAGCCTTTTCTATCATGGCACCGTTTCCACCAGGCGCTGCCACCTTGGATTTATACGGGTTGTTGACAATGGAGTTCCACATTTTCCTGTCTTGGTATCTGATGAAGCCTTCCATTCTTTTGCTCCAAGACCTAAAGTTTTCAGGAGTAATGATGGGAGCTTTGGTCATGGTTCCCATCTCTACTTTAGATTTGTTAAGGGCCATTTTTGTGAGAGTTGTAAGGAGGAGTGAAAAACAGGTTGATTTGGATGGTTAGATTTCACAATCAAGAGCCTAAAAAGCTCTGATACCAATTGCAGGATCGGTTTATGTCACTAACACTTGGTTTTTCTCCCAAACTCACTTAAACAACACTCGGATGAAAGTTAAGTCTCTAAGAGTTGATAACAATATAATAAGTAAGAATCAAACACAAGAAGTAATTTTCAAGATACTTGCATATATTGCTTCTCAACTAAAATATTACAAGACTCTTACAAGCATACTACTATGAGTTACAATGAGAAACTATATATAATACTACCAACAGCCAGATATACTTTTATACTAGTTGGAATCCTCTAACTAAAGAAAATGCTACATAGCTATAGTTTAAGGTATCTCAGATAAGACTTTATCTGAGATATGGTAGTCAGGACATGTCCCTGACTTACCTTTTGTCACCAACTAAAGTTGGTAACTTGTACTAACTTAAAAAGGTGAACAGTGGAATAAAGTATGGTCAACTACATGGCTCTTTGAGAAAACGCCATGCAGTATCAGAAGTCTGCAGCGGAGTGTCAGAGACCATACTTATGTCCACTGGTTCATAGCAGTGTCTTCCGAAGGTTAAATGGCTTCGGAGAACAAGTACTTCCGAAGCCACTTATACTTCAGAAGAGGCAACTTCTTCCGAGGCTTGAGGACTTCTTCTTTCTTCATACTTCGGAAGTAGTCTTCTGATTTCTTCTTTCGAGACTTGATCTTCAGAAGTGAACACTTTGTCTTCGGAAGTAGAGTTTTGCATTCGAAAGTAAAACTTTCATTGTGTCTTTGAAAGAACTCTACTTCCTTCAGAAGTTCCACACTTGGCTTCGGAAGCCTTTATAAGTAGCACCAAAATTTGTCTAAGTGATTTGGTTTTGGTTGCACCAGCCTTCTTCTTGATCCAACAGTCCCATAATGGAAAATGCAAAAAGAATCAAACTGAATCTCAATACGAATACACAGAACTAATCCGATTGAGTGCTATTAGGCTTCAAGCCGAATGATCCTTGAGAAAGGAAAGTTTTGTGTATCTTCGGGTAAAAGATGAAGTACGGTTCTTGAAAGCAAAATACGGTCTTGACAATGTGACCTTAAACGAGTCCTCAAGTTAGCATATCCCTTCTAGCTTGAAGTATTGTATAGGGAACCTTTTATTTCTTTCCTGGTAGTTTATGTTAGAAGAAAAATCCAAGACCGTCTTCTTTAGCAATTAGCCACTTTTTCCAAATATTCCATACCCGAGCCCGAGCCAAGTTACAACCCATCAAAGACCTAATGATTTATGCAAGTAAATATCTAAGTAGGTGGAGATTTGATCCCTTAACAAGCATATGATTTCACACGTATTCATACTAGGCAATTGAGTGTATTAGTCATATTTAATCTTTATTATGACTCCATATATTTAGTCGAGTGTGAGTGCATCTTGTGAGAAGTGTGGATTTTTACATGATAATAATCTTTACTAACCAATCTATTGCTTGCTAGGATATCATTTTACATATGCTTAGAATATTTATATTTGGATGAAAATAATGTTTACTTACGTATTTCTCGAAAGACATGTTTATAATTTGATTTATTTGGTTTTTGGTGGATTTGTCATTTTAAGTGATTTTTGCTTGAGGACAAGCAAAGTTCAAGTGTGGGGATGTTTGATGTGCTCCAAACTATACATAAAAATCCAATCAAAAGCACATCAATTGTTCCTTAATATCTTCCTTAAAATGATGAAAATGTACTTAACATGTTAAATTATGTTTTCGGGTGTTTAAAAGGGCAAGATGGACAAAAGAAGCATATCTAACAAGAAATTGAAGTAATCTGAGCTTTGGAGTCCAAGCATGGAGTCGTGCCTCATTAAGCACGCCCTCATGCCTTGCCAGAAACACACCCCTGTGCTAAATTAACACACCCCTGTGTTTGGACATCTGACAGGACAAAAAGTATTGTCCCCTAAAGGTAGACACGGGGCCATGCCCCATGAGGCACAGGGTGGTGCCCCACCTCCAACACGGGGCCGTGCCCCATTTAGCACGGGGTTGTGCCCGACACAATCTGCATGTACGAGCCGACCAACTTTCGTAAGCATTGTACTAGAACAGGGTCGTGCCTTTTAGGCACGGGGCCGTGCTTAAACACCCCAGAAAGGCTATAAATAGAAGTCTAAGTTCACCATTTTTGGCAAAATTTGGTGGGAGAGTTACTCTGCAGAATTATCCCGGGAATCCAGACTTTAAGGTCATTTGGAGGGTCGGGAGGTGCATACAACACTTGGAAGAAGCTCGGGATCGTCTAAACGTCATCTATTGTGGATTATCGGTTTGATTGTTCCATTTCACCGATGATTACATATCTATCTTCTTTGTTATTTGTTGTTATGTTCAAGCTCGTTATGAGCTAAACTCTTTTTTATCATCCTATTCGGATGAAACTTATGTAATTTGTGATGAACTAATGGTGTGATAAATATTATGTTAATGTTATGGTGGTCTTGGGAAAACTATTGATGGGTAGCATCTACATTTGAACGGGAAGTTATAAATTTATGGTTTGTGATTGTGATTGTCATACAAGGTTGAAAACCATATGATTAACTTTCAGTCACGAAACCGGTCTTCATAATAAATCCATGGCTAATGAACTAGAAATGGTTATTAGAAATCATATCACCTTAACTTTCTGATCATTTGCGGGTTCCTTTTTATTAGTTTGAGAAATCTTTAGTAATTGTTATGGTTTTCAAAAATTAATGGTATGTTAGGAAGGAACTTGATCAACTCTCTTTTTATCATTAAGTTATGTTTTCAGAAATAATATGTCAAATAAGTCATAAAAGATTTACCTATATTACTAGGGCTTTGATCTAAGCCGTAAAACTCAACCTGACATGATCCTAGTCACTATGGCAGCAGGATAGATAAGAAATCGCCCCAACTCATCTTTATAAACATTAACATAATTACATTAATCCATATCTTTAAATCACACCACCAATTCATCACGGTTACATAAGTGGAGTCTAATTAGGATGATAACTTTTATTCCCTGGTTTTAAATCCAAACGCTTCAAATCTTAGTTTACTTTATTTTTATCATTGTTTTTAAACACTAAAAATCTTTCCAATGCAACTTATCATTTTCTTTAACAAAAACCAAATCTGATAGTCAAACATCAAGTTTGTTGAGTAGGCTAGGTGTGTCCACGGATTGATACTCGCTTCTTACCAACACTATATTACCCCACAACATGTACACTTGCCTTTTGTGTGTGTGGTTTAGTACTTGTAATAACCAATTAAAACTGTTTTTTTTTCATAAAATGATTCTGAAGCCAGAATGAATTCGGAAGATATTCCTGAGAGTTTTGAAAATTTTGCTTCGAAAGAGAATTAAGACTTGGATGATTTATTCAACTAAGAATATAACTTCCAAGAGTTAATTTGCTTTGGAAGAAAGTTGTCCTTGAAAACATTCAAATAATTAAGATATATATTATGCTTCGGAAGATATTTTAGAAATTTCTTCCGAATGCAATTTTACCTAAGCAGTTGTTTGTTTTAAAGGCATACATTTCTTTCGAAGATAAAACCATATCTTCCGAATGACAGAAAAGATACAGATTTTAAAAAATCTAAGGAAAGTCTTCTAGAAAGATTTTCTTTCAAGGAAGACAAGAGCTTATGAAGATGATGAAATAGACAACTTAGGACACATAGATTTTAGAAATAATATGAATTAGTTTTAAGAAAAGCTACTCAAGGTTAATCATCGTAATAGCTGATATGAGATATTTAAATCTCTGCTCATCAAAAGCTTTAGAGAACAAATCAACATATTGTTCATTTGTGTTAACCTTGACTAGTTTGATCAATCCTTTCTCAATGTTATCTCTAATCAAATGATACCTAATATTGATGTGTTTTGTCCTTGAGTGCTGCACAGATTCTCTGTAATAGAGATGGCACTATTGTTGTCTACGAATCAAATGATACCTGATATTGATGTGTTTTGTCCTTGAGTGCTGCACAGATTCTCTGTAATAGAGATGGCACTATGTTGTCTACGTGAATAGGAGTCTCTTTAAAGTTGAACCCTACCCATAGTCTAGCATCTGATTTTGAATCCAAAGCACTTGAGCATAGCAGCTTGCAGCAACAATGTATTCAACTTCATTAGTTGATGCAGAGACACATGATTGCTTCTTGCATTGCCATGAGACAACCCTTCCACCAAGAATCTGACATCCTCCTGATGTAGATATTACAGTAATATTGCATCCACCATAATCACTATCTATATATGCATACAGATTAAAGTCAGAATTTTTTGGATACCAAAGGCCAAGTGTTGAGGCATCTTTGAGATATCTTAAAGTTCTCTTGATAGTGATAAGATGTGACATCTTGGGGTTGGGTTGATATCTTGCACAAACACATGTGGCAAACATGATATTAGGCCTACTAGTTATAAGGTACATAAAAGACCCAATCATAGCCCTATAGAGATGTTCATCCACACACTCCCCCTCAAGGTTAGGCCCAAGGGAGTGGTTTCTTGCTATGGGTGTCTTAGCAATCTTGCAATTAGTAATGTTGAACCTGTTGAGTATGTATTGAACATACTTTGACTGACTTATGAAAATGTCATCTTCAACTTGCTTCACTTGTATTCCTAGAAAGAAATTGAGTTCCCCCATTGCACTCATTTCAAATCTATTCTTCATCAGCTTTTCAAAGTCTTTGCAGAACTTTGGATTAGTTGAACCAAAGATGATGTCATCTACATACACTTGAACTAGCATCAAGTCATTTCCTGTTCCTTTGATGAAGAGTGTTCCACGTATAGTACCTCTTCTATATCCATGCTTGTAGAGATACTGAGATAGAGTCTCATACCACTTTCTTGGTGCTTGATGCAACCCATAAAGAGCCTTATCACACCTGCAAAATAATCAGGATGATCAAGACCTGCAACACCAGGTGGTTGTTTGACATACACCTCTTCATCAATCACCCATAGAGAAAAGCACACTTTACATCAAGTTGGTAGACCTTGAAATTCTTGGATGTAGCAAAAGCTAAGAATATCCTAACAGATTATAGTCTTGCTACAGGAGCAAAGACATCTGTGTAGTCAATTCCATCTTCTTGTGTTATCCTTGAACAACTAATCTTGCCTTGTTTTTTATGACAATTTCTCTATCATCCTTTTTATTCCTAAAAACCAATTTAGTTCCTATAGTAGTCTTCCATGATGAAGAAGACATGGATTCCAAACCTTTGCCTCTTGAATTGAAGCAACTCCTATTGCATAGCTTTAACCCAACTTCCATCCTTTAGAGCCTTATCAATTTTCTTAGGCTCTATCTGAGATAAGGAACAAGAGTGAAGACAAACATTTGCATCGTGGGTTTGTCCTTTTGATCTTACCCGTGAATCAACATATCCAATGATGTTTGAAGTGGGATAAGACTTGTGGATCCTTAGCTGAGGAATCACAATGAGTTGTTAAGAGAGATCTAAATTAGAAAAAATTTGATCTGACATTGAGGTTTCTCCCACCACATCAGCACACTTATCAAGTGAAACATGATCCAAAGAGTGTGTCACATCATTGATGTTGTCTTTAATGGAGTGGTTATCAGCATCAAGAAATTCTTGATCTCTTTCACCACTACTATGGTCTTCTACATTTGAAGCTTTTTAATCAGGTTGTTGATCCTCTGAGCTAGAATTTGAAGGCATTTCAGATGTATTACCTGAATTTGTCGTTGTTGTGCTGATAAAAACTTCATTTGCAGAATTAGTTAAAACTGGAGCTGAAGATGTATAGCTTGAAGGTCTTCTCAGCTCAAATCTTGGATCAGGATCACCTATTGGTAGAATATCTGTAGATGCTGAAATATTTTCACAAGATTTGTTAAAAAAGTTGGTAACTAAATCAAGATCAAATAGCCAATCAGGACCAAAACCAGCTACATTGGGTGTATGTTCATTGAAAGTCACATTTGCTGACTCCTTAACAATTTTGGTTCTAAGATTGTATACTCTATAAGCTTTAGCTTGAAAAGAGTATCCAATGAAATGTCCATTCTCTGATTTCTTAGCAAATTTGAAAATTTGATCTTTGGTATTCAAGATGGTGCAAGCACATCCAAATGACTGAGAAAACCAATGAAAGGCTTCCTCTTGTACCAAAGTTCAAAAGGAGTCTTACCATGTGTCTTAACTACTAAAACTCTATTTTGCACATAGCAGGCAATGTTGACTGCCTCTACCCAGAAGGTGATATGCAGTTTAGAGTCAGACAACATAGTTCTTGCAGCTTCAATAAGTGTCTTGTTTCTCCTCTCAACAGCATCATTTTGCTAAGGAGTCCTCGAAGCACTATATTGTCTTGTAATACCCTTTGCATCACAAAATGTATCAAGGATTTGGTTCTTGAGTTTAGTTCCTTGATCTCATCTTTTGATTTTGACCTTTTGATCAAATTGATTCTTAATCTTTAAGATGAAATTCTTTAGAATCTCAGGAGTGTCATCCTTAGTTCTAAGGAAGAAGACACAAGTAAATCTTGTAAAATCATCGATGATCACTAAACAATAAGAGGTCCTTCCTAGACTCATTACACAGGTGGGGCCAAAGAGATCCATATGTAACAAGTGTAGGGGAGTAGTGATGGAGTTTCTTTCCTTTGGCTTGTGAGATAGCTTGTGTCACTTCCCTTTCAAGCATGCAACACAATGGTCATCACAATGGCATTCCAGTTACCAAATCATTCTTAATTAACTTATTCATGTTCTTAAAGTTTACATGGCACATTATTTTATGCCAGAGAAAAGATTCTTCACTATTTGCTTTAGACAAAAAGCATGAAACTTCTCTTGAGAGAGATGTGTCTTGCAAATCCATCTTGTACATGTTCCCTTTCCTAGGGTCTCTGAGTAGGATGTGCTCATGAGGAATGACCGACTGGAGCTTGAGAAAAATGCACTCATGCTCTGTAAAGAGCATCCTATGACTCTGATCACAAAATTGAGATACACTCAAAAGATTGTATCCAAGCTCCTTGAAAAAGTTTACCTTCTCAATGCTAAGCGTACCATTTGTGACCTTGCCCCTTCTAGATATGTAACACCCTCATCTCCTCTAAAAGCAACTAGCCCTCCATCATTTTCTCAAAGTTTTAGAGTAGTGAACCATTGCCTATCATGTGCCTGGAATAGCCACTGTCAATTATCCATGCATTTTTCTTTGTCTTCAGTTGTTCCTACACAAAAGAGTTGAGTAGTTACATTTAGAAACCCAAGCTTTGCTTGTCTTGGGTTTATCAAAAGAAGTTGAAGGTAATGAAATAGTAATAGATCCTATAGTCATATTTTGAGGATCCCATGCTGTTGTTGATGGAGAACTTTCAGTCACTTGGTCTTTCTTAAACTTCCACACCACCTTAGGATACCTAGACTTGGCCTTCAATACTTTGAAAGTTTTGATGACTGGACCTTTAGAAGGTCTTGCTATAAGCTTTAGTGCTTCGGAAGTATTCCCTTCTTTCAAGACCAAATTTACTTCCAATGGCAATTTTCCACTTATATTCATCTTCATTTTGTAGCTTCCTAAGGAAACAGATTTGCCTTCCGAAGCTTGCTTCTTCTTGAAACTCTTAGAACTCTCTTTCTTGATCATGTGGAGAGTGCCTTTAGGATTGTAAGGACAATCCGTAGCAAGATGAGAGGAACTCTCACACATAACACATTCCAATTTCTTCTTCCTAAGATCCTTCTTTTGTGAACAAGGCTGAACTTGATCACTTTCCTTCTCCATCTTTATCTTTGCAGATGTAGTGGAAGTCCTTTTAGGGTGATGACTTCCTTTGGAGTTGGATGGTTTAGACTATGTAGTAGTGGTACACAACTGATTAGTCTTCTTCTTATTTCTAAGATTTGAACATGAACCAAAACTCTTGATACTAGAGTTTAGGTTGATGTCTTCTATCTTAACCACTTCAAACCCTGCATAGATAAACACATGTTTCTGCTTAGAGTCAAAAGTGGTCTTGATCTCTTGAGCCTTTTTTGATTTTCTCTTGCTTTTTCCGATCGAATTCTTTCTCATTGACTTGGTCATCATAGTCTTCTTAGTCTCCTCCGAAGGACAATGACCATTCTTGTAATCCTCTTCTTCACTCTTCTCGGAGGCATTCTTTACTATCGCTTCTTCATCCTCTTCAGTCAAGGGGTCTATGAAAGGAAGTTCATCTTCACAAGTTCCACACCTAGGAGATCTTACAAACAAAATGGTGTGTGGAGGAGCTATCTCACAAGATCCCATCCCTACTTATTCTAATAACAAGATTTTGCATGCAATGATGAGGATATGATGTTTTTTTAATGTTTCTTCTTCAAAAACACATTTTTCTACCCTGGCTTTGCTGATTACAAGCTTCGCCTGGCATTCACTCAACTTGGTTATGAGATCTTTGATCTAAGTCCTATAGTTGGTATGTTCATGTTTCAGAACTAAAATGGTTTTCTGTAAGTCCTCTATGTTTAGTTTATAATCATTTTTCAGATCTTTTGAAATCATATTTAAGATATTTAAGGAATTAAGATCAGATCTCATCTCTAAGTTGTAGGACCTATATCTACTTACTTTAGCAATACATTCAGGTGTATAGAGATGTTCTGATACCTTTGTTTCATCATGGTCAGCCATCAGTGCTTGGTTTAGAGATACATCTTCCACCTGAAAACTTCAGTCAAAGCCTCCTTCTTTAACAACAACAGCTGCAGCTACATTCTGAGTGACTTTCTCAGTGTAGTTTGGTCTGGTTTGTGTTTGGCATCGTTTGTCCTTGGTGCCTTGCATTCCCTAGCAAAGTGGCCCATTTTGTTACAGTTGTAACACTTAACTTTAGTTTTATCAAGCCCAAACTTTCCACTAGCTGTATTGCTTGGAAACTTCCATCCTGTCCTCTTGTAGAACTTCTTGGCTTTGTGAGTGAGAAGATCTATCTGCTGGACAATTTCTATATACTCCAAATCATCTGGATGGATATAGTGCAGGTCTTCGAGTGTGAATAGAAAGTTGCTTGAGCTTTTATCAGAAGACACAAATGCATGCTAATAACTTTTCTCTTGGAATGGGCCTCCTTGAGTGTAGTTTTCTCTTGGTGTCTCTGGGAAGGTGATGAAAGGACCCTTTTGTGACACAATGCATATAAGATGATGTTGAGGTTCTATGTTATCCTTTTCAGTCACATGCAGGGCTAAACTCATTTGATTGCTGAAGTTACCAGATGAACCTTGCATGTTCATTTCCATCTTGTACCCACTGAGAATATCATACAACTCAGTCAAAGTGAGAGTCTTAAGGTTTGCAGTCCTTTCAACATAATAATGTGTCCATTGCCTAGGAAAAGAGGACATGAACTTCCTTACAATGTCCCTCTTTGCACTATCTTGCAAAGTGGGCCATTTGGTTACAGTTGTAAAACTTTACTTTACTTTTATGCAGCCCAAACTTTCCACTGGCTAATTGCTTGGAAACTTCCTTCCTATCCTCTTGATTGAGAAGAGCATTTGTTGGACTATTTCCATGTACTCCAGGTCAACTAGATAGATACAGTCCAGGTATTCAAGGGTGAATAGAAAGTTTCTTGGGCTCTCATTAAAGACACATTCATCAGAAGACACAAAGGCATGTGAAGAACTTGTCTCTTGGAAAGGGCTTCCTTGAGTGTAGCCTTCTATTCGTGTCTCCGGGAAGGTGATGAAAGGACCCTTTTGTGACTTGTCAGGTAGCATATAAAATGATGTTGGACCAAAAGAACCAATGAGCCTGATTAGAAAAACCTCTAAGTCCCACAGACATCACAACACTGCTGAAGACTTGATCAGCTGTTTGACAAAGTCTAAAGACTTCAACAGCTGAAGACTAAAGTACTGAAGACTTCAACAACTGAAGACCAAAGTCTAAAGATCAACAAATGAAGAACAAAGTCTGAAGATCAAAAACTGAAGAACAAAGTACTGAAGATCAACAGCTGAAGTACAAAGACTGAAGACATCATCTGATGACAACAGCTGAAGTTCAAGTACAAGTACTGAAGCCTTCAGAGTTTGTTACAACAGCTGAAGAAGCATTCTTCAATTGTTGTAATGGTTTCCTTTCAGTAGTTTTCTTTTTGTTTCAGTATTTGTAAAACGACTGAAGAGCATGTTCTTCAGTCGTTGTAGTTTTAGTAGTTTCTTTTCAGTAGTTGTAGTGATAGTTAACACTTAGTA
Organism: Flaveria trinervia; assembly: GCA_025506515.1. NCBI lineage: Eukaryota > Viridiplantae > Streptophyta > Magnoliopsida > Asterales > Asteraceae > Flaveria > Flaveria trinervia. The sequence goes on from CM046450.1 coordinate 90,447,657, forward strand.
TTTTTGTAAGAAGATGTCAGCTGTTTTGACATCTTCAGTAGTTGTGTTAAACTTACAGTAGTTTGAATAATTCTGTTAGATATCACTATCAAATGACATCAGCAGACGTCACATCTCCTATATAAGGAATGTTCCACCACGACATTCCTATATAAGGGATGATTGACCTGATTGTACGTGTGACATTTTGCCACCACGAAAGCGCGTATTGAATGAAATCTTTGATTTGCAGAATTCTTTCTATAATCGTGTGTTCTTACTTTGAATATCAACTGTATTCTTGTGAATTGTCTAATTCATTGTTTGATTTCCGCTACAATACTCTCTATTCAATCAAACGTAGATCACTGATCCTAACAATTGGTATCAGAGCGGGTTAATCATTGATCTATCTAACAATTGATCATTGAAACTGCTAATCGATATCTGCATTTGATTGAATTGGCATATTTGTAAGAATTGGTTATAGTTAAATGGAATTTCTGCTACTTTCATTTTATTGCTTTCTGTTTTCTCTTGGTTCAATTTGGTCTGTTGTGTTCTATTCTAAATCTGTTAAAACTTAATTGATTTTGGTTGAATCTAAGAATGACTACTCCTTCTAATGACCCTCACAATACTGGTTCCTCAACCAAGCCTCCGATGCTGGTTAGGACTGAGTATAACATATGGCAACGAAGAATGCTTCATCACCTGTCTGTTAACAGTTCAGGTTGTTGGACATCAGTGGTGCATGGTCCACATAAGCCTATGGTGAACAATCCGGAAACCAATCAAATGGTTCCGAAGAAGAAGGAACAATACTCAGATGAAGATTGGAAACTGTTTGAGATTGATGCTAAAGCCCATGGAATTCTGGCCATGGCACTACCGAATGAAATCTATTCAGGGCTTATGCATCATGAAACTGCTCATGACCTCTGGAATGCACTGAAGGAACAATTTGGTGGAACTGATGAGGTCTTAGCAACAACAGAGAAATTCTTGCCCAACAATATGAAACATTCTCTCATAGGAAGGGTGAGACACTGACTCAACAGTTTGAGCGTTTTTCCTGTTTGATCTCTGAGCTAAAATGGTCAAACATGAATATACCAATAGCCAGATGAACAACAGATTCCTCAGATCACTGCCTGAGAGATAGGACACATACACTATTGTCCTACGCTCCAGTGCAAATCTGGATAAACTATCTCTCACCCAACTTCATAGGAAACTGCTTACATTTGAGAGAGAGATAGAGCAGAAAAGGAAACTGGCATCATCAGGAAAGCTCACTGATGACTTTGTACCAGGGAACACTGCCTTGGTTGGTCATGAGTCAGAATATGCTGCATTTGAAAGTAATTATGATGAGCATATAGATTTCTCTTCAAACAATTCAGATCATGCATTTGTTGGTGTTGATAGTCACTCAGGCTGTAATAGTGACAATTTATGTTTTATCATGGATGATTTGAAAGGAATAGCTGATGATGATCTAGAAGAGATGGATATTCTGAGCCAAATGGCCTTGATTAATATCAGATCTCAGAAGTTCTACAAGAGGACTGGCAGGAAATTTCCAGGACTCTCTGGAAAAACCAAAGTTGGTTTTGACAAGAGTAAGTTGAGGTGTCACAAATGCCAAAGGCTTGGACACTTTGCAAGAGAGTGTAGATCATCTGGATCTAACTCCTCTCTCTGCACCTTTGTGACTTTTCCAAGCACTAGTCCACAAAACAGGGGGCAACAACTGCTAGTTCTGGTCATCATTCACAACCTGCTTCGCCTACATATTTTGTCCCTCAGGGTCCAATGTCATATCCGTATCCCTGCTATTACATGCCTCAGCCAAATCCAGTTCAAGTTCCTACTGCACAACAACCACAAGCATTACCTGAGCCTCTACCATCTCATTCATACCTCATCATAGCTTTTTCACCCCTGGTAATGTTGACTGGAGCAGTTTACCAGATGATCTCTCTGGTATTGAGCAATTATTTACTGGTGATGGTCAACATGGTGGTGAACATCCTTTTGGGAATCTAGCTCTCATGGCCCTGGAATCTACTGAGGGTTCTTGCTCCAATGCATCTTCTTCACAAGTAACCCAGGTATCCTCTGAGGCTAAGGCCAAGCTTTGTTCTGAATCTTGCATAGATGCATTTGTCTCTATTAGAGAAGCAAATGTAGCTGTAATTAATCAAAATCTAGAGCTTGAGCAAACTATTTCCAAAAGAAAAGCTGAATATGAGTTTGTCCTTAAGGACAAAGATGATGAGAATTTATAAGCTTAAATTCCAATTAAATGATGAAAAGGCTAAGCTGGAGGTCATTCTTGAGAACCATAAGGAACTCAAAGAGAAACTTGTAGTTACCCAAGTTGAGTGTGACCGCTGGGTGTCATCCTGCAAGGGATTTGAAATGCTACTCAGTAAGCAATCTGCTTCAAATGTGAAGTTTGGATTGGTTATAACCATACTGCACCTCCACAGATTTTACTCCAAAACCAATAGTCAAATCTGAAAGTGAAAGCAATCTCCAAACCACATTATCATGTGCATCATCCACAAGTGATCTCCCAAATCACAAGATGAAATAAGGGGATACCTCAGCAAGTCAATTGGCTGATGGGTTAACTACTGATAAGCACATGAAGTTGAGTATTTCAGATGTTGTTCCTCAAAGTAACTTAAGTACTGAAAGGCAAGTTACAACAACTGAAAAGCATTTCAAATCAGCTGAAATAAATGGATTAACAACTGCTGACAATAAACAGCTGAAGAACAACTCTTCAGTTGTTACAGATTCTTCAATACTGAACAAAATTACTGAAAGGAGGAAAGTACTGAAGAGCACACCTTCAGTAGTTTCCTCATCAGCAGTTGATCAATCCAAGATGAAGAATAAGCCATGTGAAATATGTGGTAAATTCAATCATCTTTTTGATGAATGTGGTACAGAAAGAGTTCCAAACTCAACAGAGATAGGCTCATTAAAATCCAGATGGATGAAATGAAACTGAGTTTGAGACTAAGTTTGTACCGCAATCATTCCATTGTGATAAACCCAAGCCTTCAACCAAATTCAAAAAGAAGGATAAGGTTCATCACAAAACAGCTGATGGTGCTCCTCATAATAAACATCAGACTAAGTCTGTTAATCATAAGAAACAAGTTATGGTTGCATCTGTTGATGAAAACAGACCCAAAACCAAAAAGGTTGGGTCTCAAATCTAACTAGTTTTCTTTTATGCAGGGTTCTTCAACATGCCAAAGGAGCATCTGGTATGTGGACAGTGGAGGATCTATGCATATGACTGGGAGCAGTTCTCTCTTAATGACTACTCTCAAGGAAAGAAGGGATTTGTTTCATTTGGAAATGATGCCAGAGGTTACATCATTGGGAAAGGATATGTGTCTAATGGACAAATCAGGTTGATGATGTCAACCATGTGGAGAATCTCAAGTATAATCTGCTGAGTGTTAGTCAGATGTGTGATAAAGGGCATGTTGCACTTTTCACAAGCCAGAACTGCAGGATTCTGTCTTCCCAAGTTTTGAGGCTGATTGACAAGGTAATGGATGAACATACTCTCCTGAAGTCCAACAGGATTGGAAGAGTGTATGCCTTGGATTTTTCAAAGAAGATTGATTTGAAGGGTCATCCATGCCTGTTCTCCAAAGCCTCTCTTCAGGAAACTAAACTATGGCATAGAAGGCTGGGTCATGTCAATCTCAGAAACATGAATCAGCTGATCCACAATCGTTTAGTGAGAGGTTTATCAACAAAGGAGTTCCACTATGATGAAGCCTGCACTGCTTGTTTGAAAGGAAAACAACACAAAGTCTTATTCCTTCCTATTGAAGAACCTAAGTCCACTGCCTGCTTGCAGTTACTACACATGGATCTATTTGGTCCTGTGAGAGTGATGAGCATGGCAAAGAAGAAACTGTCTGGTATTATGGATGATTACTCCAGATTCGTATGGACTTTCTTTCTAAATTCAAAGGATGAGGTTGCTCAGAAGATTACAAACTTTGTGCTGTATGTTGAGAAGCAGTATTCCCTATCAGTCAAGTGTATAGGAGTGACAATGGTACTGAATTCAGAAACCATACACTTGATGATTTTTATCTTTCAAAAGGAATCAAAAGGCAGTTTAGCATCCCAAGGACTCCAGAACAAAATGGAGTAGTGGAGAGAAAGAACAGGACTTTAATTGAAGCCGCAAGGTCCTTGGCTGACTCTGGTTTGCCTTTGACCTTTTGGGCTGAAGCAGTCAATAACGCTTGCTATGTGCAAAATAGAGTGTTAGTAAATCAGAGGTTGATGAAGACTCCATATGAAGCTCTACATCATTTGGCTCCTTTTATTTCATTCTTCAGAGCCTTTGGATGTCCTTGTTTCATTCTCAAAACAAAGGGTCAACTCCACAAATTTGATCCTAAGGTGGATGCAGGGTATTTTATAGGTTATTCATCCACTTGCAAGGCTTATAGAGTCTTCAACTGCAGAACAAAGATAGTTGAAGAAACCTTGCATGTGAAATTCAATGAATCTCCTAAGGATAAAATTCCACAAAACCCCGTGGAGTTGTTTGATCTGGACATACTGCAATATGCTCCTTATCAACTCCAGCTGTTGCTGATCATGTGGATAAATCATCTTCTGCAGCAAGTCTTCCACCTGGTGGTATTGAAGATGATGATGATATCAGTACTCACCTTTTCAAGTTCAGTGACCAATTGCCTGAGTATGCTAAACTTGATGTTCCTGTACCTTCAGCAGCCCATCCACAACAAATACTGATGAGATTTCTGATTCCTCTACATCGTGTGATTTGCCATCTAATACTTGGTTTCAAGAATCTGAATCAACATCTGCTGATGCTGAACCGGCTACAAACACTTGCACTGATCTTATCGTGCACCAAGAGCTGAAGAATCACCCCATGTCTCAAATCATTGTGGTATCAATGCTGGCGTCTCAACCAAAAGTCAATTGTCTAACTTGTGCTTCTATGCTCTTTTCATCAGTCAGCAAGAGCCAAAGAACTATCATGTTGCTTTGAGAGACAATGGATGTGGTGGAAGCCATGTAGCTTGAGCTACTTCAGTTCAAGAAACAGCAAGTGTGGGAACTGGTTCCTCTACCCCCAGGTAAATGTGCAATAGGAACTAAATGGGTGTTTAGGAACAAAACAGATGAAAATGGGCTTATTATTAAGAACAAGGCCAGACTGGTTGTTCAGGGGTTTTCACAAGAAGAAGGTATTGATTATGATGAGACCTTTGCCCCTGTAGCCAGACTGGAGGCAATTAGATTGTTCTTAGCCTATGCTGCATTTCACAATTTTAAAGTTTTTCAAATGGATGTTAAAAGTGCATTTTTATATGGTAAAATAAAAGAAGTTTATGTATGTCAACCACCAGGTTTTGAGGATAATAAACATCCAGATTGGTATACAAGCTTGATAAGGCTCTTTATGGGTTGAAACAAGCTCCTAGAGCCTGGTATGAGACATTATCAAATTTTCTTCTTCAAATAATTTCACTAGAGGCTCCATAGATAAAACTTTATTCATTAAGAAGGTGGATCAGCATAAGCTACTTGTTCAAATTTATGTTGATGATATTATTTTTGCATCCTCTGATCCCCAGTTGTGTGATGACTTTACCAATTTAATGCATAAGAAGTTTGAAATGAGTGCAATGGGAGAATTACAGTTCTTTCTAGGATTGCAAATCAATCAAAAGGCTGATAGGACTTTCATTCATCAGTCTAAATATACAAAAGATCTTTTGAATAAGTTTGATTTACAAAATTATAAGCCCTGTTCTACTCCCATGTGCAACACCACACAACTGGATGCAGATCAGAAAGGTAAAGCTGTTGACACTTTACAGATGTGATTGGGTCCTTGATGTACTTGACAACTTCTAGACCAGATATTATGTTTTCAACATGTGTTTGTGCTAGATTTCAGGCTGCTCCTAAAGAGTCTCAATTGATTGCAGTCAAAAGGATCTTTCGATATCTGCAAGGTACACAATCTCTAGGTTTATGGTATTCCACTGGACACTCTTGCAAATTGGTTGCTTTTTCTGATAGTGACTATGCAGGGTATAAGTTAACCAGAAAGTCAACTTCTGGTGGATGTCAATTCCTAGGCAACTGTTTGATTTCTTGGCAGAGTAAGAAACAAACATCTGTTGCTACATCCACTGCTGAAGCAGAGTACATTGCTGCTGCAAGCTGTACTTCTCAGGTACTCTGGCTTCAGAACCAACTTTTGGATTATGGCATTACAGAGACTAAGACTCCATTATTAATGGACAGTGCTTCAGCTCTTTGCATTGTCAAGAATCATGTCCAGCACTCTAGGACCAAACATATAGAGACCAGACCATTTTTATTAGGGACTGTTTTGAAAAAGGTCTGATAGATCCAAAGTTTGTGCCTAGTGCTGATGAGCTTGCAGACATTTTTACTAAGCCTTTGGATAGTTCACTTTCCAAAACCTAGTGTTAAGGCTTGGTATGCTGCAGCTAGAATAAGTGATAAATACTGATGATCTCAGTAAATAAGTACTGATGATCATTTGTAACCATATCACAAATAAGTACTGATTCTGTTACAAGAACTGATATAGTCAAAACTACTGATATAAGTACAAACAGATAAGTACTGACGTCCTATGAAACAATTGAAAAATAGCCAAAAAGACTGATGAGTAAGTGTTGAGGACAGTATGAAACAACTGAAAAGCTATGAATTGACGAAAACTACTGATGAGAATTTTCTCTTCAGTTGTTTCTAAAACTACTGCTTCATCTTAAACAACTAATGACAAAACCACGTCTTCAGTAGTTTCACAACTACTGATGACTAACACCACGTCGTCAGCTGTTTACAACAACTGATGACAAAACCATGTCTTCGGTAGTTTCACAACTCACAACTACTGATGACTAACACCACGTCGTCAGCTGTTTCCAACATCTGAAGCTATAACCATGGTCTTCAGTAGTTTTATAACTACTGATGCCTACAACCAAGACTTCAGTTGTTTCAACCTCTGAAGGTTAATACCACGTCATCAGTCGCTTAAAACTACTGATGACTCATACCAAACCCTTCAGTTGCTTTATAACCCATACCCTATAAATACCTTGTCTTACAGAGCTTCATCATCTCAAACCTAACGTTCAAAAACTCAGAACCTTCTCTCACATCAATGGCGAACATGAAGCTTAAACCACGACACAACTGTGTTGCTTACCTGACTAAATCACCCTTCTGGACAAAGTTTGATAATGCCATTGATCTAATGATTAACTCTCCATACAAAACGGCTTTCCTTCTAAATCCTACCATTCATGCCGAATCCCTCCATCAGTTCTGGACGAGCGTCACCCCATCACTGGGGAGAATGAAACACCGACTCCCTAGTCGTTCATCAACAATCGTCAGGTGGTCATCACTCACAGAAATCCTTCACCAACCCTACAACTGGATGATGCCACTTTCCCCACTGGGTATCCAAAGGGCACCACTGATCTATCATTTGCCCAACATGGATACCAGGGTAACCTTAGTGCCTCTACCCCTGAAGAAACATTTCCATGATGCAACGACTAATTTTTCATATGGTGAATGTATGCTTAGCTCCTAAGACTTCTTCTTGGGATCAAATGTCGACGAGGTGGCAGCAGGTATTATTTTCTATCCTTGACCAACAAACTTAAATTTTTCTGAAATATTATTTCTTGAACTCAAGGATATGGCCTCCAAGCCTATAGCTAACCGATGGATATTATATCCTCGGTTCCTAATGGCCATTATAGTAAACCAGCTGAAAGCTGAGGGACTTGTTGGCCTTGGAGTCCCTGCTACGGCTGTATTGACAAGTATACTCCAGGCACAACTCAGACCAGTCACTCAAACTGGCTGCCAAACTGCGAAAACCCACGCAGCTGGAACCCACAGCCACCACCTCTCAAATCCTTTGTCCCCACCAAACCCAAACACAAGAAAGCCAAAAAGGCTACTCAGGGAAATGAGTCCCTTGAGGATGCCCCTGCAACACAAACACAGGTTATATCTTACTGGTCATAACCCCCAGTAGATACAAGACTCACTCACCATCAACCCTCAGTGTCCTCTCTAACAGGACAGGACCTGTAGCAACCATCTCTGGGGCACCTATACATCTGGAACCTTCCTCACTTGAGGAGGTTGCCATTGAAACGCACCACTCTCCCCGGGTGCATACTGCCTTCACACCCTCTCCACACTGCAACCGCCCCCCCAAAGTCCTACCATCATAATTGCCAAAGTGCTGACTCAGTTGCACTCCTCACCTCCTCCCCAGATACCAATCACAACTGGGATAGCCCAACCATTGAGGGGGAGGACCAAAGTGCTTCTGACACCCCACAACACAGGGGTTACCATATTCAATCTTCCAGTGTAGAAACGGAGATTCGAATTTCTGGTGAGGCTGCCACTTCTCCTGCTGCTTAGCAAATGATCAGGATGAATTTGGTACTGTCCATAAGACCTCACCAGAGGCAACTACCAATGAAGGACATGGTCCCGAGGCAGGAAGTCCCCAGTACCATGACCAAGGGGCACATGCTACTACTGATCTACACTCAGAGCATTTTCATCCTGATTCTATCAGGAGGTCAGGTGATTCAGTAAACACTGATGATGACCTGGGCTTCTTTTATGATGTTTTAGCCCAAAACACCATCCTCGAGGATGAGGTGAGCAGACTCAAAGAGCTGCTTGCCAAAATTTCTCAGGATCAAAGACATCTACCCCTCACAACCCACAGATGGCACCTTCCTCTGAAGGTCTCCCATACACTAAGCCACTCCAAAACACTCAGCCACCTGCCTCTGCTTCTGGCACTATTTCTTAGGGACAGAACCCCCCTGAGCAAATAGCTGCTATTTTTCAACATTCCTTACCTCTCATCACATCAACTATCACTGATATGGTCCTTAAAACCCTTGATGAGAGGCTTCCCTCAGTTATACAACCCATGATAGAGGATGCTGTGAGCAAAAGGCTTTTGAACAATCAAACCCTTGCAACCAATGCAACCAAAAAGGGGGAGATTCAGTCAGTGAAAGCAAAAAGAAAGAGGATGGCAGATAGGAAAGAAACTGAAAGGAGAAGGTGAAGGATGCTGACATGGAGAAAGTGACTGAAAGTACTAAAGACTTTCATGTCACATACAAGAAAAGGAAGAATGAGAAGGAGACTGACTTGGAGACAATGGTGAAGAAGGCTGATGCCGAACACATCCGATCAATGGATAACATCATTGATCAGTTGTTTAGGCAAGGTCACGACACTGAAAAACTTGACTCAGAAATCAGAAGACTAGAGATTGAAGAAATCCAAGCTAGATGGGCAAGTTATGATGTGTTGGAAAGGGAAAGGTAGAGAATCATGATCAGGTTCATAGCGAAATATCTGGGTAGATCATTGATTGAGATCAAGGCATGGTCCAGGGATAGCATCTTGGCAATAACCACCAAGATCTGTTCGTCTGAAGTATACAACAAGGATTGGTTATTGAAGCCTTAAACGAAGCTGGTGCTGGGAGCAGGACTGAACTAGTCAAGCAATCTAAAGGCGGCCTCACATCCAGAATGCTAGAACAGCCTGTCAACATTCCCACACCAAAACACCATAAAACCACAACCCACCAAACCAACTCCCCTACCCTCAAAACCAGTAGCCGATGAAGTACCCCAGAAGAGGAAGAGAAGGGTACTGAGGCTAGAAGAAGATGACGAAGATAATGATGAAGATGAAGATAGGCTGCCACTCTCAGCTGTTATACAGTTGCCTAAGGCCACAAGTCACTCTCCAACAATTACTCCTGAAACTCAAAGACAAATTGTGAAAGTGAAGCTAGAAGAAGAAGAGCTTCACAAACAACATGATGAGGAATTGTTGAGGAGGTTGACAAAGCATATGCTGCCACATCTTCAATCATCAACATGAAGAAGCATGCTCTCAGATTATACACTTTTAAACATACATTTCAATATCAAAAGGAGAGAGTGAGGATTTGGCCTGATCCCAGGGTGTCTCATAGGATTCACAAGAAAAACATTCCACAAAGATACATTGGCCAAGTGAAGAAGATTATAGATGAAGTGATCTCACTGGTCTTTGTAGTATCACCCTGGGAAATCCTAGATGACTTCAAGAAAGCCTATAAAGCCAACCTGACCCACAAAAAGATGCTGGAAAACAAAATGGTGAAAAAGGGGTTAGTATATAAGAGGCTTGAGGAAGTTAGAAAGAATGAGCTCCAGTTGTTCTTAGAGGGTAATCACCCTGATGAATTTGCTTATAGAGTAATAACAACTGTGGAACTCAAAAATGGGAAACAGGTCAAATACCTATGTGAATATTATGGGCCAGAATCACTTTTTGAAGGAGGAGCTGAAGAACTTACCATGGAGGAACAGATAACCTTCCTTGAGGCCTATACAAGGGAGTCATACAGACTCATTTTGGGAAGTAGATCTCATGGATGGGGTAACAGCTCTGTGTCCAGTTCCCCAAGACAGAGTTCCCATTCATCCTTTGCCAAACAGATCATTGAGACTTCTTCCCAGGCCTGTGCTTATATGGGTCACTTCTGAGCTGATCTAGAAGACAAAAAGACCAAATCTTTCTGCCATAATAAGTGGGACATCTTCAATAAGTTTAGAGTTTTGGCTGCATTGGTTCAGGGGGAGTTTGTTGGACCAAAAGAACCAATGAGCCTGATCAGAAAAACCTCTAAGTCCCACAGACATCACAACAACTGCTGAAGACTTGATCAGCTGTTTGACAAAGTCTGAAGACTTCAACAGCTGAAGACTAAAGTACTAAAGACTTCAACAGCTGAAGACCAAAGTCTGAAGACTTCAACAGCTGAAGACAAAGTCTGAAGATCAACACTAAGAACAAAGTACTGAAGATCAAAAGCTAAAGTACAAGGACTAAAGACATCAGCTGATGACAACAGCTGAAGTTCAAGTACAAGTACTGAAGCCTTCAGAGTTTGTTACAACAGCTGAAGAAGCATTCTTCAGTTGTTGTGATGGTTTCCTTTCAGTAGTTTCCTTTTTGTTTCAGTATTTGTAAAACGACTGAAGAGCATGTTCTTCAGTCGTAGTTTCAGTAGTTTCTTTTCAGTAGTTGTAGTGATAGTTAACACTTAGTATTTTTGTAAGAACATGTCAGCTGTTTTGACATCTTCAGTAGTTGTGTTAAACTTACAGTAGTTTGAATAATTCTGTTAGATGTCACTATCAAATGACATCAGCAGACGTCACATGTCCTATATAAGGAATGTTCCACCCCGACATTCCTATATAAGGGATGATTGACCTGATTATACGTGTGACATTTTGCCACCACGAAAGCGCGTATTGAATGAAATCTTTGATTTGCAGAATTCTTTCTATAATCGTTTGTTCTTACTTTGAATATCAACTGTATTCTTGTGAATTGTCTAATTCATTGTTTGATTTCCGCTGCAATACTCTCTATTCAATCAAACGTAGATCACTGATCCTAACAAATGATGTTGTGATTTTATGCTATCCCTCTCAACCACATGGAAGGTTGAACTCTATTGATTGCTAGAGTTACCATATGAACATTGTATGTTCATCTCCATCTAGTGTCCATTGAGAATACCATACAACTCTATCAGAGTAAGAGTCTTAAGGTTCTCAGTTCTCTTGATAACAACACAATGATGTGTCCACTACCTAGGAAGAGAGGACATAAACTTCCTTACATGTTCCTGTTCTCAAGAGTCACTCCAACATCCATTAGAGTGTCCATAATCTTAACATACTTGAAGTATTGTTGAGTCATGGTTCACCTGTTTTAAAGGTGAAGTTCTCAAACTAGTGCTTCAAGAGATCCTTCTTGTTCTCCTTTGATTCAGTTGACCCCTCATACATCAGCTTCATGCATCCCATAGTTGTTTAGATGTTTTGCACTTCTTCAAGCCTCTGTATATGAAGTTTGGAAGAGTAGTTTGAAGGGTTGTCATGCCGTTCTGATCACTCTCAACTTTCTTTCTGTCTTCATCAGAACAATTAGCACCAGCCTTTGGAATCATACTACCTCTAGCAGCAGCTAAAAAGGTACTTGGTATGTAAGATCCTGAGACAAGAGACTCCCACATCCTGGAGTCTTGTGACTTGATGAACCCTTCTATTCATTGGCACCAAGTGTCAAAGTCTTCAGGAGTAATCGGCGGGGACTTTTCATGGTTCCAATTTTCATATCAGGTTTAATGATAGTTGCCATTTGAGATGTTAGGTGTTTTGTGTGTGTGATGGATCTTAAGATGGTAAGATCTTACAATCAAGAGCTAGGAATGCTCTGATATGAATTTTAGGGCCATTTAATAGGGGTTTGGTCACTTACAACACAACACACAATAAGGATAGTGATGTTTAGAACACTTACAGATCAAATAGGGAACTAGTAACACACAAGTATGATACTTAGAACACCACTAAAGTATGAGATAGAACAAAGAACAAACACAAGTAATTGGTTTTCAAGAATGTTATATATTGCTCTAAAGTTCTTTTACAAGTGTTAAGCATATGACTAAAGTTACCAAGACCTAAGATACTTATACTACATCCTACAGCCAGCTATGCTTTGAAGGGCAGCTGGATACATTTGAACTAGACAATAAAATCAAATGTAGAGTCAAAAGGCAGATTACCTTTTGACTAGTGATTATGGGACGCCATAGCTCATATCCTAATATATTACAAAAAGGATAAAATTACATAAATAGAAAGCACAAACTCAAGACCTCAATGTACAATTTACCAAAAGCATGGACCATTTCACTAACTAATGAAACTTGGTGAGTGAATAGAGTTGCATTGAAAAGTACATCAAATAAAAGCACGTGTTCAAAAGTCTTCAGAAGATAATCTGCCTTAACTTCTAGGCTTCGAAAGACTTTGTTAACGAAGCTTCAAAAGACTTCACTTTAAGCTTTGGAAGATGTTGGTCTTGGCTTTGGAAGATTTTACACTTAGAATATTTTCTAGTACATGGTGTAAAACATCTAAAACATTTCTACTTCTATACTTTAGTGTATGCATGTAGAAAGACTTTGGATGTTTTAGGTGTACCAGCCTTTTTATAAACCTTACAAAGCTCCCACGACTAGAAATTCTGAAAGCTTGAATTTCTCAGGTTACAACAGAGCTTTAACAAGATCTCAGCAAACCGAGCCTCAAAACTTATCAGCTGACAACTCTAGCATTAAACACCAAGCCGATAAAGATAGTGATCTAGAGGAACATGCAACTGTTGATGTTGCTTCATAGCAAAATATAATTGATGTTGTCACACATTCATTTAATCAGCCCTCATTGAATGAGTGTGAGACGTTCAAAATCCTAAGCAAAACGTTTTCAACTTGGATCTATCTATTAGATCAAGAAGGCTGGTGCAACCAAAACCAAATCACTTAGATAATTTTGGTGCTACATGCAAAGGCTTCCGAGGCTTAGCATGGAACTTCCGAAGGTTGTAGAGTTCTTCCGAAGATAAAGTGAGAGATCAGCTTCCGAAGACAGAACACTACTTCCGAAGTCAAGAGCTTGCTTCCGAAGGTTAAGTCTTAGGAGAGCAATCAGAAGACTACTTCTGAAGTATGAAGGAAAAAAGAAGTTCCCAAGCCATAGAAGAAGCAGCCTCTTCCGAAGTATAAGTGGCTTCAGAAGTACTTGTTCTTCTGAAGCCATTTAACCTTTGGAAGACACTACTACGAACCAGTGGACATAAGTATGGTCTCTGACACTCCACTGCAGACCTCTGATACTGCATGGCATTTTCTCAAAGAGCCATGCAGTTAACCATACTTTATTCCATTGTTTACCTTTTTATGATAGTACATGTTACTAACTTTAGTTGGTGACAAAAGATAAGTTAGGGACACGTCCTGACTACCAAATCTCAGATAAGACTTTATCTGAGATACCTTAAACTATAGTCTTGTAGTATAGGCTTTAGTTATAGGATGCCAGCTGTTATCAAAGTATATCCGGATGTAGGTAGTATTATATATAGTTTCTTATTGTAACTTGAAAAGATAAGCTTGTAAGAGTCTTGTAATATTTGAGTTGAGAAGTAATATATGCAAGTACCTTGAAAATTACTTTTTGTGTTCTGTATTACTTACTATATTGTGATAAACTCTTATCGGTTCTACCTTCATCCGAGTGTATTCAAGGTGAGTTTGAGAGAAAAACTAAGTGTTAAGTGACCCTTAACCGATCCTGCAATTGGTATCAGAGCTTCTCAGGCTCTTGATTGCGTGATCTAACCATCCAAATCAACCTGTTTTTCACTCCTCATTATAACTCACTCACTCTAAATGGCCCTTAAAAAGTCCGAAGTAGAGATGGGAACCATGACAAAGGCTCCCATCACTACTCCTGAAAATTTTAGGTCTTGGAGCAGAAGAATGGAAGGCTTCATCAGATACCAAGACAACAAGATGTAGAACTCCATTGTCAACGACCCGTATAAACCAAAGGTGGCATCACCTGGTGGAAATGGTGCCATGATTGAAAAGGCTGTTGAAGACTATTCTGACGAAGACTGAAAGAAGATAGACATTGATAGCAATGCTATGACAATTCTCATGACTGTAATACCGAACTCCATCATGGTGGGGTTTGAGCATTGTAAGTCTGCAAAGGAATTGTTTGATGCTCTTGCCAGATGTACTCAAGCTCCAACGACTCAAAGAAGGACTCACTGAAGCAACAGTTCGAGAACTTCACCTATATTGCTGGAGAGACCCTCAGTCAACAGTATTTCAGGTAAATGGATCTTATCTCCTCTCTTCAGTCTGTGAAGATCACTCCTGAACTCAGAGATCTCACAAGAAAGTTCATGAGTGCTCTTCTAAAGGAGTGGACATTTTACTGTGTCTATATTAAAAGGATAGAGAATTTGAAAACTCTCACTATGACTGAACTTTACGGCATCCTTGATGGATATTGTTTAGAGATGGAACGTAAGAAGGGCCACCAAGCAAGCCGTTCTCTGAGTCTTCCTGCTAGCAATGCTTTAATGGTTACCGAAGGCTTAGCACCCCCACAACCTTAGCACTATTTGACTTACCAGCAGCCATCATGCTCTTCTGGACCTTACATCACTTTTCCTGAGACTCCAAGGTCTCAACAGGCTCAACACAATTCCTTCTAGGAAAGTTGTGCCTTTGTCTCAGGAAGTGGACACTCTGGTGATTTTCAATACTATCTTGATGATCTCGAGTGTTTCAATCCAGATGATGTAGAGTATGTGGACATTGTCCAACAGATGGCTCTTTTAACTTATAGAGCGAAGAAGTTCTTTAGAGAATTGGAAGGCAATTCTCTCAAAACCCAACTACCAGCAAGTTTGGGTTTGACAAGACCAAAGCAAAGTGTTACAACTGTAACCAACTCGATCACTTTGCAAGGGAATGCAAGGCTCCCAAGACCAATCCGGGAATCCCACAGGCCTCCACACATCCCTCAACCTCAAAGCCCACTAGAAAGACAACTGAAACAGCTGCAATGGCTCAAGAAGTTGACTAGAGTTTCATGGTACAGGATGTGACTCCTGCTCAAGCTCTCATGGCAGGAACATATGATACTCAGGTATATGAACATCTCTGTACTCCAGCCTATATAGCTAAAGTTAAACTTTATCAGGATTACAATATGGAAATCAGATCTGATATTGAGTCTTTAAATATTTTAAAATCTGATTTTAAGAGAGCTGAATCTGACTATGAAAAGAAAATTGAGGAGTTAGAGAAAAATATGTCTCTTTTAAAACACGAACACACCTACTACAAGACTCAAATCAAGGATCTGATATCCAAATTGTCTGAGGCTCAAGCCCAGCTTGTCACTGCTGAGGCTTAGGCCAGGAAGCATGATATTTCTGAGCAGAACTTCCAAGTTATTCTTGCATCATCCTCCCACTCCAAACTCTGTTATCAGAACGAAGGAGGGTTGGGAACCAATGAAATTGCTCCACTACACTCTTATGTGTCTATTAGACAACCTAGATGTGGTACTGAGGAGCAAGAGTTCCAACTGCTGACTATTCCTCACTAGAGTTGAAGGATGAATCAACAATAGTGACCACCACAGGGAAAGAACAAGTAGAAGTACCCATCTCCTCCTATGAAGATTAAATCCTAACCACTAAGGCCAGAAGAAGTAGAGCTAAACTGCTAGAAGAACTGCCAAGAAAGTGGCTGAGTCTAAGCTGAAGATTGACCCAATGCAGAAGGTGTCTTTTATCTCAGTGGGATTTCAAGTGTTAGGTACTTCTAATTCAAGAAGGAGTGTAATACCAGCACTCCTGTCCTGCCAAAGGATCAAAAGTTAAAGGGAAAGGTCGGATGAAGAGAAGAAGCCCAAGAAACAACAACCTTCACAGTCCCAAAAGACTACATTGCCTGCTTACTGTGTGGTCTGCACAACCATATGGCAAAAGATTGTTACTACAATCCTGCAAGCACACATTATGCAAATAATTCTAGGAAAGAAGGAGCAAGGAAGGTTTCACATTTGGACCTTTTCAAATGGTACAAGTGATGAAGAAGGGAAAGCTGGTTTCCGAAGCAAGGTTGCTTTCGAAAGAAACTGTTTCTTCCGAAGGGAAAATGGCCTCGGAAGCAAATGCTGCTAAAGTTCAGAAGAACAAGAAGATTCCCTTGAAACCATCCCAAAAGAAGACTACTTGGAAGAAAAGGTGGTGAGGACTTCTTCTGAAAAGAAAGAAGCTTCGAAAGAAGGCCATGCTGCAAAAGGCTCTATAGGCTCATCCTCCAAGATTGACCAAAGGATGGAATGGAAGATCAAGGAAGATGCTACAGCCTAAACCTCTTCTTCAAAGACATCTATTGAAACCCCATGCATATCTTTTGGTTCAATTATGTCATTATCCTTGGAAGAACCCAAGATCAATAAGGCTTGGGTTTCCAATCAAACTAACAATCTTATCTTATGTGTAGGGACATCCATATGATAAGAACAATAATGTCTAGATTATGGACAGTGATGCTCAAGGCACATGACCGGGAACAGATCTCTCCTTCAACAGTTCAACACTATGATGGAGGTCCTGTCCAATTTAGAGGTGAGGCCGGAGGATATTTCTGGCAGAGGGAGTATATCCAATGGTAAGTTAAACGTTGACAAAGTTAACTTTGTCAAACAGCTTGAACACAATCTGTTAAGTGTTTCTCAATTCTGTGATCAAAAGCACTAGATGCTTTTCACAGAACGTGAGTGTATTATCCTCAAACCAGGGATGACCATTCCTCCGGAATTGGTGCTTCTTAGATCTCCCAGGAAAGGGGATATGTACAAGCTGGATATGAACAATGCTTCCCCAATGGGTGAAGTATCATGCTTTCTTTCCAAAGCTGATAGTGATGAGTCAACACTATGGCATAAACGTATGTGTCATGTAAATTTTAAGACAATGAATAAATTGGCTAAAAATAACTTGGTACATGGCTTGCCTAAAAAGAAGGTTTTTCTGCAAAGATAACTGTGTTGCATGCCTAAAAAGGAAGCAAGACAGGACTTCTCATAAATTCAAATGTGTTAACTCTATCACTACTCCATTACACTTATTGCACATGGATCTTTTTGGTCCCACAAGTATAATGAGCATTGCAAGGAAATCATACTACCTTGTGATAGTTGATGATTTTACAAGATTCACATCGGTATTCTTTTTAAGAAATAAAGATGAAACTACTGAAACATTAAAATCTTTTATTCTTAAATTAGAAAATCAAATTGATCACAAGGTTAAAATTATTAGAAGTGATCAAGGGACTGAGATTAAGAACTTCGTTCTTGACTCAAACTGTAACTCCAAAGGGATTGCCAGTGCTCCCAGAACTCCTGAACAAAACGGTGTTGCTAAGAGAAGAAACAGGACACTTATTGAGGCTGCTCGAACTATGTTAGCTGATTCAAAACTACCTCTTACATTCTGGGCAGAGGCAGTTAGCACTGCATGCTATGTGCAGAACAGAGTTCTTGTAGTTAAGCCACATGGAAAACCCCTTATGAGCTATGGAACAAGAGGCTACCGTTCATTGGCTTTCAAAGGTCCTTTGGCAACAGGTGTACCATACTTAACACAAAAGAAAATTTAGCAAAATTTGCTGAAAAGTCGGATGATGCTATCTTTGTTGGATACTCTTCTAGCTCCAAAGCTTATAGAGTATAAATCATTAAGAATCAACAATTTGAGGAGTCATCCAATATAGTTGTTAATAAGCACACTCCTTGTGTTAGGGGGAATGACCCTGATCATATCTTTGATTTAGAATTGTTTCCAAACTATTCTAAACCATCTTGTGAGAATGTTTCAGCTGGAACAGGTGCTCAAAATGATGCTGATACTGCTGTTGATGATCAACTGTTTGAGCTACCCAGACCTCTTCCAAATTCTCCAAGAGCTGCAATAAATGAAGTCTCCACCATTCACAGATCTGACAGCTTAACCATATCAAGGAATAGTGAAGCTTCAACAAGTGAATCACTTGCTGAGCCTCAAAACTCATCAGGTGATCCACCACAACACCAGGCAGAAGAAAGTAGTTTTTGAAGGAACATGCAACTGTTAATTGTTAGGATCAGTGATCTACGTTTGATTGATTTGAGAGTATAGCAGCGGAATTCAAACAATGAATTAGCCGATTCACAAGAACGAAACGATATTCAATGAAGAACAAAGACGGTTATAGAGAGAGAGAATTCTGCAAATATATTTCATTCAATATTCGCTTTCGTGGTAACGAAATGTCACACTTACAATTAGGTCGACACCTCTTATATAAGAGATGTGACGTCTGCTGATGTCACTTGATAGTGACATCTAACAGATTTATTACAACTGAAACACAACTACTGAAGATGTCAAAACAGCTGACATCTCCTTACAAAAATGATGTGTTATCAGTTGTTATAACTACTGAAAAACATAAAACTACTGAAACTACAACGACTGAAGAACAAGCTCTTCAGTCGTTTTACAAAACTACTGAAAGTAAAATATAAAACTACTGATATCACAACTACTAAAGAAGTACTATTCAGCTGTTTGACAAACTACTGAAACTTCAGTACTTGATCTTCAGACTTGAACTCAGACGTTTCATCAGCTGATGACTTCAGTAGATATCATCAGCTGATGTCTTCAGTCTTTGTCTTCAGACTTTGTACATCAGTTGTTGATCTTCAGCACTTGTAAACTCTTCAGCTGTTGTACTTCAGTACTTTGAACTTCAGCTTCAGCACTTGTGTTCTTCAGCTGTTCAGCTTCAGTACTTGTGTTCTTCAGCTGTTCAGCTTCAGTACTTGTGTTCTTCAGCTGTTGTACTTCAGCACTTTAGTCTTCAACTGTTGAAGTCTTCAGCACTTGATCTTCAGCTGTTGAAGTCTTCAGCACTTGTCAAACTGCTGATGAAGCTTTCAGCAGTTGTTGTGATATCATGTGGGACTTAGAGGTTTTCTGATCTTGGCTGATTGGTTCTTTTGGTCCAACATTAATACTACCTCACAGCCAACCATTGATGATGTTTCTCATTCATTCAATCAATCCTCATTGAATGAATTTGAAACAATAGCTGGACAGAGTATATCAGCTCCTTAGCAGAACATGTCCAATCTAGATCTATCTCTGTAGCTGGAAGTGATTCCTCGTCTTAAGATTCATAACACTCATCCAACTGAGAACATCATAAGGGATGTCTCTGAAGGTGTGAGAACAAGAGGGCAGACTCATCATGGGAATGTCTGCTTGTACTCATGCTTTTTATCCCAGATGGAACCTAAGAAGGTGGAAGATGCCTTGAAAGATAGTAGCTGGCTTGAATCTATGCAAGAGGATCTGCTTCAATTCAAGAGACAGAAGGTATGGAACCTATGTCCGCTACCATCTGGTCAAGTACCTATAGGCACTAAATGGGTTTTCAGAAACAAGAGAGATGATAGAGGCTTGATCATCAAGAACAAAGCAAGACTTGTAGTTCAAGGATACACCCAAGAGGAAGGAATCGATTATACTAATCTCTTTGTACCTGTTACAAGACTTGAGGCAGTTAGATCTTCCTTTCTTATGCTGCATCCAAGGACTTTACTATTTACCAGCTTGATGTCAAGTGTGCCTTTCTATATGTGGAAATAGATAGGGAAGTCTATGTGTGCCAACCTCTAGGATTGGAAGACCCACAACAACCCAACTATGTGTGCAAATTGGATAAAGCTTTATATGGGCTGCACCAAGCGCCTAGGTTGTGGTATGAGACTTTGTCTCAGTTTCTTCTCTGAAGAATGGCTACCTAGAGGTACCATTGACAAGACTCTCTTCATCAAAAAGTCTGGAAAGGACATTTTGCTTGTTCAAGTCTATGTTGATGACATCATATTTGGTTCTTCAAATGACCAAATGTGTAAGGACTTTGAAAGCATTATGAAGAAAAAGTTTGAGATGAGTTCCATGGGAAAATTCCTTAGAATTCAGGTGAAGCAAATGAAAGAAGGGTTTTTCATTAATAAATCTAAGTATGTTTCTGACATCTTAGAAAGATTTGAGATGAAGATTGTAAGCCTACCAAGACACCCATACCTAGAAACCACAATCTTTGTCCTGACCTTGAGGGGGAGGATACTGATCAACATCAGTATAGGGCAATTATTAGTTCTCTGATGTATCTCATAGCCAGTAGACCTGATATCATGTTCGCTACCTACATCTGTGCAAGATATCAGGCTGCTCCAAAGGTGTCTCATCTAGTTGCTGTTAAGAGAATTCTCAGATACGTCAAAAGAGCACCCAAACTAGGTCTCTGGTATCCTAGAAACAGGGATTTCAATCTCTATGGATACTCTGACAGTGACTATGGCAGCTGCAAAATTGACAAGAAAATTTCTTAGTGGAAGGATCATCTCATGGCAATGCAAGAAGCAATCCTGTGTCTCTACATCAACTGGTGAAGCTGATATATTTGCTGCTGCTAGCTGCTGTGCTCAACTGCTATGGATTCAAAATCAGATGTTAGACTATTGATTCAACTTTATGAGTACTCCTATCCATATTGACAACAACAGTGCTATCTCCATTACTGAAAATCCGGTGAAGCATTCCAAGACAAAGCATATTGATATCAGGTACCGTTTCATTAGAGATATTCATGAGAAAAAACTGATTAAACTAATCAAAGTTGACTCAAATGAAAAATATGCTGATTTGTTCACCAAAGCTTTTGATGAACAAAGATTTAAGTATCTCATAACAGCTATTGGGATGATAACATTGATTATATTAACTCTTTTGAAAACCTTTTAATATGTAATGTTCTATGTCAATACAATTTAAGCCCTGGTCACTCTGTAATTTTCTAAGTATAAATTCTTCTGAAGAGAAATTAACTCTCGGAAGCTATTTTCATATCTTCCGAAGCAAAATTTCTCAAAGGATGATTTTCTTCTCGGAAGAGTTTTTGGTCTCGGAAGAAGCGATTGATCTCATATCAGATCCACTTCCAGGCTTATACACACTCTCCATTCGGAAAGCAATCCTGACCTTCGAAAGCAAAGTCTTTGCTTCGGAAGTAAGAATTGCCTTCGGAAGACAAATTACCTTCGGAAATGTTTTATACTCGGAAGAGAGATTTACTATGTAACGGAAATCTCTTGGGCCCCACACTGTAAAAAGCAAAGATTTTGTTAATGATGTCAGATTATTTAACTGATTTTAACCTTACCACCATTGTCATTTCTTCCACTAAAACATCATATCACCTTATCCTAACCCCTATTACCGCCTTCCCACCCTCTTTTAAATAATCCCGACTACTCAATTTCATCTTCTTACTTGAAATTTTTACTGTCCTAGAAATTTTCTCCACTCCAACTTTACCCAAGCTCAAATTCATCCTCATTCACCTTTCTCCATGGCACTCAACCCTCAGTACAACCAAGTCACACTTCTTGATTCTTCAAGAGATGCTGACTTCTCTGAAATCATTTCTTTTCTCACCCAATCATCTTACTACATATCCCTTACCGTTAACCCCACTGTTTACTCCAATCAAATGGCCGAATTTTGGGAAAATGGTCAAGACGAAACCCTAAACGGGATTCGTGTGCTAAGGTCCAGCATTTGTGGACAAGAGTTGGTCATTACTGAACAACTAATCAGGGAGCATCTCGAGCTTCATGATAAAGGAGCTCCTACTGATATCCCCAAAGAAGATTTAGACAGCACTTATATCCTCATGGGATATGGTGGAGATGTGAGCAGGTTGACAGTCTACAAGTACAGCTTCTCCTACAACTGGAAGTTCCTCCTGCATGTTGTTCTCCACTGTCTGTCCAACAAATTTAGGGGATGGGATCAAATCCCTTATGAACTAGGATGCTTAGTTCATGGACTGGTGAGAGGCCTCCGCGTCAATTACCCATGATTTATGTTCACCAGTCTTATTGGGAATCTTCAAAGGGAGACATTCTTCATGTATCCACGATTCATTCAACACATAATCAATTGTGAGTTGGAACAGAGTATGCTTGTCTGGGTAGCTGCTCTGCCTGTACCTCACATGAGCCTACCATCTTCAAGACTTTGAAGAAGGTGTCCAATTGACTAGACACAAACAAAATCAATTGTAGAGTCAAAAGGCAGATTGCCTTTTGACTTGTGACTATGACATGCCATAGCTCACATCCTTATCTATTATAAAAAGGATAAAGTACATAAAGTAGAAAGTTTACAGACTCAAGACCTCAATGTACAGTTACCAAAAGCATGGACCTTTTCACCAACTCATGTAAGTTGGTGATTGAGAGGTGCAGTGGAAAGGTGTCCAGCTTTAAAGAAAAGTACATTAAAAAAAGCATATCTTAAAAGTCTTCGGAAGAAATATGTCTTCATAACTTGAAGCTTCGGAAGATTTTGTCTCTGAGGCTTCGGAAGACTTCATCTTTGGCTTTGGAAGATATTGGTCTTGGCTTCGGAAGATTTCACACTTAGAATATTTCTGTTGAGTGTGTGAAACTTCCGAAGCATTCTACTTCAGTACTTGTGCAGCAGAATAAGCCTTTGGATGTTGGGTTGCATCAGCCTCTTCATTAGTCTCTACAAACTCCCTCAAGGCTGATGCTACCAAAACACTAAGAAGACTTTAGATATCAACAGTCCTCATTAAATGATAGCCATTCCTTCTTCAAGGGATGATCAGGATTCTTCAAACTATCGAAGTATCTTCTCATGTCAAAGAGATCATGCAGAGGCAATTGAAACATATCTTGCCATGTATAAGTGTCTTCAAAACATTGATATCTAATGACATGCCACCTTTCTGGATTTGTGGTGTACGTCCAAGACAAAATGGGTCTTCCTGATGCAAGAGGAGCTACTAAAGTTGGAGTTGGTTGAGCATCCTTTGGCTGCACATCCTCAGGATGTTCTGACTCTTCCTGAGGTTTAGAAGAGGATGCAGTCTTCTTTTTCTTTGCTTTGGTTTAGAAGCCATCCTCTTCTCTCTTCCAAATTTTAACTAAGAAGACTGGCCTGCAGCACCAGATTGATCTCTGTTGTCTGTCTCAGTTGGGACTTCCTCTCTCTCAGGCTCAGAAGGAGAAGGAGGTTGACCCTGCTGTGGATCAGAAGATGAAGCTTGCTGAGTCTCTGCAGGAGGTCCAGTTGTGTTGTCTCTAGTTGTTCAACCTTAACCTCCACTTCAGGTGGAGCTTGACTTGGAGTGGAGTGTAAATCAGTGAGCTCTCCACTTTTAATATTCTGCTTGATCACCCTAATATGCTCATCCATAGTGGATAGAGACATGGGACCAAGTCTCCTTCTGGAGAATCCATACAGCTTCAAGAAGCTCATCATCCTTTGCCTATCAGTAGACTTCTTCATACTCTTTTGGATGATGGCTCTTGATTTTGCAGCTTCTTCCCTAAGCTTCTTCTTTGTTGTCCATGACTATCTCAAGCTCAAGCTGTTATAAATACTCAAACTCAACATAGTCATAGGGCAGGAGAAGAAGTGCATCTGCCTGGTAGAAGCCTGTGGCACTCAGGTAGTTGATCATCTTGATTCTATCTTCTTCTCTGTCTACCTGAGATTCTTGTTGAACCACATCCTCTTGCACAAGACTTTCTTGAACTGGGGAGAAGGCAGGCATATCTTTGTACAGTCTTTTCTTTTCTTCTCTCTCTTCTTTGACTTGTACTAGGAGTTCTGATGTTCTGCCTCCTTCTTCTCTCTTGACCTTTCCAGGTCAACTAGTTCATTAGCTCATCCAAGGGGAGAGAGATGACATTATCTATGTCATAGTTCCTAGTCTGCAGATAGTTAATCCTGACTGCCCTTAACTCATCATTCTGAGTATTGATCTGGGGGCAGCCCTGATTGCAGACTCCATGAGTCTTGAAGACCCAGAAGAGGAACCTTCTCCCCTCAGCTTCCTTTTCCTCTCTCTCTCCTCCTCCTCAATCTCCTCAGATGTCATCTTTCTTTTCCTTTGTCACTCACAGACTTTTGTGACTCAGGTGGATAGAGCTTTGGCCTTCATTGCTTGTTGCAGCATCTGAGCTCAGGCCAGAGAGAGGTTGAGAAGCACCTTCACCAGCAGGGTCTCAGAAGGAATATGGATCTCTACACAGTTGGAGATGATGAGACAGGGCTCTCAGGTTCAGTCACTGGGCCTTCAGTCAAGGTTTCCCCTATGAAGCTAATCTTAGGGTCCGCCTGAACATCCAGTTGACCGATGACATTGCCTGATTGTCTTAGTCTCCTTCTTAGGCTAACTCTGCAATGATCCTGTCTTGGATTCTTTTAGCCAGTCTGTCGGCTTGTCTTGATTGGTTTGTTAACAAATGGCATGTTGACTAGATCCAGACCTTCATAGTAGTTCAAGGTCTGAAAGTTGAAGACTTCTTGCTGTCCTTGAACTCTTATGATGATGAGGGCCTTCCAGTTGTTGTCATACCTCCATCCAATGATGTGATTGAAGGATGATGAAGGTGACATAGCCCTTGGTATCCCATCCTCAAACAGACTCTGTATGAAGGAGTCTGTGTAGTCCACATCAATGTGAACGAGGAGGTTGATGAGAATGCACACGCAAGTGAGAATGGTGAGTCCTCAATGTCCATTCTCTCAGAGGAACTCTAGGTTTTGTGGCTGTAAAGACTTTCTCCCCCTTTTTGGTAGCATCACCCACTTGCATAGGTGAGCTGGAGGATAGATCAATCACATCCATAGGTTCTTGTGTTCCTGGTTGAGCTCGCCTTAAGGGTCTCCCAGCTAGTTTTCCTTAAGATATGAAATCTCAAGTTGCTGATCATTGATCCTATTGTGTAAGGTAGTCACCTGAGATTCAAGATGACTGACCTTTGAGACTAAATAGGTGCATGTTTTGGATAGTTGTTGCACTTTTAGTCTCAGATCCCCCTCATCTTCATCAGAAGAATCATTAGGGGTGGAGAAGATTGGACCAGAGTCTTTTCTCTCATGACCAGTTCTAAGTTCTTGGCCACTGGATTTCCTCTACGTACTGGCAGTCTCAGTTGAGATGTCAGTAGGTTGAGTTGCCATGGTTGAGGTCTTAATGATGTAATCACTTGCAGAAGTGAGAGCCTCTTCCATATGGACATCTTGAACAGGTTCAGGAGTGTCCACCTCAGTTATGGGTGACTGATGTGGGATAGATATAGGAGACTCAGGAGTATTCATCTCTCTTTGAGTAGGGGAAAAGAAGAGAGAGTCATTATACTCACTGAAACCTAGATCTGCATCAGTATAGAAGTCAAGGTTGGGAATTGGTTGGTTGAGGTCTATAGGCTGGGGATGGTAACTGTCCCCTGAAAGTTGATCACTTGAGTGTTGAGACTCAGAGTGATGGCTTAAGGCAGTAGGGCTAATGAGCTCATCAGGCTGAGCATGAGAACCTCAGCACTGATTCTTGAAAAGATGGAGTGGTCTGCTCCTCAGGAGAAGTGGGAGCTCCAGTATCCACTTCTTCTGTATGGGTGAGTATATGGGGGCCTTCACAGACTGAATAGTCTGAGCAGGGGTTCATTTGGATTTTCTTTGGTAGGTGATGGATATTTGAGGCTGTGTGGATGGTTGGAAAGCAGCAGGTGTGGGTTCAACACTAGCTTGTACTGCTAGGTTGTCACCTTGAGCAATGAGCTCTAACATTTTTGGGACTAGGGCTGTTTCTACCCTAGAGAATCCAACAGTGGACTTTCTCAGTATTTTAAAGATGCCGGGCTTTATCTGTCCCAATTTAAGAGTGTTACCTGTTTCCCTTAACTGTGAGCCCAGTTCACAGTTAAGAATGTACAGGAGATATCTACGAAACATGTAATACTCTAAGGAGTCTAAATTAGCAAGCAAATTTGTATAAACAAATTGAGAGTACCTAAATTTGACCCCTTGAACCATTCCATGGACTATGAAGGAGAGATCTTCAGGAATCTGGTCCCATCCACCATGCTTGTTTGATAAGCTGTGAATGACCACATGGAGCAGGAATCTCCATTTGGATGAGACCTTCCCTTTCCTGAAGGTCTTTACAGAGAAATCTCCCTCGTACCCCATCTGCTCAAAGTAATGATTTACAGCTTCCTTTGGGAAGAACACCTTACCTTATTCATCATCCAGCTGAAGATGTCGGTTGATGATGACCGAAGTGATGAAGATTGTTCTTCCCTGCACTGTGGCAGACAGTGCCTTCTCCCCGTCCATAATGACCTCTTGGTAGGTCTTCCAGAATTCAAGAACTGATCCTCATAGAGTGGAGATCAATGGTTAGGGAGGTGAAGTAGTGGGACAGAGACAAGAAACGGCAAACCTCTAAGAAATGAGGATCTTTCTTAGAGCATAACAGAGCAACTTGATTGTGTTGTATGTGTAGCTGCATGGTAAAGTTGGGATCATTTCTGTGAGCAAGGTTAGCCATTGTGAGGTAGCTCAAAGATGAAGAAGAAATAAAGAAAGAAATTTCAGAGAGAAAATTTTGGGTTTTAGGTTTGGAGGAAGAGCAGATGATAGAAGAGGGGGAAACCGTTGGGTTTATATGAGAGAGAGGGATTTCAGATAAAGTTTAATAAAAGAGGATAAACTTTGAAATCCGGATGTCGGTCCCACCTCTAAAAAAGTAGTTTACTTTTTTCTCAAAAAGTAGTTTTCTTGGAAAACAAAAAGATTCCGAAGGTAAATTATCTTCGGAAGTTTTAATGAAAAAGCTTCCGAAGCTAAAATGACTTCAGAAGAATTTCCTGAGAGTATTTGATGATTTTGCTTCGGAAGGAAAAATTAAGACTTGAGTGCTTTGTATAGAGATCAACAAAGCTTTCGAGAGTTAATTATTGCTTCGGAAGGAAAAGGTCCTTGAAAATAAGTAAGTGTCTAAGATAATTATTTAAGCTTCGGAAGATAAAATTGAAATTTCTTCCGAAGGTTGATTTCTTAAACAGTTAAATATTTTGAAGGTGTGATTTTCTTCCGAAGTTAAAAAGCATAACTTCCGAATTATAAAATCATCAATTAATCTAAGGAAAGTCTTTCAATCCAAGGAAAACATGAGCTTATGAAGATGATAGACTAGACAACTTAGAACACACATTTTTAAGAAATAATAAGAATTAGTTTTAAGAAAAATTTACTCAAGGTTGATCATCCCAATAGCTGATATTAGATATTTAAATATTTTTTCATCAAAATCCTTTGTAAACAAATCAGCATATTGTTCATCTGTGTGAACCTTGACTAGTTTAATTAATCCCTTTTCATAATTATCTCTTATTAGATGATACCTGATATGATGTGCTTTGTCCTTGAGTGCTGCATAGGATTCTCTGTAATTGAGATAGCACTGTTGTTGTGTATGTGGATTGGAGTCTCCTTGAAATTTAACCCATAGTCTAGCATTTGATTCTGAATCCAAAGCACTTGAGCACAACAGCTAGCGGCAGCAATGTATTCAGCTTCAGCAGTTGATGCAGAGACACAGGATTGTTTCTTGCATTGCCATGAGACAACCCTTCCACCAAGAAATTGACATCCCCCAGATGTAGACTTTGCAGTCATATTGCAACCACCATAATCACTATCTGTATAAGCATACAGATTAATGTCAGAATTCTTGCGATACCATAGACCAAGTGTTGATGCACCTTTGAGGTATCTTAGAATCCTTTTGACAGTGATAAGGTGAGACATCTTAGGGTTGGCTTGATATCTTGCACAGATGCATGTAGCAAACATGATATCAGGCCTGCTAGCAGTAAGATACATAAGTGAACCAATCATAGCCCTGTATAAGTGTTCATCTACACACTCCCCCTCAAGATCAGGACCAAGGGAGTGGTTTCTAGCTATGCATGTCTTAGCAATCTTACAGTCAGTCATATTGAACCTTTTGAGTATGTCTTGAACATACTTTGACTGACTTATGAAGACGCCATCTTTAACTTGCTTCACTTGAATTCCCAGAAAGAAATTGAGTTCCCCCATGGCACTCATTTCAAATCTGTCTTTCATCAGCTTCTCAAAGTCTTTGCAGAGCTTTGGATTAGTTGAACCAAAGATGATGTCATCCACATATACTTGTACCAGCAATATGTCTTTTCCTTGTCCTTTGATGAAGAGAGTTCCATCTATAGTACTTCTCCCGTATCCATGTTTATAGAGATACTCAGATAGTGTTTCATACCACTTCCTGGGTGCCTGATGTAACCCATAGAGAGCTTTATCAAGCTTGCAGACATAATCAGGATGATCAGGATCTACAAAACCAGGTGGTTTTTTAACATAAACCTCTTCATCTATCACTCCATATAAAAAGACACATTTCACATCAAGTTGAAAGACCTTGAAGTTCTTGGATGCAGCAAATGCCAGGAATATCCTAACAGCTTCTAATCTTGCCACTGGAGCAAAGACATCAGTGTAGTCAATCCCTTCTTCTTGTGTGTATCCTTGAACAACCAGTCTAGCTTTGTTTTTGATGATAATGCCTTTATCATCTTTCTTGTTCCTAAACACCCATTTGGTTCCTATGGTTGTCTTCCCAAAAGGAAGAGGACAAAGGTTCCAAACTTTCTGTCTTTTGAATTGAAGCAGTTCGTGCTGCATAGCTTCAACCCAACTTCCATCCTTTAGAGCTTCCTCAACTTTCTTCGGCTCTATCTGGGATAGAAAACAAGAGTGAAGACAAACATTTGCTTCATGGGTTTGTCCTCTTGTCTTTACCCCGAGACAACATCTCCAATGATGTTTGTGGTAGGATGAGACTTGTGGATCCTAAGATGAGGAATCACAGCAAGTTGTTGAGAAAGATCTAAATTAGAAAAATTTAGATCTGGCATAGATGTTTCTCCCACCACATCAGCATACTTTTCAAGTGACACTTGATCCAAGTAGTGTGTGACATCATTGATGTTCTCATCTATGGTATGGTTAGTGGCATCAAGAAACTCTTGATCACTATCACCATCACCATTGTTGTCTTCCACAGTTGAGGTGTTCTTATCTGGTTGTAGAGCCTCTGAGCTGGAATTTGAAGGCATACCAGATGTATCAGCTGAATTTGTCATTGTTGTGCTAATAGAAACCTTATTTGCAGAAGTAGTTCCAACTAGAGCTGAAGATGTATGACTTGAAGGTCTTCCTAGCTCAAATTTTGGGTCAGGATCACCTGTATTTAAATTTTCTACAGATCCTGAAACATTCTCACAAGATTTGTTAAAACAGTTGGTAACCAAATCAAGATCAAATAGCCAATCTGGACCAGAACCAACAACACATGGTGTGTGTTCATTGAAGGTCACATTGGCTGACTCCTCAACTATTCTAGTTCTGAGATTGTACACTCTATAAGCCTTAGCTTGGGAAGAATATCCAATAAAGTGTCCATCATCTGATTTCTTAGCAAACTTGGCAATTTGATCTTTGGTATTCAAGATGGTGCAAGGACATCCAAATGACCTGAGAAAACCAATGAAAGGTTTTCTCTTGTGCCAAAGTTCATAAGGAATCTTGCCATGAGTCTTAACTACTAAAACTCTGTTCTGCACATAGCAGGCAGTGTTGACTGCCTCTGCCCAGAAGGTGATGGGTAGTTTAGATTCAGACAATATGGTGCTTGCAGCTTCAATCAGTGTCCTGTTTCTCCTCTCAGCAACACCATTTTGCTGAGGAGTCCTGGGGGCACTAAATTGCCTTGCAATACCTTTTTCATCACAAAATGTATCAATGGTTTGGTTTTTGAATTCTGTTCCTTGATCACGTCTTATGATTTTGACCTTGTGATCAGACTAATTCTCAATATTTAAGATGAAATTCTTTAGAATCTTAGGAGTCTCATCCTTAGTTCTAAGAAGAAGACCCAAGTGAATCTTGTAAAATCATCTATGATCTCTAGACAGTATAAGTCCTTCCTAAACTCATTACACTGGTGGGGCCAAAGAGATCCATATGTAACAAGTGTAGGGGTGTAGTGATGGAGTTCATTTCCTTAGGCTTATGAGATACCTTATGTTGCTTCCCTTTCAGGCATGCAACACAATGATCATCGCTTGTAAACTGTTTCTTTGGCATTCTAGTTACCAGATCATGCTTAATCAATTTATTCATGTTCTTAAAGTTTACATGGCACATTCTTTTATGCCATAGGAAAGACTCATCACTATTGGCTTTAGATAGAAAGCATGAAACTTCTCCAGAGGGAGAGGTTTCTTGCAAATCCATCTTGTACATGTTTCCTTTCCTGGGGGCTCTAAGCAGGATATGCTCATGTGGAATGACCACACCAGGCTTAAGAACAATGCACTCATGCTCAGTAAAGAGCATGTTATGACTCCGATCACAAAATTGAGATACACTCAGAAGATTGTATCCAAGCTCCTTAACAAAGTTTACCTTTTCAATGCTGAGCTTACCATTTATGACCTTGCCCCTTCCAGAAATGTAACCACCTTCATCTCCTCCAAAAGCAACTGGTCCTCCATCAATCCTTTCAAAGTTCTGGAGTAGTGACCTATTGCATGTCATGTGCCTGGAACAACTACTATCTATGATCCAGATATTTTTGTCTGTCTTCCGCTGTCCCTGCACAAAGGAAAATTTTATTAGTTACATTTGAAAACCCGAGCCTTGCTTGTCTTGGGCTTATTTACAGAAGGTAATGCAACAGTGATAGATCCTATGGTTGTACTAAGAGGATCTTGAGCTGTTGTTGATGGAGGAATCTCAGTCACTTGGTCTTTCTTAGACATCCACACCACCTTAGGAGTCTTGGACTTGACCTTCAAAACTTTGGAAGTTTTTGGAACTTTGGAAGCTTTGATGAATGATACTTTGGAAGATTTTGCAGACACTACAGCAGACTTTAGTGCTTCGGAAGAATTCCTTTCTTCTGAGACCAATTTCTCTTCCGAAGGTAATTTTCCACTTGCCTTCTTCTTAGATTTTGAGCTTCCGAAAGAAACAGGTTTTCCTTCCAAAGTTTGAATCTTCTTCAAACTCGTTGAAGTCTTTGTTTTGGTCATATGGACAGTACCTTTAGGATTGAAGGGACAATCCTTGGCAATGTGAGTAGTGCTGTCACACATAACACAATTCATCTTCTTCTTCACAAGAGCCTTTTCTTGAGAATAAGACTGTTTTTGGTCATATCCCTTCTCCACCTTCATCTTTACGGATGCTGAGACAGTCCTCTTGGGCTGAGGACTGTGTTTGGAGTTTGATGGTCCAGGCTGTGCAGCAGTGGTACACAGCAAATCAGTCTTCTTCTTGCTACTGAGATGAGTTGAACAAGAACCAGAACTCTTAGCAGAAGAGTTTTGGTTGATGTTTTCAGTCCCTACCACTTTAAACCCTGTAGAAATAAAAACCTTTTCTGTTTAGAGTCAAAAGCAGCCTTGACCTCTTGAGCCTTCCTTTCCTTTCTTTTGCTCTTTCTGATCAAGTTCTTTCTTATGAACATCACAGTCTTCACTTTCTCCTCAGAAGGATAGTGGCCCTTCTTGGAATCCTCCTTTTCACTCTTAGTAGGGGGATTCTTCAGTATCTCTTCTTCATCCTCCTCACTCATAGGGTCTATGAGAGGAAGCTCATCTTCATAAGTTCCACACCTAGGGGGTCTTACAAACAAGATTGTGTGTGGAGGAGCTATCTCATTTGATCCCAGTCCCTATCTGTTTTGATAGAAAACTTTGTTGTGCAGGGATGAGGATATCATGTTCTTGAAGGTCTCTTCTTCAAGAACACTCTTTTCTGCCCTGGCTTTGCTGATCACAAGCTCAGCCTGGCACTTAGTTAGCTTGGTTATGAGATCTTGAATTTGAGTTCTAAAATCTATGTGTTCATGTTTTAGAACTGAAATGGTTTTCTCTAAGTCCTCTATTTTCAGCTTATAATCATTTTCAGACTTTCTAAAATCAGATTTTAAAATGTTTAAGGACTCAACATCAAATCTCAATTCCAAGTTATAGGACCTGTACCTATTAACTTTAGCAATGCATTCAGGAGTACAGAGATGTTCCAATACCTTGGCTTCATCATGATCTGCCATTAGTGCTTGGTTTGGAGAAGCATCTTCCACCTGAAAGCTCCAGTCAAAGCTTCCTTCTTCAACAGCAACAACAGCTTGCTGCTTTGACTTCTCATTATGAAGAGCTTTCTCAGTGTAGTTTGGAAAGCTTCCTTCTACCATCCTCTGGCTGCACATCCTCAGCTAGCTCTCAAGATGATGCTACCAAAAAGGGGGAGAATGTTCAAAGACAAACACTTGAGGACCCACAGACTCATGCTTCAACCTTAACATCTTCTAGTCCTATCATCACTTTGTCTGAGCCATCTCAAGTTGTATTTCAAATCAACCCAAAGATGCTCAGAGATCTCTATAGACTCTTCACCAAGTTTCTGTTGAGATCCTCTACTGATCAGCCAAGCCCAGATGCTGCCATGAATTACTTCGGAGCTGAAGAGCTTCAGAGGCTAACTGCACCTTCTACCACTGTGGAAGAAGTTGGTCAACCTAAGGTCCACATGGAACCTAAGATTCATTTCGAAAGGGAAATGGGGACTGATGGCCCAGCAACTGAAACAACCGGGACAGAATCTGCATATCCTTAAACTTCCGAAGCTGAAGTTAAAGCCTCGAAAGAACAAGCTGAGTCTTCCGAAGCTGAAATGGAAGCTGTAGAAGGACTGTTCAAGATGTCTGAGGAACTGATCATAACAAATGCTATTCTAGAAATGGCATCTGAGGTGAAAAGTGAGGACCTTCTGAATCTACCTTTATCCCAAACACCCTCTCTGCCTCTCTCACAATCAGAATCCACTCTCCAAGAACCACCACAGTCAGGCTCTTCTAAATATAACAAAGGAAAAAGGAAGATGACTGCAGAAGAGCTTCAAGAAGAGGAGAAGATTGAGAAATTAAAGAAGAAAGAAAGACTTCCACCTAAGAAGTTGCTAGCTGCTAGTACAAAAGCAGC
This sequence comes from Flaveria trinervia, assembly GCA_025506515.1. NCBI lineage: Eukaryota > Viridiplantae > Streptophyta > Magnoliopsida > Asterales > Asteraceae > Flaveria > Flaveria trinervia. The sequence continues at coordinate 90,481,265 of CM046450.1, forward strand.
TGCAGCCAATCAAGAGGTTGTCAATAATAAAAGGAGAGGAGAGATAATTGATCAGCTCATTAAATTGGGAGCTGCCAATGAAGAAACACTCCTGCTACCACTAGAGGAGTTGGTGGAACTAGAAAAGGCAACCAGACTGCAACTTGAGAAACAACAAGAAGCAGCCAGGTTGGCCTTAGAGAAAGAGAAAGAAGAAGAACAGAAGGAGGCTGAGTTGCAGCAGAGGAGAGAAAGGATAGAGTTCCTAATCTTCAGAGGCTTCAATCTTCAAGAACTCTCTCCACACGACAATGAAACAATCCTTTGGCTCTACAACAAAGAGCAGGATCAAATGGAGAAAGAGAGAAGAAAGGCAGCAAGAGAAAAGCTAAAAGAAAGGAAGATGAAGGAGGAAGAAGCAAAGACCACTACAACCAGAGAGCTCAGTGAAAAGGCCTGGATGAAGGACTATCTCCGGGCTCATGGCTTCTCTGGAAGGCAGGTGGGTCCCGTGTCAGAGAGGACACTCCAACGGATTGTTAGTGAAATCAAGGCTGACATCCGCTTGGGAAAGAGAAAAGATATGTACAGAAGGGTAAAGGGGATGACCTTCACTGCAACTACTCAACCACAACCTGATCCCTCACCCTTACCCTTCACCATCAAGACTGAGCCCTTCACCCCTGAACCCACATCCTTACCCTCACCCGTCTCATCACCTCAACCACCTAAACTTCCCATCCTTCAACCAAGCACTTCCCAGAACCTCTGAACCACAACCTACCCAACAACCATCCCCTCAGCCTTCTCAACATCTCTCTCTTAAGGAGTTCAAGGTAGTCAAGACTAAGCTCATCAACTGCACAACTTTGAGCGAAATCTCATGTGATAAAGATTCTGTCAACACCACCTATGTTGATGGATCTTCTTGTTCCCTCACAAGAGACCAATTCCTTGATTTACCTAGAGGAACATTAGACCAGGCAGCTAGACTTCTAGGTCTCAACTCAGATTCATTGAATGATGAAGAGAAGAAACTTAGAAGCAAAACTGGTGACTCTGCTGGATACTAAGAAAGAGGACAAGATTCCCAGTCAGTCTCTTGTGCCTAGAAAAGGAATAATCCGGTGGATGTTCAATGAAACTTCTCACAACTTTGTTGTTGAGAGGGAGAATGGAGAAGTCAATAGACTTAATGCAACCTCTCTGTTACATTCCAGCAGATTTGATATTGCTGAGTTAGCAGAGAATCCATTCTCCAACCCCTCCAACTCTAAAGCTACTGCACTCATCAGAAATCATCTCAGCAATCTCCATCTAGCTGAGCTAACTGAAAAGGCCAAGATTGAAGAAGAGTTGAGATTGAGAAGACAGGAAGACAAGGAAAGACCTCCTACCAAAGGCACTGCCTTTCTACAGATGGTAGAGGGTCCTGAATTGGAACCTATAGTTAGATGGGAATATGATTACAATTCCCATCAACTAACTTTTTTCAAAGGGCAACAACAAAGGGTACATATCATCCAAGGTGACAGACTAGACTTCCTGTCTACCAAGGATTTGTACAAACTTCTCAGCACCACATTAGGGAAGAATAAGGAAACAGATAAATATCTACTCTCCTTGGTGCTGAAAGTTTTGAGAAGCAGAAACAAGTGAGGTTTTGGTAGCATCAGCCTAGGGAGAGTTTGTTAGATCAAGAAGAAGGCTGGTGCAACCAAAACCAAATCAGTTAGATAATTTTGGTGCTACATGCAAAGGCTTCCGAGGCTTAGCATGGAACTTCCGAAGGTTGTAGAGTTCTTCCGAAGATAAAGTGAGAGATCAGCTTCTGAAGACAGAACACTACTTCTGAAGTCAAGAGCTTGCTTCCGAAGGTTAAGTCTTAGAAGAGCAATCAGAAGACTACTTCCGAAGTATGAAGGAAAGAAGAAGTTCCCAAGCCTTAGAAGAAGCAGCCTCTTTCGAAGTATAAGTGGCTTCGGAAGTACTTGTTCTTCCGAAGCCATTTAACCTTCGGAAGACACTGCTATGAACTAGTGGACATAAGTATGGTCTCTGACACTCCACTGCAGACCTCTGATACTACATGGCGTTTTCTCAAAGGGCCATGCAGTTGACCATACTTTATTCCACTATTTACCTTTTTATGATAGTACATGTTACTAACTTTAGTTGGTGACAAAAAGTAAGTCAGGGACATGTCCTGACTACTAAATCTCAGATAAGACTTTATCCGAGATACCTTAAACTATAGTCTTGTAGTATAGGCTTTAGTTATAGGATCCCAGCTAGTATCAAAGTATATCCGGCTGTAGGTAGTATTATATATAGTTTCTCATTGTAAATTGAAAAGATAAGCTTGTAAGAGTCTTTTAATATTTGAGTTGAGAAGCAATATATGCAAGTACCTTGAAAATTACTTTCTGTGTTCAGTATTACTTACTATATTGTGATCAACTCTTATCGAATCTACCTTCATCCGAGTGTTGTTCAAGGTGAGTTTGAGAGAAAAACTAAGTGTTAAGTGACCCTTTAACTGATCCTGCACTATCTATGCAACTAGATATGATTCCTAGGCTTAGGATGCACAGTACTCATCCAACTGAGAACATCATTAGGGATGTCTCAGAAGGTAAGAGAACAAGAGGTCAGATCCATAATGGGGATGTCTATTTATACTCATGCTTTCTATCTCAAATGGAACCCAAAAATGGAAGAATCCTCAAGGACAATAATTGGATTGAATCAATGCAAGAGAAGTTGCTTCAATTCAAGAGGCAAAAGGTAGGGAACCTATGTCCATTACCACCTGGCCAAGTCCCTATTTGCACTATGTGGGTGTTCAGAAATACAAGAGATGATAGAGGTTTGATCATCAAGAACAACGCTAGACTTGTGGTTTAAGGATACATGCAGAAGGAAGGCATATATTACACTGATGTCTTTGCACCTATTGCAACTTGAGGCTGTGAGAATCTTCCTTCATTATGCAACATACAAGAACTTCTTAATCTATCAAATTGATTTCAAATTTGTATTTCTATATGGAGATATTGATAGAGTAGTCTATATGTGTCAACCACCTAGATTTGAAGACCCACAGCACCCCAACTATGTGTGAAATCTAGATAAAGCTCTTTATGGCTTACACCAGGCACTTAGGTTGTGGTATGAGACAATGTATAAGTTACTTCTTAAGTATGGCATACCAGAGGCACCATAGACAAGACTTTGTTCATAAAGAAGTTCGGGAAAGACATATTGCTTGTACAAGTTTATGTTGATGATATCATATTTGGTTCCTTAAATGACCAAATATGCAAAAACTTTGAAAGCATTATGAAAAAGAAGTTTGAGATGCGTTCCATGGAAAAGATGGATTTCTTCCTTGGGATTCAAGTATAGCAGATGGAAGAAGGGTTCTTCATAAATCAATCTAAGTATGTCAAGGATATCTTAAAAAGATCAAATATGAAACATTATAAGCCAGCCAAGACACCTATACCTAGAAATCATAGTATTTGTCCTAATTTCAAAGGGAAGGATACTGATCAACATCTATACATGAGAATATTAGATCTCTGATGTATCTCACTACAAGCAGACTGGATATCATGTTTGAAATTTGCATCTGTGAAAGATATCAGGCTGCTCCTAAGGTGTCTCACCTAATTGTTGTCAAGAGAATTCTTAGATACCTTAAAGGAGCTCCTAAACTAGGTCTTTGGTATCCTAGGAATACAAATTTCAATCTCTATAGTTATACTAACAGTGATTATGGTGGTTGTAACATTAACAAGAAATCCACATCAGGAGGATGTAAATTACTTGATGGATGGATCATCTCCTGGCAATTCAAGAAGCAATCATATGTCTCTACATCAACTTCTGAAGCTGAATACATTGCTGCTATAAGGTGTTATGCTCAACTGCTATGGATTCAAAATCAGATGTTAGACTGTGGTTTCAACTTAATGGAGACTCCTATCCACATTAACAACAAGAGTACAATTTCTATCATTGAAAATCCACTCAAGCATTCCAAGACAAAGCATATTGACATCAGGTACCATTTCATTTGAGATATTCATGAGAAGAAACTTAATCAAACTAGTCAAAGTCAATTCAAATGAACAATATATTAACTTATTCACCAAAGCTTTTGATGAACAATGATTTAAGTACTTAATCACAGCAATTGGAATGACTAACATTGACTAGTCTATCTCTTTTGGAAACCTTTTAAAATTTGTGTCTTGTCTGTGTTGTCTTCATACAATCTAAGCACATTTACAAAAGTTTTTTCATAAAAATTTCTAAGTATAAATTCTTCCGAAGAGAAATTTACCCTCGAAAGATATATATATCTATCTTCTCACGGCAAATTTCTCTACACAAGTATTCTCTTCTAAAGATTTTTTTGCTTTGGAAAAATATTTAATCATAGATCAAATCTACTTCTGAAGCTTACAAACTTTTTTTCTCGGAAGAAACCTTTACTCTTGGAAGCAAACTTGCCTCTGAGACATGGCTTGCCTTTGGAAGTAAAAGTAGCCTCGGAAGACACTACTAAAAAACTTAACCATTTTCTCTCGGAAGCAAACTTTACTATGTAATGGAAATCTTTTGGCCCCACTCTGTAAAAGTAAGATTCTATTGATGATTGTCGGAATATTTTAAATGGTCTATTTTACCGCCCTTGTCAAATCAAAACTTAAACTGTCCTTTCATCTTATCAGTTTGATCTTTTTACCCCTCATTTAAAAACTTCCAACTCTCTTTCTTTACTTTATTTACCACCGCAATCCAAATTTTCATTATCTTCTTCTCCACTCACTCTCAATTCCTTCGATCAAACGGTACTTTCACAACAATAGCTTTGAATTCCCAAAACAACCAAGTCGCTATCCTTGATTCTTCAAAGGATTTTGATTTTTCCCCATACATCCAATTGTTGTCCCAATCTACATACTTCAGTGCCCTCATTGTTAATCCTACCATCTACTCAAACCACATGGCTAAATTTTGGGCCAACGGTCAAAGCAAGCTGCTTAATGATGAATGGGTCATCTCATTGAGGATTTTCGGGCAAGAGATCATCATTAGTGAAACCAAAATCAGGGATTATCTGGAATTTTATAATGAAGGAGCCCCCATTAAATTCCCCAAGTCTGATTTGGAGGACATATACATCTAGATGGGATATGGCGACGATGTGAGCAAGTCACTTGACCCTATACCCTACACATATAGTCCACACATATAATACACACATATAGCCCATGCATATAATACACACATATAGCCCATGCATATAATACACACATATAGCCCATGCATGTAATACACACATAGACAGTGCTAAGTATATAAAATTAAATTTGAGCATACGCTCATAAAAGTTAATTACGTTAACTTGCATAAAAACACCGATACATGACTCGACTAGGTAGCATTGGCTATTCCTTGCATAATACCAAGGATCATTGAACGAGCACTTTGGTATCGTTGTATTTTAAAATACAACTTTCATGTCATTAAATGTGTAAAAATAAAACAAATAAGTTATACCATTAAATTAACAATAGAATACAAAAGATGCAACATAATCTTTTATCTCCTAAACATATACTTTTCCCTCAATCCCAATCTAGTCGATCAATGCTCATAAAATTGCATATAGCATTAGGGTCAGACCCTAACACTAGAGGGGTATGGTTGAGACCAACAACAATATATTATAGACAATATGTGGAATGGCGTGTCTTGTATAAGCGTGCTCATCGACATTGAATCATCAATCTAGGAAGATTGTCAGATTGATGCCTCCTCAACATGTATAAGAGGTGGGATTCCTATTGGTGGTGTTGCCTCTGATGTTCTTAAACCTCGTATGTCAACGTCTTTAAAAAGAATTAAAACATGGTAATATTAGACAAAAAATAGTTATATTAAATGAAAAAAGGTTAAATTTATGCAAATCACATGCATATAAGCCTAAAATTCAAGTTACATAACCAAGTTAACATGTACACATACCTTAGGTCAAACATTTACCGATCTAAAATATACCAATGTGTACCAATCCAACCAAACGCCACAAATACAGGTTTCATAATCATATAACAGTATACTACATATTCAATTACAAATCTAACAATGTGCATGTATACACTGAATACTTGGTCAACCAATCATATAACAGTATACTACATATTCAATTACAAATCTAACAATGTGCATGTTAGGATCAGTGATCTACGTTTGATTGATTAGAGAGTATAGCAGCGGAATTCGAACAATGAATTAGCCAATTCACAAGAACGAAACGATATTCAATGAAGAACAAAGACGGTTATAGAGAGAGAATTCTGCAAATATATTTCATTCAATATTCGCTTTCGTGGTAACGGAATGTCACAATTACAATTAGGTCGACACCTCTTATATAAGAGATGTGACGTCTGCTGATGTCACTTGATAGTGACATCTAACAGAATTATTCCAACTGAAACACAACTACTGAAGATGTCAAAACAGCTGACATCTTCTTACAAAAATACTAAGTGTTATCAGTTACTACAACTACTGAAAAACATAAAACTACTGAAACTACAACGACTGAAGAACAAGCTCTTCAGTCGTTTTACAAAACTACTGAAAGTAAAAACATAAAACTACTGATATCACAACTACTGAAGAAGTACTCTTCAGCTATTGTGACAAACTACTGAAACTTCAGTACTTGATCTTCAGACTTGAACTTCAGACGTTTCATCAGCTGATGACTTCAGTAGATATCATCAGCTGATGTCTTTAGTCTTTGTCTTCAGACTTTGTACACCAGTTGTTGATCTTCAGCACTTGTAAACTCTTCAGTTGTTGTACTTCAGTACTTTGGACATCAGCTTCAGCACTTGTGTTCTTCAACGGTTCAGCTTCAGCACTTGTGTTCTTCAGCTGTTCAGCTTCAGCACTTGTGTTCTTCAACTGTTCAGCTTCAACACTTGTGTTCTTCAGCTGTTCAGCTTCAGCACTTGTGTTCTTCAGCTGTTCAGCTTCAGCACTTGTGTTCTTCAGCTGTTGAACTTCATCACTTTAGTCTACAGCTGTTGAAGTCTTCAGCACTTGATCTTTAGTTGTTGGAGTTTTCAGCACTTGTCGAACTGCTGATGAAGCCTTCAGCAGTTGTTGTGATATCATGTGGGACTTAGAGGTTTTCTGATCTTGGCTCATTGGTTCTTTTGGTCCAACAAACTCCCCCTGAACCAATGCAGCCAAAACCTCTAATTTATTTATTTTCCCACTTATTGTTGGCAAAAGGTTGGTCTTTTTCCTTCTTGATCAGTAGAGAAGATGACCCATATAAGCTCTGGCCTGGGAAGAAATCTCAGATATTTTTTGACAAGATATGAATGGGAACTCTATTTTGGGGAACTGGACACAGAGTTGTTATCCCATTCATGAGATCTACTTCCCGTGTATAAGCCTGTAGGATTCTCTGGTGTATGCTCTGAGAAACATGATTTGTTCTTCCATGGTCAGGTTCTCGGCTTCACCATCAAACAATCCTTCTCGCCCATACAGCTCTGAGATGTACTTGGCCTGTTTACCATTTTTGAGCTCAACTGTTGTAATCTATCTGTATGCAAACTCATCAGGATGAGTCCCTTCAAGTAACAGACTGAGCTCATTTTGTTTGAAGTTCTCAAGCCTCTTGTAGACTAACCCTTTTTTAATAATTCTATTCTCTAACATCTTTTGGGGTGGTTGTTTAGTCTCATAGGCCTTCTTGAAGTCTTCGACAATCTCCCAGGGTGATACTACAAGGGCCACTGTGATCTCTTCATCTACGATCCTTTTGACTTGGCCCTTGTATCTCGAAGGAATGTCTTTCTTTAGAATCCTGTGAGCCACCCTAGGATCAGGCCATACTCTCACATTTTCCTTCTGATATTGAAATGTGTTGGCAAGAGTGTACAACCTCAGAGCTTCTTTCTTCATACTAATATTGATGACGAGCAGCATAAGTTTTGTCAATGCTTTTCAGCATTTCATCATCATGAAGCTTTTGCTGCTGTTCTTCTTCAATCTTTACTCTCACAACTTCCATCTGTGAGGTGGAGTGATGGGAATGGGTTTGGCTTTCGCCAATGTTAGAACTGCAGACAGAGGCAGCCTATCTTCTTCCACATCATCCTCTTTTTCTTCTTCTTCTAGCCTCAACACCCTTCTCTTCTTCTTCTAGGTGCATCATCGGCTGTTGGTTTAGATGGTAAGGGAGTTGGTTTTATGGGTTGAGGAAGTTTGGATTTGGGCTTTGAGATTGGTTTGGAGATTTGAGGGTAGGCTGTTTTTGAGTGGGTGAAAGGGAAGGTTGTTCCAGCATTTTGGTTGTGAGTTTAGCTTTTGTAAGTCTTGCCATTTCAAACCTTTTTCCAGCCCCAGCCTCATCAAGGGCTTCAATGATAATCCCCTTATGGAATTGCTCAGACAAACAGATTCTGGTGGCTATAGCCAGAGTACTATCTCTGGTCCATTAACGAATCTCCATCAAAGACTTCCTAAGTATTTGGCAATGAAACGAATCATGATCTCCAATCTCTCTTTCTCCAGTACATCATACCCAGCCCATCGGGTTTGAATTCCTCCACTTCCAACTTCCTGATCTCACTATCTAATGTGGCTGTATCAAAACCTTGCTTGAAGAGTTGCTCAATGATTTTGTCCATGGATCGGCTGTGTGTGTCATCTGCATCTTTTACCAGCTCTTCCAAGGATTTTTCTTTAGCAGTACGTTAATCACCAGCACTTTTCTTTCTTTTGTAAGTGATCAGTTGTTGTTGCTTTTCGTTTTCCAACTCTTGGATTTGCTCTTGTGCCTTCTCATCCTCAATTCTTTTCCTCTTCTTTTCTTTCACTGTAGTATAATCCCCCTTTTTGGATGCATTGGAGACAGGGTTTGTACCTCAGAAAGTTTCTTGCGCACAGCATTATCAATCAGTGGTTGTAGAATTGAGGAAATCCTCTCATCAATGGCTTTAGTAACAATTTCATTGATGATGGGAGTGATAAGAGGTATGGATTGTTGGAATACAGCAACCATCTGCTCTGGGGGGTTCTGTCCCGGAGAGATAGTGCCAAAAGCAGAAGCTGGAGGCTCTGTGAAGTGAGAGGGTAAAGTGTTTGGGGAACCTTCAACTGAAGGTGCCATCTGTGGGTTGGTGGAGGCAGATGGTCTTTGTTCCTTAGAAGTTTTGGCAAGCAACTCTTTGAGTCTGCTCACCTCCTCCTCCAGGATGGTGTTTTGGGCGATTACATCGTAAAAGAAGCCCAGGTCATCATCAGTAGATACTGAATCACCTGACCTCCTGATAGGATCAGGATGAACATGCACTAGTGTAGCTCAGTTGTAGCATGTGCCCTTTGTCTTGGAACTGGGGACTTCCTGCCTCAGGACTATGTCTGTCATCAGCAGTTGCCTCTGGTAAGGTCTTAGTAATGGTACCAACTACAACCTGATCATATGCTGACGCAGGAGAAGTGGCAGCCTCACCAGAAGTTCCAATCTCCATTGCTACACTAGGAGAAGGAACATTGTAACCCCTATGCTGTGGGTTCTCAGCTGCACGTTTGTCCTCCCCCTCAATGGTAGAGGTGTTCCCAGTAGTAATTGGTATCTGGGGAGGGGGTGAGGAGTGCAACTGAGTCAGCACTTGTGCAACAAGCAATGTAGGACTTTGGGGGCGGTTGCATGGGGAGATGGGGTAAAAGCAGTCTGCACCTGGGGAGGAAGGTGCTCTTCAATGGCAATCTCCTCAAGTGAGGAAGATCCCAGATGTGTAGGTACCCCTTATGTGGTTGCTGCAGGCTCCTTTTGAGAGGAATCCTGAGCAGCTATGGCTGGAAGAGTCATTATATCCACTAGGGGGTTATAACCAGTGGATATAGCCTGCGTTTGTGTTGCAGGGGCATCCTCAGGGGACTCATTTCCCTGAGTAGCCTTTTTGGTTTTCTTTTTGGTGGGTTGGTGGGGACTTTTGATTTGGAGGTGGTGGCTGGGGGTTCCAGCTGCGTGGGTTTGCGCAGCTTGGCAGCCAGTTTGAGTGATTGGTCAGAGTTGTGCCGGAGTATACTTCAGGCAAAACAGCCATAGCAGGGACTCCCAGGCCAACAAGTCCCTCAGCTTGAAGCTGGTTTGTAATTATGGCCATTATGAACCGCGGATATAATATCCAACGGTTAGCAGTTTGTTTTTGTGCCATATCCTTGAGCTCTGAAAATATTATTTCTGAAAAATTTAAAGGTTGTTGCTCAAGAATGGAGTACATTACCTGCTGCCACTTTGTAGACATTTGATCCAAGACGAAGTCTTAGGAGCCAAACAGACATTTACCATGTGAAAGATTAGACGTTCAGCATCATGGAAATGTTTTTTCAATATGGTGGAGGCACTAAGGTTTCCCTGATACCATGGTGGCAAAGGATTCAGTTGTGCCCTTTGGTTCCAGCAGGAGAAGTGGCATCATCCAGGTGTAGAGTTTGACGAAGTATATCGGGAGTGATGACCACTTCGTGGTTGTTGACGACCGACCGGAGAGACGCTGTGTTGTTCCCCCAGTGGTGAGGTGACGTTCATCCAAACTGGTTAAGGGATTCGGCATGAAGGATTGGATTGAGAAGAAAGGCCGTTTTGTAGGGTGACTGGACCATAAGATCAATAGCATTATCGAACTTAGCCCAGACTGGCGATTTGGTGAGGTAAGCTACACAGTTGTGTCGCGGTTTGAGTTGCATGGACGCCATTTAGGAGAGAAGTTTTGGAGAGATGAACATTAGGTTTGAAGAAGATGAAGCTCTGAAGGATTAGGTCAGGGATATTTTATAGGGTACGGGTTAGAAAACGACTGAAGGATTTGGTGTTAGTCATCAGTAGTTTTAAACGACTGTTGACATGGTATTACCCTTTCAGACGTTGAAACAGCTGAAGTCGTGGTTTTAGACATCAGTAGTTAGAAAACTACTGAAAGCCATGGTTTTGACTTCAAATGATGAAATAACTGAGGACTTGGTGTTTGTCATCAGTAGTTGTGAAAACTACTGAAGACAGTGGTTTTGTCATTAGTTGTTGTAAACAGCTGAAGACTTGGTGTTAGTCATCAGTAGTTATAAAACTACTGAAGACATGGTTTTGCTTCAGTTGTTTAGAATGAACAGCAGTTGTAGAAACAACTGAAGAGAAAGTTCTCTTCAGTAGTTTTCGTCAATTCATAGCCTTTCAGCTGTTTCATACTGTCCTCAACACTTACTCATCAGACTTTGCATCTGCTTTTCAGGTGTTCATAGGACGTCAATACTTATCTGTTTGTACTGATTTCAGTAGTTGTAACTACATCAGTAGTTATAACACATCATAGTTTGGAACAGATAAAGTACTTCAGTACTTTTGAGGCATTTAGCCGTCATAGTATTAAAAACTACTGAAGGTAAAAGGACTCATCAGTACTTATATGTGACATGGTTACCAATGATCACCAGTAATTATTACTGAAATCATCAGTAGTGTCACTTATTCTAGTTGCAGCATACCAAGCCTTAACACAAGGTTTTGGAAAGTAGAACTATCCAAAGGCTTAGTAAAAATATCTGCAAGCTCATCAGCACTAGGCACAAACTTAGGATCAATCAGACCTTTTTCAAAGCAATCCGAATAAAATGATGTCTGATCTCTATATGTTTGTCCTAGAGTGCTGGATGGATTTTTGACAATACACAGAGCTGAAGCACTATCCATTAATAATGGAGTCTTAGTCTCTGTAATGCCATAATCCAGAAGTTGGTTCTGAAGCCAGAGTACCTGAGAAGTGCAACTTGCAGCAGCAATGTACTCGGCTTCAGCAGTTGATGTAGTAACAGATGTTTGTTTCTTACTCTGCCAAGAAATCAAACAGTTGCTAGGAATTGACAACCACCAGAAGTTGACTTTCTAGTTAACTTGCACCCTGCATAGTCACTATCTGAAAAAGCAACTAATTTGCAAGAGTGTCCAGTGGAATACCATAACCCAGAGATTGTGTACCTTGCAAATATCTAAAGATTCTCTTGACTGCAATCAAATGAGACTCTTTAGGAGCAGCCTGAAATCTAGCACAAACACATGTAGCAAACATAATATCTGGTCTAGAAGCTGTTAAATACATCAAGGACCCAATCATACATCTGTAAAGTGTTTCATCAACAGCTTTACCTTTCTGATCAGCATCCAGTTGTGTGGTGTTGCACATGGGAGTAGAACAGGGCTTACAGTTTTGTAAATCAAACTTATTCAAAAGATCTTTTGTATATTTTGACTGATGAATAAAGGTCCATCAGCCTTTTGTTTAATTTGCAAGCCTAGAAAGAACTGTAATTCTCCCATTACACTCATTTCAAACCTCTTTTTCATTAATGTTGTAAAATCATCACACAACTGGGGATCAGAGGATGCAAAAATGATATCATCAACATAAATCTGAACAAGTAGCTTATGCTGATCCACCTTCTTAATAAACAAAGTTTTATCAATGGAGCCTCTAGTGAAATTATTCTTAGAAGAAAAGTAGAATGTGTCTCATACCAGGCTCTGGAGCTTGTTTCAACCCATAAAGAGCCTTATCAAGTTTATACACCCATTCAAGATGTTTATTATCCTCAAAACCTGGTGGTTGACACACATAACTTCTTCCTTTATTTTACCATATAAAAGCACTTTTGACATCCATTTGAAAAACTTTAAGATTGTGGAATGCAGCATAGGCTAAAAACAATCTGATTGCCTCTAGTCTGGCTACAGGGGCAAAGGTTTCATCATAGTCAATACCTTCTTCTTGTGAAAACCCTTGTACAACCAGTCTAGCCTTGTTCTTAACAATAAGCCCATTTTCATCAGTTTTATTCCTAAACACCCATTTAGTGCCTATTGCACACTTACCTGGGGGAAGAGGAACCAGTCCCACACTTGTTGTTTCTTGAACTGAAGTAGCTCAAGCTGCATAGCTTCAACCCATCCATTGTCTCTCAAAGCAACATGGTAGTTCTTTGGCTCTAGCTGACTGATGAAGAGAGCATAGAAGCAGAAGTTAGACAATTGACTTCTTGTTGAAACACCAGCATTGATATCACCAATAATCTGAGACATTGGGTGATTCTTCAGTTCTTGATAAACAATGAGATCTGTGCAAGTGTTTGTAGGACCTTCAGCAGCAGCAGATGTTGATGCAGACTCTTGAAACCAAGAATTAGATGGTAACTCAAAGATGTAGAGGAACAAAGATCTCATCAGCATTTGTTGTGGATGGAACTGCTGAAGCTACAGGAACATCAAATTTAGCAGACACAGGCAGATGGTCGCTAAACTTGAATAGGTGAGTATTGATATTATCATCATCATCATCAATACCACCAGGTGAAGACATGCTGCAGAAGATGATTTATCCACATGATCTGCAACAGCTGGAGGTTGATAAGGAACATATTGCAGTATGTCCAAATCAAACAACTCCACAGGGTTTTGTGGAATCTTGTCCAAAGGAGATTCATAAACTTCACACGCAAAGTCTCTTCAACTATCTTTGTTTTGCAGTTGAAGACTCTGTATGCCTTGCAAGTAGATGAATAACCAACAAAATACCCTGCATCCACCTTAGGATCAAATTTATGGAGTTGATCCTTTGTGTTGAGAATAAAACAGGGACATCCAAATGCTTTGAAAATGAAATTAGAGGAGCCAAGTGATGGAGAACTTCATATGGAGTCTTCATCACCTCTGATTTACTAAGACTCTATTCTGCACATAGCAAGTTGTGTTAACAGCTTCAGCCCAAAAGGTCAGTGGCAAACCAGAGTCAGCCAGCATGGACCTTGCAGCTTCAATTAGGGTCCTGTTCTTTCTCTCCACTACTCCATTTTGTTCTGGAGTCCTTGTATGCTAACTGCCTTTTGATTCCCTTTGAAAGATACAAGTCATCAAGTGTATGGTTTTGAATTCAGTTCCATTGTCACTCCTAATACACTTGACTGGAAGGGATACTGCTTCTCATATACAACACAAAGTGAATAATCTTCTGAGCAACCTCATCCTTTGAATGTAGAAAGAAAGTCCATACAAATCTGGAGTAATCATCCACAATACCAGACAGTATTTCTTCTTTGCCATGCTCATTACTCTCACAGGACCAATAGATCCATATGCAGTAATTGCAAGTAGGCAGTGGACTTAGGCTCTTCAATAGGAGGGAATGAGACTTTGTGTTGTTTTCCTTTAAACAAGCAGTGCAGGTTTCATCACAGTGGAACTCCTTTATTGGTAAGCTTCTAACTAAACTATTGTGGATAAGCTGATTCATGTTTTTGAAATTAACATGACCCAGCCTTCTGTGCCACAGTTTAGATTCTTGAGAAGAGGCTTTGGAAAATAGGCAAGGATTGCCTTTGAGATCTATTTTCTTGGAAAGATCTAAGGCATACACTCTTCCTGTCCTGTTGGCTCTCAGGAGAGTGTGATCATCCAACACCTTATCAATCAAATGCAGAACTTTGGATGACAGAATCCTACAGTTCTGACTGGTGAAAAGAGCAACATGGCCTTTATCACACATTTGACTGACACTCAAGAGATTGTACTTGAGATTTTCCACATGATTAACATCATCAAACTTGATTTCTCCATTGGAGACAAAGCCATTTCCAATGATGTAACCCCTAGCATCATTGCCAAAAGAAACAAAGCCCTTCTTTCCTGAGAGTAGTCATGAAGAAGAGAGCTGTTCCCAGTCATGTGCATAGATCCCCCACTGTCACATACCAGATGCTACTTTGGCATGTTGGAGAACCCTGCAATAATAAACAATCAGTTAGTTTTGGAGACCCAAACCTTTTTGGTTTTGGCCTGGTCTCATCAACAAATGGTAAACTAACAGGTTTATTAGAAACAACAGCCTGAGAGGAAGAAGATGGTGAGAAGAGGAATCCTTTGGCTTGGATCTCCTTTTCTGTGGTTTCAACATAGGAGCATCTAATTGGTTAACTCTTCCCAATAGATGTTGAACCATCATAACCAGCTGTGTCTGATTTTGTGATAAAGCTTTTAGCTCATCAGACACATTGCCAGTGGAGTTTGATAAGTTCCTATGTTGCACCTTCTTCTTCTGAGCACTCTCAGCTGTCACCTGTTTAACCTCTTCCTTTTTGGATTTCTTTGAGGACTTAAGGGTTATAGGATTTGATGTTGCTGATACAAATGTGGTCTCAAACTCAGTTTTCATTTTTATCATTTTCTCTATAATTTCTCTTTATGTTTGAGTTTGGAACCTCTTTTGTACCAGCAATCATCTGTAAGATGATTGAACAAACCACATACTTCACATGGTTTCTTCTTCATCTTAGGTTGATCATCTACTAAAGAGGGTGAAGCAACTGAAGACTTGCTCTTCAGTGCTTTGGAAGCATTGTTTGCTTTCTTGACTCCTCTTTAGTAGTCTTCAAACTCTTTCTACTGATAGTTTTCTTCTTTTCAGTACTGGCAGTAGTTGGAGTTTGAACTTCAGGTGTTAAATCCTGCTCTCTAGTCCTTTCAGGACTTTCAAAATTACTCCTGAGTTGATCAACTCATTGATCATGTGAGTGTCAGCATTGGAACCATCAACATCAGCTGATAGGTTCTGAGAGGGCTTGATGCTGACTTCTACTTCTGATTGTGTTGTATCAAAAGTAGATCACATGATGAGATGGATTGGTTATTACTCATCCACCATCAAATTCTACCTCTGCTCTTGGAGTAAAATCTGTAGGTGGAGCAGTGTGATTGTAACCAATGCCAAACTTCACATTGGAAGCAGATTGCTTACTAAGAAGCATTTCAAAACCTTTGCATGATTGTACCCATCTATCACACTCTACCTGGGTGACTGCAAGGGTTTCTTTGAGATCTTTATACTTCTCTAGAGGTATCTCTTCCCTAGCCTTATCATCAGTTATTTGGCATTTAAGTTTGTAAATCTCATCATTCTTATCATTAATCACAGACTCAAATTCAGCTTTGCTTTTGGAAATTATTTGTTCTAGCTCAATGTTCTTGTTAATTAAAGCTACATTTGCTTCTCTAATAGATGCAAATGCTGCTATACATGTTTCAGAACATAATTTGTCTTTTGCCTCAGAGGATACCTGTGATACCTTTGGTGTAGAGGCATTAGTGGATGAAGTATCAGCAGAATCCAAAGCCATAAGAGCTAGATTTCCAAAGGGACTTTCACCACCATGTTGACCAGCACCTGAGAACAGTTGTTCATGACCAGACAAGTCATCTAGTAAACTGCTCCAGTCAACAACTCCTGGGGTGAAGAAGCTGTGTTGTTGAGGTTGAGTTTGTTGATGAGATTGGGAAGGTTGTGGTTCAGGCAATGCTTGTGGTTGTTGTGAAATTGGAGCTTGAACAGGATTTGGTTGAGGCATATAATAGCAGGGATAAGGATATGACATTTGACCGTGGGGAACAAAGTATGCAGGAGATCTAGGATGTGAATGATGACCAGAACCAGCAGGATGTTGCCCTCTGTTTTGTGGACTAGTACTAGGAAAAGTCACAAAGGGTGCAGAAGAGTTAGATCCAGTTGATCTACACTCTCTTGCAAAGTGTCCCAGCCTTTGGCATTTGTGACACCTCAACTTACTCTTGTCAAAACCAACTTTGGTTTTGCCAAAGAGTCCAGGAAATTTCCTGCCAGTTCTCTTATAGAACTTCTGAGATCTGATATTAATCAGTGCCATTTGGCTCACAATATCCATCTCTTCTAGATCATCATCAGCTATTCCTTTCAAATCATCCATGATGAAGCATAAATTGTCACTATTACTGCCAGAATGACTCTCAATACCAACAAATGCATGATCAGAACTATTTGTAGAGAAATCAATATACTCATCATAATTGCATTCAGATGCAACATATTCTGACTCATGACCAACCAAGGCAGTATTCCCTGGTACAAAGTCATCAGTGAGCTTTCCTGATGAGGACAGTTTCCTCTTCTGCTCTATCTCTCTTTCGAATGTAAGCAGTTTCCCATGAAGTTGGGTGAGAGATAGGCTATCCAGATTTGCACTGGAGCGTAGGACAATAGTGTATGTGTCCCATCTCTCAGGCAGTGATCTGAGGAACCTGTTGTTCATCTGGCTATTGGTGTATTCCTGCTTCACACTTTCAGCTCAGATATCAAGCAGGAAAAACGCTCAAACTGTTGAGTCAGTGTCTCACCCTTTCTATGAGAGAATGTCTCATATTGTTGGGCAAGGATTTCTATATTGTTTGCTAAGACCTCATCTGTGCCACCGAATTGTTCCTTCAGGGCATTCCAGAGATCATGAGCAGTTTCATGATGCATAAGCCCTGAATAGATTTCATTAGCCAGTGCCATGGCCAGAATTCCATGGGCTTTAGCATCAATCTCAAACAGTTTCCGATCTTCATCAGAGTATTGTTCCTTCTTCTTCGAAACCATTTGATTGGTTTCCGAATTGTTCACCATAGGCTTATGTGGTCCATGTACCACAGATGTCCAACAACCTGAACTGTTAACAGACAGGTGATGAAGCATTCTTCGTTGCCATATGTTATACTCGGTCCTAACCAGCATCGGAGGCTTGGTTGAGGAACCGGTATTGTGAGGATCATTAGAAGGAGTAGTCATCTCAGATTCAATCAAATTCGATTAAGCTAAAACAGATTTAGAACAAAACACAACAACCAATTGAACCAAAAGAGATCTCAAAATAAATGAACGAAAGCGACAGAAATTCAATAATCTATAACAGTTCTTGTGAATATGCTAATTCAATCAAACACAGATATCAATTAGCAGTTTCAATGATCAATTGTTAGATCGATCAATGATTAACCTGCTCTGATACCACTTGTTAGGATCAGTGATCTACGTTTGATTGATTAGAGAGTATAGCAGCGGAATTCGAACAATGAATTAGCCAATTCACAAGAACGAAACGATATTCAATGAAGAACAAAGACGGTTATAGAGAGAGAATTCTGCAAATATATTTCATTCAATATTCGCTTTCGTGGTAACGGAATGTCACAATTACAATTAGGTCGACACCTCTTATATAAGAGATGTGACGTCTGCTGATGTCACTTGATAGTGACATCTAACAGAATTATTCCAACTGAAACACAACTACTGAAGATGTCAAAACACTGACATTCTTACAAAAATACTAAGTGTTATCAGTTACTACAACTACTGAAAAACATAAAACTACTGAAACTACAACGACTGAAGAACAAGCTCTTCAGTTTTTACAAAACTACTGAAAGTAAAAACATAAAACTACTGATATCACAACTACTGAAGAAGTACTCTTCAGCTGTTGTGACAAACTACTGAAACTTCAGTACTTGATCTTCAGACTTGAACTTCAGACGTTTCATCAGCTGATGACTTCAGTAGATATCATCAGCTGATGTCTTCAGTCTTTGTCTTCAGACTTTGTACACCAGTTGCTGATCTTCAGCACTTGTAACTCTTCAGCTGTTGTACTTCAGTACTTTGGACATCAGCTTCAGCACTTGTGTTCTTCAACTGTTCAGCTTCAGCACTTGTGTTCTTCAGCTGTTCAGCTTCAGCACTTTGTTCTTCAACTGTTCAGCTTCACACTTGTGTTCTTCAGCTGTTCAGCTTCAGCACTTGTGTTCTTAGCTGTTCAGCTTCAGCACTTGTGTTCTTCAGCTGTTGAACTTCAGCACTTTAGTCTTCAGCTGTTGAAGTTTCAGCACTTGATCTTCAGCTGTTGGAGTTTTCAGCACTTGTCGAACTGCTGATAAGCCTTCAGCAGTTGTTGTGATATCATGTGGGACGTAGAGGTTTTCTGATCTTGGCTCATTGGTTCTTTTGGTCCAACAGTGCATGTATACACTGAATACTTGGTCAACCAATCTCAAAAACACGTACAACATTTTAAACCATATTTACCAATTGGTCAACCAATCTCATAAACATGTATACACGTATTCTAGACCTTTGTTTACCAAGTTGGTCAACCAATTCAACAAAACCATATATATACCAGAAGGGTGCATGTGCATTATGGCAGGGCGACATTATAATTCCGACACATGTTACTAATATTTTGTTATTATTGTAGTATTTTTACAAAAGGTTATTATGTTTTTAAGCTAAAATTTAAAACACCAAATAAATGATTTTGTATGACGACTTGTATATTTATGTATTAAGTTATTGTACCTTATAAAATACAAATTTGTTTATCAAAAAGTTTTCATCAAAACGTTAAAGAAAACATAGGTGTTGGACCAAAAGAACCAATGAGCCTGATCAGAAAAACTTCTAAGTCCCACAGACATCACAACAACTGCTAAAGACTTGATCAGCTGTTTGACAAAGTCTGAAAAGAAACAGCGGAAGAACAAAGTACTGAATACTTCAACAGCTGAAGACCAAAGTCTGAAGATCAACAGCAGAAGACTAAAGTACTGAAGACTTCAAAAGCTGAAGACTAAAGTACTGAAGACTTCAACAGCTAAAGACCAAAGTCTGAAGATCAACAGCTGAAGACTAAATTACTGAAGATCAACAGCTGAAGTACAAAGACTGAAGACAACAGCTGAAGCATCAACTGATGACAACAGCTGAAGTTCGAGTACAAGTACTGATGCCTTCAGAGTTTGTTACAACAGCTGAAGAAGCATTCTTCAGTTGTTGTGATGGTTTCCTTTCAGTAGTTTTCTTTTCTATTTCAGTACTTGTAAAACGACTGAAGAGCATGTTCTTCAGTCGTTGTAGTTTCAGTAGTTTTCTTTTCAGTAGTTGTAGTGATAGTTAACACTTAGTATTTTTGTAAGAAGATGTCAGTTGTTTTGACATCTTCAGTAGTTATGTAACTATCATTAGTTTGAATAATTCTGTTAGATGTCACTATCAAGTGACATCAGCAGACGTCACTATCAAGTGACATCAGCAGACGTCACATCTCCTATATAAGAGATGTTGACCTAATTGTACGTGTGACATTCTGTAACCATGAAAGCGCATATTGAATGAAATATCTTTCGCAGAATTCTCTCTCTATAACCGTTTACTTTTATATTGAATATCAATTGTGTTCTTGTGAATTGTCTAATCATTGTTTGATTTCCGCTGCAATACTCTCTAATCAATCAAACGTAGATCACTGATCCTAACAAATGGTATCAGAGCAGGTTAATCATTGATCGATCTAACAATTGATCATTGAAACTGCTATTCGATATCAATGTTTGATTGAATTAGCATATTTGCAAGAATTGGTTATAGATAGTGAATTTCTGCTGCTTTCGTTTATTCACTTTGAGCTCTCTCTTGGTTCAATTTGGTTTGTTGTGTTTTTGTTCTAAATTTGCTAAAGCTTAATTGAATTTGGTTGAATCTGAGAATGACTACTCCTTCTAATGACCCTCACAATACCGGTTCCTCAACCAAGCCTCCGATGCTGGTTAGGACTGAGTATAACATATGGCAACGAAGGATGCTTCATCACCTATCTGTTAACAGTTCAGGTTGTTGGACATTTATGGTACATGGTCCACACATGCCTATGGTGAACAATCCGGAAACCAACTAAATGGTTTCGAAGAAGAAGGAACAATACTCAGATGAGGATCAGAAAATGTTTGAGATTGATGCTAAAGCGCATGGTATTCTGGCCATGGCTTTGCTTAATGAAATCTATTCAGGGCTTATGCATCATGAAACTGCTCATGACCTCTGGAATGCACTGAAGGAACAATTCGGTGGAACAGATGAGGTTTTAGCAAACAACAGAGAAATCCTTGCCCAACAATATGAGACATTCTCTCATAGAAAGGGTGAGACACTGACTCAATAGTTTGAGTGTTTTTCTTGTTTGATCTCTAAGCTGAAAATGGTCAAACAGGAATACACCAATAGCCAGATGAATAACAGATTCCTCAGATCACTGCTTGAGAGATGGGACACATACACTATTGTCCTACGCTCCGGTGCAAATCTGGATAGCCTATCTCTCACCCAACTTCATAGGAAACTGCTTACATTCGAGAGAGAGATAGAGCAGAAAAGGAAACTGGCATCATCAGGAAAGCTCACTGATGACTTTGTACCAGGGAACATTTCCTTGGTTGGTCATGAGTTAGAATATGCTGCATCTAAAAACAATTATGATGAGCATATAGATTTCTCTTCAAACAGTTCTGATCATGCATTTGTTGGTGTTGATACTCAATCAAGCTGTAATAGTGACAATTTATGTTTCATCATGGATGATCTGAAGAGTATTGCTGATGATGATTTAGAAGAGATGGATATTCTAAGCCAAATGGCCTTAGTTAATATCAGATCTCAAAAGTTCTACAAGAGAACTGGCAGGAAATTTCCTGGACTCTCTGGCAAAACCAAAGTAGGTTTTAACAAGAGTAAGTTGAGGTGTCACAAATGCCAAAGGCTTGGACACTTTGCAAGAGAATGTAGATCAACTGGATCAAACTCCTCTGCACCCTTTGTGACCTTTCCAAGCACTAGTCCACACAACAGAGGGCAACATCATGCAAGTTCTAGTCATCATTCACACCCTGTATCTCCTGCATACTTTGTCCCTAAGGGTCCAATGTCATATCATATCCCTGCTATTACATGCCTCAGCCAAATCCGGTTCAAGCTCCTATGGCACAAAAACCACAAGCAATACCTGAACCTCAACCTTCCTAATCTCATCAACAATCTCAACCTCAACAACACAGCTTTTTCACCCCAGGAGTTGTTGACTGGAGCAGTTTACCAGATGATATGTCTGGTCATGAACAACTGTTCTCTAGTGCTGGTCAACATGATGGTGACAGTCCTTTTAGAAATCTTGCTCTTATGGCTCTGGAGTATGCTGA
This sequence comes from Flaveria trinervia, assembly GCA_025506515.1. Classification (NCBI taxonomy): domain Eukaryota; kingdom Viridiplantae; phylum Streptophyta; class Magnoliopsida; order Asterales; family Asteraceae; genus Flaveria; species Flaveria trinervia. The sequence continues at coordinate 90,503,211 of CM046450.1, forward strand.
TACCTCATCCTCTAATACCTCTACACCACAGGTATCACAGGTATCCTCTGAGGCCAAAGCCAAGCTATGTTCTGAAACATGCATAGCCGCATTTGCATATATTAGAGAAGCAAATGTAGCTTTAATTAACAAGAAAATTGAGCTAGAACAAATAATATCCAAAAGAAAAGCTGAATTTGAGTATGTGCTTAATGATAAGAATGATGAGATTTACAAACTTAAATGTCAAATCACTGATGATAAGGCTAGGGAAGAGGTACTTCTAGAGAAGTACAGAGACCTCAAAGAAACACTTGCGACTACCCAGGTAGAGTGTGATCGATGGGTACATTCTTGCAAGGGTTTTGAAATGCTTCTTAGTAAGCAGTCTGCTTCCAATGTGAAGTTTGGCATTGGTTATAATCACACTGCTCCTCCTACAGATTTTACTCCCAGAGCAGAGGTAAAATCTGATGGAGAAAGCAATAACCAATCCTTTTCATCATGTGATATACTATCTGATACAGCACCATCAGAGGTTGAAGTCAGCATTAATTCCTCTCAGAACCTATCAGCTGATATTGATGGTTCAAATGCTGACACTCACATGATCAAAAAGTTGATCACTCCAGGTGGTATTTCACAAAGTACTGAAAGTACTAAAGAGCATGTCATAACACCTGGAGAACAAACCCAAACTACTGCATGTACTAAAGGGAAGAAAACTGCAAGTAGAAAGGGTGGGAAAACTACTGAAGAAGATATCAAGACAACATGTACTAAAGGGAAGAAAACTGCTAATACTTATAGCAAACTGCTGAAGAATAAGTCTTTAGTAGTTTCATCTTCTTCAGCAGATGATCAACTTAAGATGAAGAAAAAGCCATGTGAAATATGTGGCTTATTCAATCATCTTACTGATGATTGCTTGTATAAAAAGGGCTCCAAACTCAAACATAATGAGAACATTAAAAAGCAGATGGATAAAATGAAAACTGAGTTTGAAACCAAATTTGTACCAGCAACATCAAAACCTGTGACCCCAAAATCCAAAAAGAAATCTAAAAAGCAAGGGGTTAATCAGGAAACAGCTGAGGTTGCTCAAAGGGAGATGGTACAACACAGGAATCCATCAATCTCAAACACTAATGTGTCTGATGAGTTGAAGGCTTTATCACAGAATCAGACACAACTTGTTATGATGGTTCAACATCTATTGGGGAGAGTCAACCAATTAGATGCTCCTGTGCTGAAACCACAGAGAAGAAAATCCATGCCAAAGGATTCTTCTTCTTCACCATCTCCATCCCCTCAGGCTGTTATTCATAGAATATCTGTTAGTTTACCATCTGTTGATGTGAATAGACCCAAAACCAAAAAGGTTTGGGTCTCAAAAACTAACAAATTGTTTATGATTGCAGGGTTCTTCAGCATACCAAAGTAGCATCTGGTATGTAGACAGTGGAGGATCTATGCATATGACAGGGCACAGCTCTCTTCTTCATGACTACTCTCAAGGAAAGAAGGGGTTTGTTTCTTTTGGCAATGATGCTAAGGGTTACATCATTGGAAAATGCTTTGTCTCCAATGGGAAAATAAAGTTTGATGATGTTAATCATGTGGAAAATCTCAAATACAATCTCTTGAGTGTCAGTCAAATGTGTGATAAAGGCCATGTTGCTCTTTTCACCAGTCAGAACTGTAGGATTCTGTCATCCAAAGTTCTGAATTTGATTGATAAGGTGTTGGATGATCACACTCTCCTGAGAGCCAACAGGACAGGAAGAGTGTATGCCTTAGATCTTTCCAAGAAAATAGCTCTCAAAGGCCATCCTTGCCTATTTTCCAAAGTCTCTCCTCAAGAATCTAAACTGTGGCACAAAAGGCTGGGTCATGTTAATATCAAAAACATGAATCAGCTAATCCACAATAGTTTAGTGAGAGGTTTACCAATAAAGGAGTTTAGTGAGAGGTTTAAAAGGAAAACAGCACAAAGTCTCATTCCCTCCTATTGAAGAACCTAAGTCCACTGCCTGCTTGCAGTTACTGCACATGGATCTATTTGGTCCTGTGAGAGTGATGAGCATGGCAAAGAAGAAATACTGTCTGGTAATTGTGGATGATTACTCCAGATTTGTATGGACTTTTTTCTGCATTCGAAGGATAAGGTTGCTCAGAAGATTATAAACTTTGTGTTGTATGTTGAGAAGCAGTATTCCCTATCAGTCAAGTGTATAAGGAGTGACAATGGAACTGAATTTAGAAACCATAATGATTTTTATCTTTCAAAGGGAATCAAAAGGCAGTTTAGCATCCCAAGAACTCCAGAACAAAATGGAGTAGTGGAGAGAAAGAACAGGACCCTAATTGAAGCTGCAAGGTCTATGTTGGCTGACTCTGGTTTGCCACTGACCTTTTGGGCTGAAGCTGTTAATACAGCTTGCTATGTGCAGAATAGAGCCTTAGTAAATCAGAGGTTGATGAAGACTCCATATGAAGTTCTACATCACTTGGCTCTCTAATTTCATTTTTAGTGCCTTTGGGTGTCCTTGTTTCATTCTTAACACAAAGGATCAACTCCACAAATTTGATCCTAAGGTGGATGCAGGGTATTTTGTTGGTTATTCATCTACTTGCAAGGCATACAGAGTCTTCAACTGCAGAACAAAGATACTTGAAGAGACTCTGCATGTGAAGTTTAATGAATCTCCAAAGGACAAGATTCCACAAAACCCTGTGGAGTTGTTTGATCTGGACATACTGTAATATGTTCCTTATCAACCTTCAGCTGTTGCAGATCATGTGGATAAATCATCTTCTGCAGCATGTCTTCCACCTGGTGGTATTGATGATGATGATAATATCAATACTCACCTATTCAAGTTTAGTGATCAACTGCCTGAGTCTGCTAAACTTGATGTTCCTGTAGCTTCAGCAGTTCCATCCACAACAAATGCTGATGAGATATCTGATTCCTCTACATCTTTTGATTTACCATCTAATTCTTGGTTTCAAGAGTCTGCATCACCATCTGCTGCTGCTGAAGGTTCTACAAACACTTGCACAGATCTCATTGTTTATCAAGAGCTGAAGAATCACCCAATGTCTCAAATCATTGGTGATATCAATGCTGGAGTTTCGACAAGAAGTCAATTGTCTAACTTCTGTTTCTATGCTCCCTTCATCAGCTAGCTAGAGCCAAAGAACTATCATGTTGCTTTGAGAGACAATGGATGGGTTGAAGCCATGCAGCTTGAGCTACTTCAGTTCAAGAAACAGCAAGTGTGGGAACTGGTTCCTCTACCCCCAGGTAAGTGTGCAATAGGCACTAAATGGGTGTTTAGGAATAAAACTGATGAAAATGGGCTTATTGTTAAGAACAAGGCTAGACTGGTTGTACAAGGGTTTTCACAAGAAGGTATTGATTATGATGAAACCTTTGCCCCTGTAGCCAGACTAGAGGCAATTAGATTGTTCTTAGCCTATGCTGCATTCCATAATCTTAGAGTTTTTCAAATGGATGTCAAAAGTGCATTTTTATATGGTAAAATAAAAGAAGAGGTTTATGTGTGTCAACCACCAGGTTTTGAGGATAATAAACATCCTGATTGGGTGTATAAACTTGATAAGGCTCATTATGGGTTGAAGCAAGCTCCTAGAGCCTGGTATGAAACACTTTCAAATTTTCTTCTTAAAAATAATTTCACTAGAGGCTCCATAGATAAAACTTTGTTTATTAAAAAGTGATTAGCATAAGTTACTTGTTCAAATTTATGTTGATGATATTATTTTTGCATCCTCTGATCCCCAGTTGTGTGATGATTTTACATGTTTAATGAAACAAAGGTTTGAAATGAGTGCAATGGGAGAATTACAGTTCTTTCTAGGTTTGCAAATCAAACAAAAGGCTGATGGAATATTTATTCATCAGTCAAAATATACAAAAGATCTTTTGAATAAGTTTGATTTACAAAATTGTAAGCCCTGTTCTACTCCCATGTGCAACACCACACAACTGGATGCAGATCAGAAAGGTAAAGTTGTTGATGAAACACTTTACATATGTATGATTGGTTCTTGATGTACTTAACAGCTTCTAGACCAGATATCATGTTTGCAACTTGTGTTTGTGCTAGATTTCAGGCTGCTCCTAAAGAGTCTCATTTGATTGCAGTCAAGAGGATCTTTAGATATTTGCAAGGTACACAATCTCTAGGTTTATGGTATTCCACTAGACACTCTTGCAAATTAGTTGCTTTTTTAGACAGTGACTATGCAGGGTGTAAGTTAACCAGAAAGTCAACTTTTGGTGGATGTCAATTCCTAGGCAACTGTTTGATTTCTTGGCAGAGTAAGAAACAAACATCTGTTGCTACATCCACTACTGAAGCAGAGTACATTGCAGCTGCAAGTTGTACTTCTCAGGTACTCTGGCTTCAGAACCAACTTTGGATTATGGCATTACAGAGACTAAGACTCCATTATTAATGGATAGTGCTTCAGCTCTGTGCATTGTCAAAAATCCAGTCCAACACTCTAGGACCAAACATATAGAGATCAGACATCATTTTGTTAGGGACTGTTTTGAAAAAGGTCTGATTGATCCAAAGTTTGTGCCTAGTGATGATGAGCTTGCAGACATTTTTACTAAGCCTTTGAATAGTTCAACTTTCCAAAACCTAGTGTTAAGCCTTGGTATGCTGCAGCTAGAATAAGTGATAACTACTGATGATCTCAGTAACTAAGTACTAATGATCATTAGTAACCATATCACATATAGTACTGATTCTGTTAAAACAACTGATCAAGTTACAACTACTGATGTAGTTATAAATACTAATATTAGTAAAAACAGATCAAGTACTGATGTCCTATGAAACAACTGAAAACAGCAAAAAGACTGATGAGTAAGTGTTGAGGACAGTATGAAACAGCTGAAAAGCTAAGAATTGACGAAAACTACTGATGAGAACTTTCTCTTAGTTGTTTCTACAATTGCTGTTTCACCCTAAATAGCTTATGACAAAACCATGTCCTCAGTAGTTTCACAAATACTGATGACTAACACCAAGTCCTCACTGGTTACAACAACTGATGAGAAAACCATGTCTCAGTAGTTCTACAACTACTGATGACTAAAACCAAGTTATCAGTTGTTTACAAAACCTGAAGACAAAACCAAGGTTTTCAGTAGTTTCACAACTACTGATGACTATAACCAAGTCTTCAGTTGTTTTCAAACATCTGAAGCCAAAACCATGGTTTTCAGTAGTTTTATAACTACTGATGCCTAAAACCAAGACTTCAGTTGTTTCAACCTCTGACCCTTCAGTTGTTTTCTAACCCTTACCTATAAATACCTAATCTTACAGAGCTTCACTATCTCAAAACCTAACGTTCAAAACCTCCAAATCTTCTCTCACATTAATGGCGACCATGAAGCTTAAACCAGACACAACTGTGTTGCCTACCTTACCAAATCACCCTTCTGGACAAAGTTTGATAATGCCATTGATCTAATGGTCCATTCTCCCTACAAAACGGCCTTCCTTCTAAATCCTACTATTTATGCCGAATCCTTACATCAGTTCTGGACGAACGTCACCCTCATCACTGGGGAGAATGACACCGACTCTCTCCAGTCGTTCGTCAACAACCGACAGGTGGTCATCACTCCGGCAATCCTTCGCCAAACCCTACAACTGGATGATGCCACTTTCCCCATTGGGTATCCAAGGGCACCACTGATCTATCCTTTGCACCATGGATACCAGGGTAACCTCAGCGCCTCTACCATCCTGAAGAAGCATTTCCATGATGCAGAACGCCTTATTTTTCATATGGTGAATGTATGCTTAGCTCCTAAGACTTCTTCTTGGGATCAAATGTCGACCAGGTGGCAGCAGGTATTATTCTCTATCCTTGAGCAACAAAACTTAAATTTTTCTGAAATAATATTTCTTGAATAAGGATATGGCCTCAAAACCTATTGCTAACCGATGGATATATATCCTCGGTTCATCATGGCCATTATAGAGAACCAGCTGAAAGCTGAGGGACTTGTTGGCCTTGGAGTCCCTGCCATGGTTGTATTGCCTGAGGTATACTCCAGGCACAACTCAGACCAATCACTCAAACAGGCTGCCAAGCTGCGAAAACCCACGCAGCTGGAACCCACAGCCACACCTCCATCCAAAAAGTCCCCACCAAACCCAAATCCAAAAAGCCAAAAAAGGCTACTCAGGGAGATGAGTCCCCTGAGGATGCCCCTGTACCACAAACACATGAGACACATACTGGTTTTAACCCCCCAGTTATGTCAAAGACTCAACCTGCCAAAGCCGCACAGGTATCCTCTCAACAGGATCCTGTTGCAACCAATATTGGGGATCCCACATTGCTAGAACCTATCTCAATTGAGAGGGTTACCATTGAAGCGCACCACTCACCCCGGGTGCAATCTGCTTCTACCCAATCTCCACATGCAACCGCCCCTCCAAGTCCTACACTTATTGTTGCACAAGTGCTGAGTCAGTTGCACTCCTCACCCCCTCCCCAGAAACCAATTACAACTGGGCATACCTCAACCATTGAGGGGGAGGACCAAAGTGCTTCTGATAACCCACAGCACAGGGTTACAATGTTCCATCTCCAAGTGTAGAAAAGGAGATTGGAACTTCTGGTGAGGCTGCCACTTCTCCTGCTTCAGCATATGATCAGGCTGAAGTTGGTAACATTCATAAGACCTCACCAGAGGCAACTACTGATGAAGGACATGGTCCTGAGGCAGGAAGTCCCCAGTACCATGACCAAGGGGCACATGCTACTACTGATCTACACTTAGAGCATGTTTATCCTGATTCTATCAGGAGGTCAGGTGATTTAGTAAACACTGATGATGACCTGGGCTTCTTTTATGATGTTTTTGCCCAAAACACTATCCTAGAGGATGAGGTGAGCAGACTCCAAGAGCTGCTTGCCAAAATTTCTCAAGATCAAAGACCATCTACCCCTCAAACCCCACAGATGGCACATTCCTCTGAAGGTCTCCCATACACAGAGCCACTCCAAAACACTCAGCCACCTGCCTCTGCTTCTGGCACTATTTCTCAGGGACAGAACCCCCCTGAGCAAATAGCTGCTATCTTTCAACATTCCTTACCTCTCATCACACCAATATCACTGATATAGTGATTAAAACCCTTGATGAGAGGCTTCCCTCATTTATACAACCCTTGATAGAGGATGTTGTGAGCAAAAGGCTTTCTGACAATCAAACCCTTGCAACCAATGCCAACCAAAAAGGGGAGATTCAGTGTAAGCAAAAAGAAAGAGGATTGCAGATAGGAAAGAGACTGAGAAGGAGAAGGAGAAGGAAGCTGACATGGAGAAAGTGACTGAAAGTACTAAAGACTTTCATGTCACATACAAGAAAAGGAAGAATGAAAAGAGACTGACTTGGAGACAATGGTGAAGGAGGCTGATGCCGAACACAGCCGTCAATGGATAATATCATTGATCAGTTGTTTAGGCAAGGTCATGACACTGAAAAATTGACTCAGAAATCAAAAGATTGGAGATTGAAGAAATCCAAGCTAGATGGGCAAGTTATGATGTGTTGAAAGGGAAAGGCTGGAAATCATGATCAGGTTCATAGCTAAGTATCTTGGTAGATCATTGATGGAAATCAAGGCATGGTCCAGGGACAGCATCTTGGCAATAACCACCAAGATCTGTTCGTCTGAAGTATATACCAAAGGATTGGTTATTGAACCCTTAATGAAGCTGGTGCTGGGAGCAGGACTGAACTAGTCAAGCAATCTAAAGCCGCAACTCACATCAAAATGCTAGAACAGCCTATCAAATTCCCACACCAAAATCACCAAAACAAAAACCACTAAAACAATCCCTTTACCCCAAAAACCACCACAACCACAACCCACCAAACCAATTTCCTTACCCTCAAACCAATAGCCGATGATGTACCCCAGAAGAGGAAGAGAAGGGTACTGAGGCTAGAAGAAGATGAGAAGAATGATGAATGAAGATGAAGATAGGTTGCCACTCTCAGCTGTTATATAGTTGCCTAAGGCCACAAGTCACCCTCCAACAGTTACTCCTGAGTCTCAAAGGCAAACTGTGAAAGTGAAGTTAGAAAAAGAAGAGCTTCACAAACAACATGATGAGGAACTGTTGAGAAGAGTTGACAAAGCATATGCTGCCACATCTTCAATCATCAACATGAAGAAGCATGCTCTCAGGTTATACACTCTCAAACATACCTTTCAATATCAAAAGGAGAGAGTGAGGATTTGGCCTGATCCCAGGGTGTCTCATAGGATTCAAAAAAAAAAAATTCCACAGAGATACATTGGCCAAGTAAAAAAGATTATAGATGAAGTGATCTCACTTTTTTTTGTAGTATCACCTGGGAAATCCTAGATGACTTCAAGAAAGCCTATGAAGCTAAACTGACCCCACAAAAGATGCTGGAGAAAAAATGGTGAAAAAGGGGTTAGTGTATAAGAGGCTTGAGGAAGTTAGAAAGAATGAGCTCCAGTTGTTCTTAGAGGGTAATCACCCAGATGAATTTGCTTATAGAGTAATAATACTGTGGAACTCAAAAATGGGAAGCAGGTCAAATACCTATCTGAGTATTATGGGCCAGAATCACTTTTTGAAGGAGGAGCAGAAGAGCTTACCATGGAGGAACAAATAACATTCCTTGAGGCCTATACAAGGGAGTCATACAGACTCATAGTTGGGAAGTAGATCTCATGGATGGGGTAACAGCTCTGTGTCCAGTTCCCCAAGACAGAGTTCCATTCATCCTTTGCCAAACAGATCATTGAGACTTCTTCCCAGGCCTGTGCTTACAGGGTCACTTCTGAGCTGATCTAGAAGACAAAAAGACCAATCTTTCTGTCATAATAAGTGGGACATCTTCAATAAGTTTAGAGGTTTTGGCTGCATTGGTTCAGGGGGAGTTTGTTGGACCAAAAAAACCAATGAGCCTGATCAGAAAAACCTCTAAGTCCCACAGACATCAAACAACTGCTGAAGACTTGATCAGTTGTTTGACAAAGTCTAAAGAGCAACAGTGAAGAAGAACAAAGTACTGAATACTTCAACAGCTGAAGACCAAAGTCTGAAGATCAACAGCTGAAGACTAAAGTACTGAAGACTTCAAAAGCTGAAGACTAAAGTACTGAAGACTTCAACAGCTGAAGACCAAAGTCTGAAGATCAACAGCTGAAGACTAAAGTACTGAAGATCAATAGCTGAAGTACAAAGACTGAAGACAACAGCTGAAGACATCAGCTGATGACAACAGCTGAAGTCAAGTACAAGTACGGATGCCTTCAGAGTTTGTTACAAACGCTGAAGAAGAGCATTCTTCAGTTGTTGTGAGGTTTCCTTTCAGTAGCTTTCTTTTCTATTTCAGTACTTGTAAAACGACTGAAGAGCATGTTCTTCAGTCGTGGTAGTTTCAGTAGTAGTGTAGTGATAGTTAACACTTAGTATTTTTGTAAGAAGATGTCAGCTGTTTGACATCTTCAGTAGTTGTGTTAACTATTCAGTTGTTTGAATAATTCTGTTAGATGTCACTATCAAGTGACATCAGCAGACGTCACCTCCTATAAGAGATGTTGACCTAATTGTACGTGTGACATTCTGTTACCACGAAAGCGCGTATTGAATGAAATATCTTTCGCAGAATTCTCTCTCTCTATAACCGTTACTTTATATTGAATATCAAATGTGTTCTTGTGAATTGTCTAATTCATTGTTTGATTTCCGCTGCAATACTCTCTAATCAATCAAACGTAGATCACTAATCCTAACAATAGGTTATAATTGTAGTTTTAAAAAGTTTTTAAACATGATAGCTTAAAAGATATAACTGATATTTTAATCCAAATTAAGTTTTTTTGATTTGTGGATAGATAATGTAAACTTTTATGTAAGTGTCTAATTCATTGTTTGATTTCCGCTGCAATAGTCTCTAATCAATCAACGTAGATCACTGGTCCTAACAATAGGTTAAATGTAGTTTTAAAAAGTTTTAAAAATATGTAGCTTAAAAGATATAACTGATATTTTATCCAAATTAATTTTTTGATTGTGGATAGATAATGTAAACTTTTATGTAAGTGTTAGTAAGAGAATCGGTAAATAATATTATAAATACTATATTACCCTTAAAAGTGTTTGTGTCTTATGCATTGAATAAAGTAATTTTTTAAATTTTATGATATCTTAAAATATCACTCTTGTATAATTTATATATAATATAGATATGCTTGGGTTAAATTCATGTTCACTCAAATAATTCAATAAGTACATACACAATAACTATATTTCAATCTAGAAAAACAAAAATTTAGGTACAAATCATCAACCCATAGTGGTGTGGTGTAAGTGTTTTTAGTGCGTCCTCATGGTAGGTGTTTAATGGTGTCCTCATGGTGGTTGTGATGCGGTCGGTAATGAAAGATTGAGAGGGAGTAATGGTGCCATGTAATGTATAATGTATTGGTGAGTTAGTTTGGTTACACATAGTCATATTAAGCCATAACACGTCAATTTGATTTAAAAGACATGTGTATGATGATTAGTATAAGCTAATGCAACTTGATAAGCCTTGTAATGAGTTAATTAGTGAACTAATTTAGGTACACAAAGTCATATAGATCATAGTATGTCATTTTAATGTAAAATCATTTATGTGGTGATTAATAGACTAATGAGGATTTATACGCTTGTAATGTGTTAATGAGTAATAAATCATTTGGGTTTGAAGACATGTTATGATGATTAGTGAACATTAATGGTTTTTGTAATGATGATTAATACACTACTCATCAATACAAATGGTGATCATATACTTCTGGGAGACTGACAACACACTACTCATCACCAATGCGAATGATGGTTTCGCTAACTCGATGTTAATACAACTATACAAGTAGTGATCATTTATGTGATTCAAACTTTTTGCAAGTTGAGTTGACCCCCATAACTCATAACCACTAGTTATGGTGATCTCCTCTTGGTCGCATGAGCTCACAAAAATATCAAAACCATCACCATTAGTAATCGTGGATATCTTACCTCGTACTGAGAAATGTCATATCACTATGTGGTTATAGAACCCTCGTAAAACTTAATCTATAATAATCTCTCTTGTGAAGCAACTCTCTAAGGTAGCATCTTTTCTTAAAAAAATTAGTGAAAGTGAATTAATAAGTAGTTACAAACTTTTGGGTCTAATTTCATCATTTTTGGTTAAACTCTTCTTTGAGCACAAAAGTAAAACCGACTTAACCGAACCAAACCCATAAGACAAACATAAACATAAAAACCAAAACCGTTTGGTTTTCTGAAACCCTAAACTAGAATTTTGGTTTTGGTTAAGTTTGAGCCCAAACTCAACTCATTACTATCAGAAAATTCATAATTTCAAAACCCATTTTTGTTGCAATTAAAACTGTTGATAAATTGGCTTTTATACAAAGTGAAACCCTGTTGGAAGCCGTTAGCAAACTTGTCAAAAATTGTCAAACAAAATATTTTTGTCAAAAATATTTGTTGAAAAATTAATAGTTTTCTAGTAGTGCATGTTAACGTTAATTACACCCATAAATGTTGCTATATGTTTGGTTTATGACTTTGGAACAAAGGGTATGGATCTGATAGTGCTATGTTTGGTTTAAGAGTATTATTGATACCCATCAAACTGGGTATCGATGCTACATACCCACTACAGTTTGAGTTTAGAAACCAAATCCATTTTCAATCACTGAATGTAGATACTCAAGGTCACCCATAGAGATTCTTGAATGAAAATTAAAATAAATGTTATAATAAAAAACAAAACAGCGAATGAGTATATTAAGAGAGAGAAATAAGACACAAAGCATGTCAAAAGCTACTTAGCTCTAAACTTCTTGAAATAAAAAAAGCTACAAAATGAGAAAAGAAAGAAAGATTTCATTGTCTTCATGCACCCTCATTTCTGCTCATTTTGCAGCCTTTCAGCTTTCTGACTACTGAAAAAAAAGACACTAACTTAGTCTCTTTCTTCTCACCCCACCTCTCTGCAGGGTTAACCAACCTACCTATGTACATTTCACCATCATCCCTCTAGCTAATTAATATGGTGCTCTAATGGTCTCCAACCCTGTGTTCTTAGCTTCTGCATGTCCCATCATTTGATCATCAAACCCATATGAAAACCATGCAGTTGCATACACTGAGTTATGCCCCTTCCATGTGAGCACAATCATGTCATCTTCAGTCTTCATTCCCCAACCACTTGCATGTTCATCTAGCAAGAACTTCACTTCACTAAGTGTGTCTTCACCAAATGGGACACTGAAAAACCCTAAATTTTCATTCTTTGGGAGAATTTGGATCCTGATTCTAGTCTTTCTATCCTTTGTCTCCCTTCGAATCCGATGATGTTTTTGATTTTGTGCCCAATATCAGCTTCATACTCCAATCTTTGAGGACTGTCTTTTGGCAAGAAAGTTTCTAATGAGTCAAAGGGTATCCACAAGAAATTGAAGCAAGTGGTGATTCTTGATGCTAAACTTGATGATCCCAAATCACAATCTTCATCAACGATTGTTAGGATGCGAGGGTTCAAGCTTTTTATAAGCTCAAGGAATGAGTCTTTTGACGAAGCTATATCAGGCATGTAACGTAGCCAGTTTTGGCAGTTGATCACTAGCTCCTCGTCATCTCGGACGAGGTTTGTTTGGGTTAAAAGAAACTCGTAATTGAAGTTGATCGAAGAATCTTCTAGGGATGGTGAAACCTCAATCACATTAAATTCAAATGGAACATTTCTAAAGTTAGCGAAATTGGTTAACCGTAGACCTACTTCTTCGGTTAACACATTAAGAAACGGAGGAACAGACGGTCTCCAAGAAGGGACAGATATGCGCAGGCTAGGAGGCCGTCAGGCCTCTTAGCCAGCGCATCAATTAGGGTTGGCCACTGCATACAGTGGGTGATGCTAAAGTCCAAAATATGAACTTTAGAACACCCTTGTATCGCCTTGAAAATAGCACTATTCGACGCGCAAAACCCAAACCTATGCCATGGGATAAGATCAACATACCCTGCTAACTCAGTGACACTCATGAGCCTCCTTTGAAGTGCACTCCTTCCACTATTAAAACTCATGGGTGTAGGGCAAACCCTTGAAGCTCTAGACACAAGTGCCCTCAAGAACCATGATGCAAGCCTTTGGTTCGGGTCACCGGAGGAAGAAGCGACATGTTTAGGACCCACATGACTTGTTGAGCCGAATTGATGTCGTTGTTTTCGAGTGCGTTTGCGCAGTGCAGGAGAAGCTTTTCGATGCACGCGCCATCAAGATTGCCTAAGCAGCCTTTGAGTGCAACAGAGAGTGGATTTTGGTGAGAGTTGAAAAGGGTTGAGTTTGATAAAGAAGTTGAAGTAGGGTTTGCTCGAAGTTCGGCTTTCATGTTGATTTGGGAGATAGATTGATTGAGATCTCTACATGTAATAAGTAAAACCATATATATACACGTACAAACTAAAGGTTAAGTTATATATAATGAAATTTATATAATTAAATATAAATTGTGGATAAAATAAATGAATGAAATTTGGTGAGAATATATGTAGGAAAGGATCAGGTATCATCTTGTTAATTAATTTCTTTTGTGTTTATACGTATAAAACAATACTCTAACCCGTGTAATCATACTTTTCGGTTTTGATTATTATAATGAGTTTTGATGCATTTTCTTTTCATTCACGCATCTAACTTTACCTAAATTAAGAAGTCTTAAAAACCATATACATACACTACGCAACGTTGTATATAATGCTTATACAAGTATACTAGCTTTAGTAAACTCGTATATTACACGGGTTGAATAAATAAAATATTAATATAATAAATACATTAATTATTAAATGATATTTTAAGATATAATATGATTAAAATTACGTATCAGAAATAACTATAAATAATAAAATAGTGATATCAACTTTTTGAAATTTTATTTTTAACTTTTATTAAAAAGATAAACATTTTATTTTAAAACAAACCGTATAAATATATCATTATTAAAAATATTCTTATTACAACTTCCAATTTTGATTATTTTTTGTTTTAAAAAATTGACCTATTAAAAATATTAATTTATTTAGAATTAACCTTAATAAATAGATTTCTTTCTTAATTTATTATATATTAAAATATATTAAAATAGTATTATTAATAATTAAGGTAATTATTTAATAGGAGAGAAAAACAAGAAAAAATTAGTGATAATAATTATGGTGTTGACATTGACACTCATATTTACTCTTTTATTAGAGTAATAAGATAAGATAAGATATAGTGTGGAATTAATAAAAAATGAAATGTTATAAAACATAAAAATACAATGAGAAGTGTAAGATAGGATCAGATATCATTCATCATATCCGGTTATAACTGACATGTTTACACGTATATAATGTCACCTCTAACCAGCTTTGTTATGATACCTTCAGGTTTTTAGTTTTTACATTTATAATGAATTTTGATGTATTTCTTTAGATCATGTGTCATTCATTATTATAATACGTTTTGATTATGTGGGTACTTATCTCCATTACAACGATGGATATGACTTATTGGAATGATGCGTACATTCAACTTACAGTGTATTGGTGTATATCAATGCCAAAACTATATAACACAAATACCTATGGCCTTAACACTAAGCATGTACACATGTGCTATGCTACACTTCTTTTATATGACTTATTAGAATGATATTATGGTCTAAACATAATCCTCACATACACACACAAGTGGCAATTTATGTATAATTGAAGTAATTCTTTTGTGCGAAACGAACGTCATGGTACATAACTACAATTGTTTGTTCATAGAAACTAATAGTTATGTTTATAATCAGGCATAATTATAGATTTATAGGTATATTTATATGTGTGGAGGATGCGGTGTGAAACACAATATAATAACATAAACATTAATAGATATGATATCATATATATAAA
This sequence comes from Flaveria trinervia, assembly GCA_025506515.1. Taxonomy (NCBI): domain Eukaryota; kingdom Viridiplantae; phylum Streptophyta; class Magnoliopsida; order Asterales; family Asteraceae; genus Flaveria; species Flaveria trinervia. The sequence continues at coordinate 90,518,244 of CM046450.1, forward strand.
ATAAAAAGATTCTAAAAGTTTAGTTAAAAAGGGAATTTGATGTTTAGAAATTAATTAGATTTCTAAAGAACTTCTGTTATTAATTGTAATAACTACACATTGAAGTTGTAGTCTAACTCTTTAATTATGTGTTCTTTTTATAATCATATTTATTTAGTTATTTTTGTATTTAATTATATAAATGATATGTACGTATAAAACATAATTAATTTACTCAAATTCATAAAAGATAACTTTACCCCTTAAAGGTTTAAATTTAATGTCAAAGAAATTTCTCCTTCAATTCGTAAATGTATTATTACGTAGATAATATAGAGGTGAGTTCTTGTACAAAGTGAGTTTAGCATGGACAACGTACGAAGCTACTACAATGTGATACATGTCAATTAGGCAAGAGGTAAATGTGTCGTCCCATAATTATGTAAATTGTATAAATAATAACATAACTTATAAATAATTACGTAATTTAGAAAATAATTAAGCAACCTATATTCTATAATTAACCAAGTACATTGATGTATTTCAAAATGTTTTTTATGAAATTTATAAAACAATATTATACACAAACTACAAAAAATTAAATTTGTTTGTTTTTATGGTGTAACTTGTTCTTGAAGTAATAAAAATATAAGGAACTTGAAAATTATATACTTAGGTCTAGGTGCATAGGGTTTCTTACGATAGTTATAATTTTATTTTCAATATCGTGATATATATAATTTGCAGTAACATCTCACCATTCAAAAAGATTACCAGTTGCATATTTACTTAGGTCTAGGTGCATAGGGTTTCTCATGATAGATATAAATTCATTTTAACTTTCTATAACTTCTTGATTAGGATTTAAAATCCTATTACGAATATACAACTTCTTCATAGGCTATTTACAGGCATATAACCTTCCATATGATCTCATTTTTGTAGCAATATTTTGATCAGATCCGATGTTACTTGACTTGAACTAGTAATCCTTAAGGGTAATTTTTATAAAATCATTTAAGCTCAAGAAACTTGAACATATAAAAGTGGCATGCCACTTGTCATGTATAAAAAGATTTTGTTATTGAAAACTTTACTCAACACTAATACATGCACATATCGTTTACTTATTAATGATAATTAATACAAAAATGTATAATTATAATTAAACATGGATTTTAATACAATATTTAGAAAATGAATAAACTTTATAGAAAACATTGAAATTTGAAATAAATATATAACATAATTGTGATTATGTGAGTGTATGCTAAGTAAGTAAATTAGAAAGGGTAAAGAGTAAGCCAAATAGGAGTCCTAGCCGGCCTTTCTTTTGTCATTTCTTGAAGTCACTAAATTTTATTGTAATTAAAACAAATCAGTTCCTTTAATTAACTTGTTTAATTTTGTTTTATTATTTGATTGTTGCTACTTTTCATTCCATCATTCCAAATTAAAGTTTTTCAAATTTGTGAGAGATATCATATTTGTTTGGTAGTGTCATGTAATTCCACAACAAAGACAAATGGTAGCCCACGACAGAATGAATTATGGGGTATACCCCTTCACCCTACCCCACCCCACCCCTACCCCTCACTAGAATTCATGATGTGGAACTTCTTAATTTCCATAGAATATTTTGTGTAATTGAGTCTTGTCTTTTCTTATAAAGAGTACCACTCATGCGTGCATAGGAGAACGTGATCAAGAAATATTGCAAGAAATGTAGGGCAAACATAACAACAGGAAAGTATTTGACTATTATGTCTTTGAATTAGATGGGATCTTAAATTAGTACAACATAAAATAATGACTTTGTTATATATTGTTATCTAAAGTTATTCAAAAGTTCTTTATTATAAAAAGTATACGGGGTTTTAATATTGTTATGTTATTATAAGTTTCTATTTTATTTATGTGTAAAATGTTTAAACCTTAGGAATGTAAACAAGTCGAGTTAGAACTAAATCAAGACTAAGTTTGAGCTTGATTTTAAGTTGCTTGAAACGCTATTCTAAAACATGAGTTTGTCTACAGAGTAATCCTATGAACTCAAGAGATCGACTTTTTTTATTATGTATTTAACTACTTTTTATTTATTGTTATATATAATTATTATTTATATATATTTCACAATGTATAACTTTAGTTTTTAATCATAATTATATATAATTATAATAATACGTAAGTGTATACTATATCAAATTTATTATGTACATACTATTATATGTTTTGTTAAAAAACACGAAAAAATAATCAATCTTGGTGTATGAATGCACAAGTATTACTTTGTTTACTTATTGAGCTATATTTTAAACTTAAACTCGGTTCAATTGACTTTGTTTTAGTAGAACCAGTACTATACTTTATATGAGCTATTTTATACTTTAGTAAAATTAGATAACATTCTAATTATTATTTTTATTTCTTAGCTAGAAGCACCCTTTAACTTTGAGAAAAACTAATTAAATAATAATAAGTTTGATTTATAGTTTTAACTGTTCGAATTTTGCACAACCAATAAAACTTGCATGGTTATTTTTGTTAAAATTAGTTTTATTGAATTTAATTAAACATATTAAAATTCATCATTAAATTTCAAAAGTAAATTGCAGGCATATAGACTTTGTGCATCCAAATTCCCAAACAGTGGATGGATAATGGAAGCGTCAACGTTGTTGACCATTTCAATGAGCAGGTCACTTTCATTTTGTTTAAATTGAACTGGTAAGTCGTTACAAAATGCAAATTTCCGTAATTAACCTTTCTTGTTGCATAAATTTAAAAAACTAGCGTTCATCATTTCCTTCTTCATGTTTATAATTTGAGTAAACTTCAAATAAAAAGTCTCTTAGTAATATCAATCATTAATTTATTTAATAAATGGTTAATATCAAGTTGTAAATATAACAAATTCTTTTACGTTTTTAAATTATAGTTTGTAATTATGTTTTTAGTGTTGTTAATTGTGAATTTTTTTTATTTATTGTGTTTTTCTAAAAATTATTTTATTTTTTAAAAATAATAAACTAAAAAAAATATGATGGTGGAGTAACATTGTTATGTATCTCTAATATGTAAACCACAATGATAAATTAACAACTAACTAATCTAATATATTAAAAACAATGACAAAATAACAAAATTATGTTTTTTATCGTTATTGTGTTATCTTGAACAATAAAGTTTAAAAAATACATTGGTAAAATTATATCATTGTGCTTCTAATAACAAGAAATTTATATAATTTATAAGAAAAACAATATAAAATATAACACATTGTGTTATCTTTAACTCTATGAGTTTTAAAAAATACATTTGTGAAAGTATATTATTGTGTACTTTTAATTGTAATAGATATTGGTAGATAACTATTTTATATAATCTATATATGTCAAAAATAACACATTGTGTTATCTTTAACACTAAGAGTTTGAAAAATATCGTGAGAAATATATCATTATGCACTTTTTTGTAAAACATAATGCTATATAACAATTTTTATATGATCTATAGAAATATTGACGTGACATATAACATAGTTATAATTGTAAAACATAATGCTAGATAACAATTTTAATATGATCACTTTCTCAAGTTATTGAATGTACCATTTTTGTCGCTGATTGAGTAGATTGAAGAAAAATAGATGCAAAAATTGAGTGATATATTCATATTTTTTATTTAATTATGTATTATGTAATATCCTGTATCTTTACGTTAATTAAAATTTAACGTTGTTTAATCTTGTAAGGACTATAATTGCCTAATATGAAACTCATGGATGCCTGATGTGCTTGCAATTAACTTTTAATTTATAAATTTATAGTTTCACTAAATTGAACTTAATGTTCAATAATGAAAAGATTCAAATAATGAAAAGAAAATTTATAAAAATTAGTAATGATAATAATAATAATAATGATTACAATAAAAAAAACAAGAAGAAAATAACCTTAAAAGTTATTAAACTTAAATTCTTTGAGTTAGAGGGCTTAGTTAGTCATTTTGAAAACTTAAAATAAAAAGTTTGTTCATAAAATAATAAAGCTTAAAAGTTTAAGGGCTAAAATTGTAATATTTTAAAATCCTATTTCCTTTCCCCATGATTCCCGGTGGTCGACCGGTGTAATCTCCGGCGACCTTCCGGCGAGCCCCAAACCCACGAAGAACAACCGATACCATTACCCAAACCGTTCAAAACCGTTCGCGTACATGATCGAACGTAATTACTCACTTAAACGGTGTTAAAACACCGGTTACAATCCTCAAACGATCGTATAACCGACCCATTAATTCTATAGTCGTTCGGGCATTAAATCGTAATAATAATCAAAAAACGAACGTACACGATCATCTAACTAATCCTAAACGGTCACAACAACCAATTCACACCTGAAAACATACAAACTTCTCATTCGATTCCCCCTTCCATCGCGACCTGCAATCCACTTGTAGACCCTATTTCGAGCTCTTTTAACTTCAATTGACAGAGGGTTTTTGTCCATCAAAATCCTTGGAAGCTTTCTGTGCAAGGAATTTGGATAACATCAACGATTACAACTCAAACCACTTCCCCCACAGCCGCGACTTGTTCTTCATTCGTGCACATCGGTTTCACTTCAAAAATGGTAAATTAAACACCTTCATAGACTCGAAATTACATGGGGAACAAAAGCCCTATGATTACAGGCTCCTACATAATCGAATTAAGGTTCAATTTTGGAATTTTCAAATTAGGGTTCATATGGTTAGGGAAAACCTTGGGAATGTGTTTAAAAATAAAAGTGACCAAATGATACCGCGGCTGGATGCCTTGGTTCACTGGTTCCCCACACACATTCTAACTTGGAGGTCCCGGGTTCGACCCCGGGCACCCCCATATTTTTTTAAAATGGCTTTTTAAGCCTTAAATCAACTTTAGAAAATTTTAATAATATAGAAAATATTTTATAACCTTTAAATATATTTTAAGTTGTCAAAAAGTTTAGTAATATTTTAAAATACTAAACAACTAAAAACCTTTGTAATAAAACATTTTAAAGGTTATTTTTGAATTATTAACATAGATTTTAAATAATTAACAAAATAGTAGTGACCCGAACTGTCCTTAAATTCTATCGTTTAAATCACGATATTTTAAATGGAGTTTTATTTTAAACGTTATAAATTCTTTTGTGTAATAAAACTATATTATGTTTCAAATTATATTAATTATAAATCTAAATGATAAATAACTAATTCTTCAAGTAGTTGTTAAAATGATTATGTGAATAATATGTTATTATCTATCATTTGAGCATGTTATATCATTTATGAAGTTATTCGTTAACTTTTATTTGAATTCTTGAAAATTATAAAACAATATAAATTGCTTTAAGTTTTAAAAACTTTATAATAAATTATTTAAAAGCTCAAAACTTATAAAATGATTATAATATGTAACCTCCTGATCAACTTTTAAATAGTTAATTTTTAAATTAATAGTTTTCTTTTCACATATATATTCTATAAAATCAATAACTTAAATTGTTAAGACATTTTCTTATTATTAGTCTTAATTGATTTAAATATCTTTATTAAACCTAAATGATTTATTATTAAACCCCAAATTCCATTTGAAACCCTAGTTCATGATTTATTGTTAATCTTATTACCAAACCTAATCTTGGAATCTATACGTTTAAACAACTTGTAAAAGAAACCATTTGGAACCTCGTTTAAATTATTATCATCATTATTATAAACATAATTACTCATCAAAACCCTAAAACTATTGAAACCCTAATTCTTATTTAAACATTAATCAAAATATTAACCTTAATCTTCATCTTGTAAATTATATATTTAGGTGCTGTAATGGACAATTGGGATTTATCTTGTAATCTTTTATATCATCTTGAAATGCTTATTTCCATGTAAGTATTCTATACCCCTTTTTCTATTTTCACACTTTGGGGTGAAACATGTTAACTTATACTATTGCACTCGTAGACTTATTTGAGACTTGTAAACCTATGGCAATTCATCTTGTAAAGTTGTGGTTAGTTGAACTTTCGTGATTACCATGTTATGGCGTTATATGTACAATCATTAACTATTGCTAGTCCAGCGAAGTCATAGATCTATGGGCAAGACAAGCCTGCTTTGGTTGATCCAAGTACACTTAGCTGATCGTATAATCTTGTAAACGTTTGAGACTTGTAAAACTTTGTCGAGGTTTGATTGTTGCATTGTTCATAACATCCTAATCACTTTATTCACTAACTTATGACTTGAATTGCCATCTTTTATATAATCTATGTATTGAAACTATGGAATGCTCACCAACATTTTTATGTTGACCCTCTTTATTTTTAACATGTTTTAGGAATACCTTAAGTATGTGTTCTACTCTTTGAGGCTTATCACAACTAGGATTGGACCTAGAGATAATATGGAAGATCATGTTATTTGTAGTATTTGCACATGATGTATTCTTTGTTGAAACTTTTGCTTGTAATGTTACTAATGAAACTTATGAATAATATCTTTGGAATTAATAAATAGCGTTATGTGGCTGTGAACAATCGTAACCCTCACATCTCGACGTTTCCGCCGTCAAGGTTGGGGTGTGACAGATTGGTATCAGAGCCCATAACTATAGGGATTTAGGTTATTAGAAATGGTGACCTAGACTATAGTATGCATGAACCCTAGAATTATATTTCTATCTTGTAAAATGTATGGTTTGCATGCTACATAATGTTATGCCTTTCTTATGTGTAACTTGATGCCTTAGCATAGGTTTGCCTTGTAACTAAACTTTGTTACTTGTCTCCCTAAACTTAACCTTGACCCTTTGACTCTCCCCGACAAATGAAATTTCTTAATCTTATTCTCGGCGTCACGTGGAATCTTATGCCTAAGCTTATGATGTGGATCTTTAGACGTTATGTCTAATCTATATAAATCTCATCAAGGTTTTGATTCATGAACCTAAGAAATTTTGTGTGACTCATAAACACCTGTATCCTGGATTTCCTGGCAAAAGGCCTTGGGCTAAGGCAAGCATATCGTATAAATCTCATTGTGAGACCAGTTATGCTTACCTGGGGATTTCTGGGATGAGTGATAAACTATGGTCAACATACACAAGTCTCTATGGAAAATGGGTCAATTTACCTTGACGTGTCAACGATTCCAAATGGTAATGCGTTACCAAATGGAACCATCCTCTTTGTGTCTTAAAAATCCTTGATTCTTTGATCTGGTTTACCACCAAAGTTTTAATATCTTCTCGTTCTTATCATACATAATGTTCCTGTTAATATTGAACCCATCCTACATTTCAACTCTTACGTTTAAACACCGTTACACTTGAGCGTTTCATGTATCTATTTCTATACCTTGACCAACGTGTACATGGATCTAATATATATTCAAAGATATTGGTCGTCTAAACCGAATGGTTATTTTTTTAAACTTAAAATTGTTACTTAGGGTTCCAAACGTCCTTAAAGTGTGTCCCATAACTGAAATCATGCAATGCCGAAAGGTGAAATACCTGCATCCCGGGATACCTTGTCTAGCCAAGGTATACACATAAATTTGATTCGATCGTTGAATCCATTTATCTGACCTGGAACTCATGAGATGGGTGTTCGCTTATAGGTACGCATGTCTACCATAAAGTTATGGTTGACGTAACACTTTGAGAAGCCAACACATTTCCCTTTTATTTTGAACCGAACGGTTACATCTCATTATTGTGTTGAATCATTTCGTCATTGATCTTGTTTTCCTGACTTAAACCATTCAAGATTTGGGAACCTAACACAATTAACTCTGTTATCTTGCACTTTAAACTTAAATCCTAGCAAGCATGATTTTCTTTTCCTGTTAATTACATTTATGTAATTTGAAGTTCTTGAATTTCTAACTGATATTCTCTCCATCTGCTAAGTCGAGCTTTATAAAAACTTCAAACCGTTTCGCATCGTAGGCAATGCAAGAGTCCGCAAGTCAACTTATGGCTAAGGACACTTGTATCCCTTAAATGATTCTATCTCATCAAAACAGGGGTGACTCCCTTACTTTGGTGATGACTTTCCATTCGTTATCACTGTTCTTATGAAATCTCATCGTCAAGATAGAAGTGAACCTCATATCTTGATGATGATTCCTCCTTTTTGTTTTTTTTTGAGTTCGTATTTTACATGAAATTACTTCCTTAAAATAGGAGTAAAATTTCGTATCTTGATGATGGTTTTCAATTTTTGTATTGTGTGTTTTATGAAATCCCATCCTCTGAATCGAGATGATTTCCTTGTTTTAAGGATAGATTTCAATTATTTTCCTTTGAAACTCGTATGCCACGAATGAAATGACCCCACCAAAATAGGATTGAACCCCGTACTTTGGTGACAAAGGTCAATTCTCGATTTCTTTCTTTATTATGGAGCTCAACCATCAAGATAAGCGTGAATTCCATACCTTGATGATAATTTCAATTTTTTTATAGAATGTATTTTCCCAAATGAAACGACCTCATCAAAGTAGGAGTGAATTCTGGATTTTGATGAAGAATTTTATTTTGCTATATTTTTGTTTTTGTAAAACTTCACCATTAAGATAGAAGTGATTTCTCTTACCTTAATGGTGAGTTACCTCGTCTTGTTTCCGTAGATCCTCAACAATGAGTTAGGATTGAACTTTTTGATTTGGTAAGTTAGAAGTCATACTTTGGGAAATACACCATCAAGCAAGGAGTGAAAACCACACCTTGGTGGCTATTCTCATTTCTTGATCTCAAACTTACCAAAGTTTTAATCATTTGGCAAGAAACATGTAGTAACTTGAAGGGAGAATCAATGTTCGGGTTTCAACCTATCAAGCCAAATCATGATTTCTGAACTTGAAAGGAGACCTGATTGCTAGGGTAATTTTGATTCCGAGCTTGGAGCATTTAAATTCTTAAATCGATTTCATTTCCCTTTATCCTCATGTTTTGATTTGATCTAGCTATATGGAACTATTTATTCCTTACTTATCGACTTTCATTTTGAGTTATCATCAAAACCTGATTACTCGATGGTAGCCTTCTTAAACAATCTTTCTGCTAAATAAAGACATTATCAACTTGTGTTCATGTCTTTCTAGACACACAAATATTCTCAGCTGTGCTTATGGGTTTGTTGAACTGCATAAGCAAACTGTACTTGGAAATTTGCTACCTTGCAAAACATGGTTACAAATGCATTTTTTTATTGCTTGCGTCACTTCTTGAATCGCTTTTGAATCCTTAACCTTGGAAATCTTTAAAACTCTATCTTAATTCGATCTACGAGACTCATTATTGTGACGCGGATATGGAGATTCATAAATTTTCGTAATTTGTAGTCATGGGTTTGGCATAAAAGAAAAGACATAACTTGGTATATGTCCAGGTGTCTCACCTCCATGTATGACAAAGCCTAACAACCGTGTTCCTGAGAATCTCCGTTACTTTTCATTCACCAAAATGCCTCTTATATTAGAAGTCATGATGACAATCGGTGCATTGTAGACCGATTGCTAATTGCATATTAACTCATGTGGGATAATGGGTCGAGAAATTGACTTGTATCTATCTCAAATAGTCGTATACCGTGGTATGTCGGTAAATATCGATCATTAATTTTAATGATCTATTCATTTTCCTTCTATTAGCAATGTTTCTAGTCATCATTGTGAAACATTCCAAAATCTCCGCATATCGTATTATTCTTAGACCGACGGTTTGGTCAAAGGAGCAATACATATTCACAAGATATGCGTTAAGATCGTTTCGGTGACGTTTGGGATTCTTAAATTTCGACGGTTAACGTTTCTTACAATTGATGGTCTTTTCATTGATTTCAAGTCATCATTTTATTACGTAAATACGTTATAGATGTTGTCTAATATACCATGGTAACTCGTCATCGTCTTCCAACGTTTCATGTGCCAACTCTCAAAGAGTCTCGTCTTTCACTGGAAGAGTTCAAATTGGTATGCATTATGTCAAGAGACTTGTAAGGTTCCATAAAGTGAAAACATCTCACCCGTAATCGAACGCCAACCACAGTTCGTTAGTACGCTTATCTTTCATCATAAGTCTCCTGCTCATTTAAGTTTTATTCTTAATTTCGGGACGAATTCTTTTAAGTTGGGGAGACTGTAATATCCTGTATCTTTACGTTAATTAAAACTTAACGTTGTTTAATCTTGTAAGGACTATAATTGCCTAATATGAAACTCATGGATGCCTGATGTGCTTGCAATTAACTTTTAATTTATAAATTTATAGTTTCATTAAATTGAACTTAATGTTCAATAATGAAAAGATTCAAATAATGAAAAGAAAATTTATAAAAATTAGTAATGATAATAATAATACTAATAATAATAATAATGATTACAATAAAAAAAAACAAGAAGAAAAACCTTAAAAGTTATTAAACTTAAATCTTTGAGTTAGAGGGCTTAGTTAGTCATTTTGAAAACTTAAAATAAAAAGTTTGTTCATAAAATAATAAAGCTTAAAAGTTTAAGCGCTAAAACTGTAATATTTTAAAATCCTATTTCATTTCCCCATGATTCCCGGTGGTCGACCGGTGTAATCTCCGGCGACCTTCCGGCGAGCCCCAAACCCACGAAGAACAACCGATACCATTACCCAAACCGTTCAAAACCGTTCGCGTACATGATTCGAACGTAATTACTCACTTAAACGGTGTTAAAACACCGGTTACAATCCTCAAACGATCGTATAACCGACGCCTTTAATTCTATAGTCGTTCGGGCATTAAATCGTAATAATAATCAAATTAAACGAACGTACACGATCATCTAACTAATCCTAAGCGGTCACAACAACCAATTTCACCTGAAAACATACAAACTTCTCATTCGATTCCCCCTTCCATCGCGACCTGCAATCCACTTGTAGACCCTATTTCGAGCTCTTTTAACTTCAATTGACAGAGGGTTTTTGTCCATCAAAATCCTTGGAAGCTTTCTGTGCAAGGAATTTGGGAACATCAACGATTACAACTCAAACCACTTCCCCCACAGCCGCGACTTGTTCTTCATCGTCACATCGGTTTCACTTCAAAAATGGTAAATTAAACACCTTCATAGACTCGAAATTACATGGGGAACAAAAGTCCTATGTTTACAGGCTCCTACATAATCGAATTAAGGTTCAATTTCGGAATTTTCAAATTAGGGTTCATATGGTTAGGGGAAAACCTTGGGAATGTGTTTAAAAATAAAAGAGACCAAATGATACCGGAGCTGGATGCCTTGGTTCACTGGTTCCCCACACATTCTAACTTGGAGGTCCCGGTTCCCCCGGGCACCCTCATATTTTTTTTAAATGGCTTTTTAAGCCTTAAGTCAACTTTAGAAAATTTTTAATAATATAGAAAAATATTTTATAACCTTTAAATATATTTTAAGTTGTCAAAAAGCTTTAGTAATATTTTAAAATACTAAACAACTAAAAACCTTGTAATAAAACATTTTAAAGGTTATTTTTGAATTATTAACATAGATTTTAAATAATTAACAAAATAGTAGTGACCCGAACTGTCCTTAAATTCTATCGTTTAAATCACGATATTTTAATGGAGTTTTATTTTAAAACGTTATAAATTCTTTTGTGTAATAAAACTATATTATGTTTCAAATTATATTTAATTATAAATCTAAATGATAAATAACTAATTTTTCAAGTAGTTGTTAAAATGATTATGTGAATAATATGTTATTATCTAATCATTTGAGCATGTTATATCATTTAATGAAGTTATTCGTTAACTTTTATTTAAATTCTTGAAAATTATAAAACAATATAAATTGCTTTAAGTTTTTCAAAATTTATAATAAATTATTTAAAAGCTCAAAACTTTATAAAATGATTATAATATGTAACCTCCTGATCAACTTTTAAATAGTTAATTTTTAAATTAATAGTTTTCTTTTCACATATTATATTTCTATAAAATCAATAACTTAAATTGTTAAGACATTTTCAATTATTATTGGTCTTAATTGATTTAAATTATCTTTATTAAACCTAAATGATTTATTATTAAACTCCCAAATTCCATTTGAAAACCTAGTTCATGATTTATTGTTAATCTTATTACCAAACCTAATCTTGGAATCTATACGTTTAAACAACTTGTAAAAGAAACCATTTGGAACCTCGTTTAAATTATTATCATCGTTATTATAAACATAATTACTCATCAAAACCCTAAAACTATTGAAACCCTAATTCTTATTTAAACATTAATCAATATATTAACCTTAATCTTCATCTTGTAAATTATATATTTAGGTGCTTGTAATGGACACTTAGGATTTATCTTGTAATCTTTTATATCATCTTGAAATGCTTATTTCCATGTGAGTATTCTATACCCCTTTTTCCTATTTTCACACTTTGGGGTGAAACATGTTAACTTATACTATTGCACTCGTAGACTTATTTGAGACTTGTAAACCTATGACAATTCATCTTGTAAAAGTTGTGGTTAGTTGAACTTTCGTGATTACCATGTTATGGCGTTATATGTACAATCATTAACTATTGCTAGCCCAGCGGAGTCATAGATCTATGGCAAGACAAGCCTGCTTTGGTTGATCCAAGTACACTTAGCTGATCGTATAATCTTGTAAACGTTTGAGACTTGTAAAACTTTGTCGAGGTTTGATTGTTGCATTGTTCATAACATCCCTAATCACTTTATTTACTAACTTATGACTTGAATTGCCATCTTTTATATAATCTATGTATTGAAACTGTGGAATGCTCACCAACATTTTTATGTTGACCCTTTTTATTTTTAACATGTTTCAGGAATACCTTAAGTATGTGTTCTACTCTTTGAGGCTTATCACAACTAGGATTGGACCTAGAGATAAGATGGAAGATCATGTTATTTGTAGCATTTGCACATGATGTATTCTTTGTTGAAACTTTTGCTTGTAATGTTACTAATGAAACTTATGAATAATATATTTGGAATTAATAAATGGCGTTATGTGGCTGTGAACAATCGTAACCCTCACATCTTGACGTTTCCGCCGTCAAGGTTGGAGTGTGACATATTACACCATGTCATAAAAAGCAAACATAGTTAACAAACAGTTAGGCTGTTACTATTAGTGGAATAAAATTGAAAATTGAAATTAATATTGATCTCATTGTTAGTTAGGAACTTAGGATCAAATTGTTTTTAACATCAAATATGATCACTTACGGGCCACTTGTTGGGCAATAGTCAATAGGTTAGCTTTTTAAAATCTAATAATCATTTATTTTATTATTGTTTGTCTTTCCTAAACACTCACAAAAGAATATAACCGATGAATAGTTGATCTTTATGTTATGAGAACCATTGTTCATAAAACCCTAAGTTTAGATATAGAGATAGAGATCTAAGAGCATTCACATCTCATTTTTTATCATCTTCCTTTTAATTACATGTAAAATCATTAATTTTCTCTCTTATCGAACAAGACTTTTTGTTAATATTCCCTCATCAGGAAATGCAATTATTTATAAGTTATTCACGAACATTTATCGAACGTAAACAGATTAAATGTCAATGAACATATACAAAGATAAACAAAAATAATCAAATGTTTAAAAACATAAACAAACACAATTGAATATTTATGAACACAAATAAGTACAACCGATCATATGTTAATTTTAAAATAAATCTTCATTTTTCATTATCCACCAAAAGAATACTTTGTTGGAAATAATTGGATCGAGCAAACACTATATTAAGAATAAAACTAAACAAGTTTCAAAAATCATACATCTTTATTTATAATAGACAAACTAGCATCTTATTACACACACACACACACATATATATATATATATATATATATATATATTATATATATATATATATATATATATATATCTATATATATATATATATATATATATATATATATAATATATATATAGATATATATATATATATATATATTATATATATATATATATATATATTATATATATATATATATATATATATATATATATATATATATATATATATAGATTGCAGGATCGGTTTTATACTCAACACAAGTATTTCTCTCAAACTCACTCATAAACACTCAAGAAGTAGAGTTCTTATAAGAGTTGATTATGATATACTAAGCAACACAAAGAAAACACAAGAGAATATTTTTTAAGATACTTGTATATATTATTTTTCAACTCAAAGTATACAAGACTCTTACAAGCTTACTATAAGAGTTACAATGAGAAACTATATATAAACTACTATCTACAGCCAGATATACTTCAATACCAGCTAGAATCCTTTAAATAAAGCAGATACTACAAAGCTATAGTTTAAGGTAACTTAGATAATGTCTTATTTAAAATATGGTAGTCATGACATGTCCATGACTTACCTTTTGTCACCAATTAAAGTTGGTAACTTGTACTAACATATAAAGGTGAATAGTGGAATAAAGTATGGTCAACTACATGGCTTTTTTTGGAAAACGCCATGTAGTATCAGAGGTCTGCAGCGGAGTGTCAGAGACCATAGTTATCTCCTCTGGTTCATAGCAGCATCTTCCGAAGGTTAATTTGTAACATCTCGTATTTTTGGTTAATAGAATGTTAACTTCGTTTATTCTCACATGATTCATTATTGGCAATTATGAAATTCAAGTGTTATTTATGTTTATTCTTTTAATTATCTTTAGGTTATATTGTATGAATGTTAAAAATAAAAATATTAGATAATATTGTAGTAATAATAATAATACTAGTAATAGTAATAATAATAATAATAATAATAATAATATAAATGACAAGTTATAAAAGTTAACAAGTTAGTTTAATGTTAAGCTTAAAGTTAATAAAGGGGGGTTTATTTGTCAATTCGGAAACTTAAAATAGAACTTTTAAACATAAAATGTCAACTATTAAACCACAAGGGGCCAATGTGTAAAATTTCAAAGTTTCAACCCAAACCCCCCGCCCACCCCCGTAATTCCGGCCGGGACTCCAGCCACCCTCCGGCCGAAGTCTGGCGAGTCTAGAACACCAAAAACCATTCAATTTTGTAACCCAAAATCGACCCGAATCGTTTTGTAAACGTAATTCGAACTTGAATGCATCTAATAATTGAGTTATACATCGGTTATCAAGTCTATCCGTCGTATAACCGAAACTCTTTTAATTCATGGCCGTTCGGTCATTAAAACACAATAATAGTTGAATTAACTTAACACAAACAATCATCTATCTATCTGCAATCGATTACACTATTCAATTGCACCTGTAATGAACGTTACATCAAATCCCATCATCATCTTCTGTCGCAACTTGCACCATATTCAAACACCATCATCAGGGCTTCAATTTTTGAAATTTACAAGGGGCTTTGCATCAAGGACATCACATGGAGCTATCCACAGAGTTAATTGGATTATCATCAACGTTTACATCTGGTTTGCTTCACCCACGACCGCGACCTGTTCTTCGTTGGGAGCATCATCAATTCGAACATTATACGGGTAATTAATCACACACATATACTCGGTTTTCTTTGGGGAACAAAAGCCCTATGATTAATACAATGAACATAATCGAATCCATGGTCAATGGGATTGAATCGGTTCTAGGGTTTATGTGGAATTGGGGATTTATAGTTGTTGTTTGTTTTAAGATGTAAAAACGGATTCATATTGCGGCTGAGAGCCTTAGTTCACCGGTTACCCATCCCCATCCCAACTAGAGGTCCCGGGTTCGAACCCGGGCACCCTTTGTTTTTTAAAAGGTTTTTTAGCCTTAAATTAATTATAAAAAAAATTATATTAAATATAAAAATAACTTTCACAAACTCTTAATATTTTTAAAATTATCTAAACCTTTTCTGTAAATTATTTCTTGAAAAACAAATTTAAAACTTTATTTACAAATGTTTTAACTAAATATCTTTATAAAAATAGATTTGTATGATAACTCAAATTACTAAATTATTATTAGACCTTATGTTTTCCTTGATTAGAAATTTATAATGATAATTATTGAATTCAAATATATTTTTATAACTAATTACGCAAGTTATTTACAAAGGATTTAATTCCTTTAAAATCTTATAAGTAGTATTTTCTTTTATCAAACAAATCATAAACAAGAGTTCACTAATTTTGTTTATAAACCCCCCCCCCCCCCATTCTAATATCCTAGTTCTTGTTAACTCGTTAATCTCATTATTAACCTAAATCTTGTAATATTTATATATTTAGGTGCCTTGTGACGTTTTATCTTGAAACAACATACATTATTCTTATTGATCTTCATTTTATACTTATTTGACATGTGAGTTTTCCTTGCCCCTTTTTTATATTTTCACACTAATTTGGGGTGAAACATGATACTTAATCTCATACACTTGTAAACGTTTAAACTTGTAAGCACTTACAATTCATATTTTTGTCATGGTTATTTGTGTTTTGTAAGTGTTTATATGAGATACATATTTTTGTTTGCAATCATTAACTATGCTAGCCTGGCGACGTCTTAGATCTTTGGGCCTGACAAGCCTATTTGGTGCTAAATCCGAGGTATTGCCGACTCCTGATGACGTACGCTTGTTCATCATGGGAACCAAATACACTTAGCCAATCTTATATACTTGTAATCAAGTCGAGGTTTGATTGTAACGATATGTGTTCTATAACCTTACTAACTTATGACCTATAACATGAATTGCTACTTGTAACCTTATCATATTATGTATGAAAACATTGGAAACTCACAAACTATTTATAGTTGACCTTTTATGTTTATCATGTTTCAGGTAACCCTCAAGTTTAAAATGGTCTTTTGAAGCTTGCAATAAAATTAAGACTTGGACCTAGTTAATTAAATAAAATGTTTATGTAATGTTTTGTTTTGTTTGGAACTTATTCATGTTTGAGACTTATGTTTGTAATGCCTTTTGAAACTTATAATTTTAATATTTACATTTAAATATAGCGTTATGTGGTTGTGAACAATCTTAACCCTCACATCTCGACGTTTCCGCCGTCAAGGTTGGGGTGTGACATAATTGGCTTCGGAAGAACAAGTTCTTCCGAAGCCTTTTATACTTCGGAAGAGGCTGCTTCTTCCATGGCTTGGGGACTTCTACTGTGGAAGTCATTGTCTTGAATTCTTCTAAGTCTTGAACTTCGGAAGTGAAGAATTTGTCTTCGGAAGTTGGAGCTTTTCCTTCGGAAGTTGATTCTGCACTTTGTCTTCGGAAGAACTCCATATCCTTCAGAAGTTACATATTTAGCTTCGGAAGTCCTTTACAAGTTGTACCAAAGTCAAAGTGTTTGGTTTTGGTTGCATCAGCTTCTTCTTGATCCAACATATATATATATACACACATATACTAATTAGTAAGTTTCCTATACAATGTAAGTGTACTTTACACTCTATGGGTTGTACCCAATTTGTTTTTATTTTTTTAGTATTTAATTTTTTTATTCTAATCCAATACTTTTATATCTTTTACAATTTAGGCTCAATAAAATTTTACTTTCATATTTCTTTCCCCTATACTTATTATATTTTACAAGTTTTTCGTTTTACCTATCGGTCTAAATTTTACGAGTTAACACGTCATAACGTGCATGTGTGGTTTAACGTTTTTTTCTCTGCTTTTTGTTCGATATTTTCCCATTTTTATGGTTTTCTTGGTGTTGACGGTCAATAACGGTGGTATGGCATTAGTGTTACTTGACACGGTTTTATGTCTCCTGCCGTAACACGAGGGTTTAATACTAGTATATTACTAATTACCAAGTTTTGCGTGCGTTAAGGTTTGTACCTTAAGCTTAGCGGGTTGTACTGACTTTTCGGTTTTTTAATCTTTAAATTCTTTAAACTTTTAACCCGAATACTTTTACATTTTTTATAATTAAACCCCCATGAATTTTTGTTTATATAGGATCAATGTTTGTCACTAACACTTGGTTTTTTTCTCAAACTCACTTAATCACACATGGTTTAGATGAAGCAAAATCTCTTCAAAGAGTTGATAATATATATTAAGTAACAAATAACACAAGGAAATAATTTTTAAGTACTTGTATATATTACTTTTCAACTTAAAGTATTACAAGACTCTTACAAGTATGTTACAAGAGTTACAATGAGAAACTATATATATACTATCACCTACAGCCAGATATACTTTGATACCAGTTGGAAACCTATGACTAAAGCAAATACTACAAAGCTAATTTAAGGTAGCTTAGATAAAATCTTATCTAAGATTTCATAGTCATAACATGTCCATGACTTACCTTTTGTCACCAACTAAAGTTAGCAACTGTACTAATTGATAAAAGGTGAACAGTGGAATAAAGTATGGTCAACTACATGGGCGTGGAAAAGCACCATGTAGTATATCAGACAATTGCAGCAGAGTGTTAGAAGGACCATACTTATGTCCACTAGTTCATAACAATGTCTTCCGAAGGTTAATTGGCTTCGAAAGAACAAGTTCTTCCGATGCCACTTATACTTCGGAAGAGGCTACTTCTTCCAAGGCTTGGGGACTTCTTCATATCTACATTCTTTGGAAGTCATTGTCTTGAATTCTTCTAAGTCTTAAACTTTGGAAGAGAAGACTTTGTTTTTGGAAGTTGGAGTTTTCCTTCGGAAGATGATCTCGTACTTGCCTTCGGAAGAACTCCATTTGCCTTTGGAAGTTCCATACTTAACTTTGGAAGATCTTTATTAGTTGCACCAAAATGGTTAACTGATTGGTTTTGGTTGCACTAGCATTTTTAGATCCAACAGTTTTCCACTTTACCCTATACTTTTCATATATGTACAAGTTTTTTGTTTTACGTTTCGGCCTAAATTTTACGAGTTAACACACAACAATGTGTGAGCATGATTTTAGATTTACGCTTATTTTTCCCTTTAACAACCTGTCACAACGTGCGAGTACTAGATCAAATTAGGTATTTTTTTAATATTTTACGTTTCACGTACGTGGTTTAATGTTTTTACGTCTACCTTTCGTTTGGTTTTATATTTTTGGTTTCTATTTTTTTAATATGAGTTTTTCGGATGTTGGTGGTTGCTAATGGTTGTATGACGTTTTTGTACTTGACATAAACGAATAGTAAACTAATAAAATTATCTTTTCTTCTATTATCTTGACTTGTCCTCCAACACATATTCAACAAATTAGGATTAAGTTCATCATACCTAACATAATTATCCAAACATATTTGATAACACAAAAATTAATAAAATATGTTAAGCTTTAACACAAATTGAGATTTTAATTTCAAATAAAGAATGTTGATATAGTCATGGTATAAACAGTATTTTTCATATTCTAAATATTAGAACCAATAAATTAAAAAAATGAAAACCTTTAAAACGAATAAAGGTAAATAAACTTATGATCGAATGTTCACGTATACAATCTTTGTTTATCTTCGTTTATTTAAGTAAGCGACCAAAATATTATCTAGTCATGTTCGTTTCATTTACTTAACGGACGAACATAAACAAACTTTCCATCGAATGGTTAATTACGTACAATTTGCTAAATGTTTGGTTTATTTTATCCGTAATTGATATGATTCATTGCAGGACCGTTGAAGGGTTGGTCAATACATTAAGTCTCACAATGAGAAGAGTGTTTAGAAAACTTAATATATCAATTAGAGAAGCGTGACTCAGTTATAATACTATGAGCACAAGTAAACAAGAGACACAAACTTAAGAACAACAACAAGGATATTTTATTTTCAAGATTACAGTATATTGCTTCTCAAGTTCTATTACAAGTGTTACAAAAGCATAAAAAATAAGTTACAAGAAATTGAGATACTTTATACTATACCCTACAGCCGATCACACTTTCAAGGCCAACCGGAAACATTAATCTTGACAACAAAATCAATGTAGAGTGAAAAGACAAATTTGCCTTTTGACTACTAATTGTGACGTACCATAGCTCACATCCTAATATATTATAAAAAGGATAAAAGTACATAAAGTAGTTACAAACTTAAGACCTTAATGTATAGTTATAAAAAGCATGGACCATTCACCAACTATATAAGTTGGTGAGTCTTTAGAGTTGCAACAGATAGTTGGTCAGCTTTATAAAAAGTACATCAGAGAAAGCATGTTCTTCAAAGTCTTCAGAACATCTTCACTCCATTTGTTTCGAAAGCCTTTGTCTTTGAAGCTTTGGAAGACTTCACTTTTGGCTTTGGAAGATATTGGTCCTTGGCTTTGGAATATTTCATAGTTAGAATATTTTCTAGTGTAGAGTATGAAACTTCCAAATCAACTTCTACTTGGTACTAAGTGCATGCATGTAGTAAGCACTTGGGTTGTTTTGAGTGCACCAACCTTTAGATAACCTTACAAACTCCCCTTAGGCTGATGCTACCAAAATAAGAAAGTGATTTAGCTATTAACAGTCATCATCATGATAATGACCATACCCTTCCTCATCAGATGGTTAGGATCACTCAAACTTTTGAAGTATCTTCTAATGTTAAAAAGATCATGCAAAGGTAGGTTAAACATGTCATGCCATTTGTAGACATCTTGACCACCTTGATCTATGTTGACATACCATATTTCTGGATTAGTAGTGAAAGTCCAGGACAAGATGGGTATTTCTGATACAAAAGGAGCTAATTGAATTAGAGTAGGTTTAGTTGCCTCTTATTGCACATCCTCAGGATGTTTTGACTCATCCTGAGGCTTAAAGGTAGATGACTTGGACTTCTTCCTTTTCTTTTTTCTCAGAATCATCCTTTTTCTCCTCTTTGAAGTTTTTGACTGAGAGGACTGACCTTCAACACCAGGTTTTTTTGTTTTTCCTTCTTAGTTGATTCCTCGTCTCTCACAGGTTCAGAAAGAGAGGGAGTTTGACCCTGTTGTGGATCATAAGCTTGCTAAGGTTCAATGGGTGGTCCAGGTTGTGTTCTCTCAAATTTCAACCTTAACCTTCACTTCCAAAAGGGCTTGACTTGGTGGGGAGTTTAAGTCAATAAGCTCTCCTCTATTGATCTTATGCTTGATCACCCTAATGTGCTCATCCATGATGGATAGAGACATTGGGCCAAGTCTCCTTGAGAATCCATACAACTTCAAGAAGCCAATTATCTTGTGCCTATCAGCAGATTTCTATTAACTATTTTGGAAGAATGCTCTTTATTTAGATGCTTCTTCCCTCATCTTTTTCTTAGCAGCTTTTTGCCTCTTTTGAACATATAGCTCAAGCTGCTTGAGATATTCAAACTCAATGTATTGTAACACCCGGTTATTTTTAGAAAAAATGGGTGTAAAAGGTGATGGCCACCCATCACCTCATACACACCTTTTCATTCGGGTTTTTAGAGAGAGAAAGGAAAGTGCAACAGAACTCTCGGGTCTTAAAGAAGAACAAGCTGAAAATTCAAATTCAAGATAAGAATTCATAGTTTTATGGTGCTCTTAACTGGTTATGTCCTTGGGTTTATGCTCATGTGTGTTGTGTGTGTTCGGTTGTATGTTTTAATGGGTTTCTAGGTGGTTGAACTCAATTACAGACGAGTTTGGAAGAAGCCAAACTCAAGAACTGCAAAGGTGAATTCTAGAACCCCTCTTTTACAGGTTTTAACTGATTTTAGGGCTGGAAATGCATGAATGTATATTTTTATAAAATTGGGTTTTATACCCGTATGTTTGAATGTGTGTATGTTGCTATTATGATGTGATGTTAGACTATGTTCATGCTTGATGATGTTATGGTTGTGTTTCTAAGGCTTAGAATGTAAGATTTAAGCTTAGAATATGAAAAATGAGATTTGGGGACTAAATCTGATAAATAGTGTGCCCTAGGCTGCTCATGCGCCCAAACAGTAGTTTATACGCCTAAGTTTAGAAAAAAACTACATAAGTGTTGACAAATGCGGATGGAAAGTCAATGCGGATGGAAGGTCAATGTGGATGGAAAGTTAATGTGGATGGAAAGTCAATGCGGATGGAAAATTAATGCTGATGAGAAGGTTCATGCGATTGAACAACAAATGCGAATGAACAGTTAATGCGGATGAGCATTGACAGATGAGAAAGTCTAAGTGTGAACAAATGCGTATGAACAAATGTGGATAAGTTCATGTGAATAAAAAAATGTGGATGAGTAAAGTCAATGCGGATGAACAAATGGGGATGAGCATTGAAAAATGCGGATGAACAAATAGGGATGAGCATTGAAAAATGCGGATGAACAAATGTGGATAAGTTCATGCGACTGAACAAATGCGTATGAGTAAAGTCAATGCGGATGAACAAATGCGGATGAGCATTGACAAATGCAGATGAGTAAAAGAAACGCGGATGAACAAAAATGGAAAAGCGGATGAACACTTAGAAAATTTTCTGACTTTTTGGGGAAAAGTGAAATTTAAGCTTTGACTTGGGAGGTTCCCGGGGGCTATGTAAGTTGACTTTTTGAGGTCATAGATGTTATGATGGGTATGTTATGATGTGTGATTGATGCTTATGTATGATGGTATGTATGATGTATGTTATGTATGTATGATGCCCTGTATGATGATGTTGACTGTGTATGATGATGTTGACTATGTATGATGATGTTCCTTGCATTGTATGTTTATTTTCCAGTGGCTTTACGTTAAATGTTAATGAATGAAATGAAAGTATTATGTAACGTAAAGTGGAAGATAATGAAAAGAGGAACATGATGAATGAATGCAAGCATTAATGAACGAATGAAAGTAAAGTAAGTATTGCAAGTCTTGTATGTGGGAACACACCCAATGAAGGGTGTTAGTCCAACGGTGTGTGGGTTAGCTACACCAGAAGGATGCACACCGGGGGCCGTCTTTATGACTGACCATTTGTATAGAACCTTTGTCACTTACCCTAGATACTGTGGCCAGGATGCATTGCGCCATGACGGGGGGTCTATGATAGACCTCAACCCAGTATCCGCTTTATGCATGATGGTGGGTATAGCACATGACAATGGTACGCCTGAATTTACCCTTAGGTACTGTGGCCAGGCTGCTGTGCGCCATGACGGGGGGTCTATGATAGACCCCGACTCAATATCTTCTTTATGCATGACGGTAGGGTAAAGTTCACGGTTTTTGATGGAATGAAAAGAAGTAATGAAGAACGTATGAATGAAGGTAAAAAAGAATGAATGGATGAAAGTTAATGAATGAAAGATGAAGATAATAATGATATTATCTATGTGTACGTATGATGTGTGATCACATGCGAAAGTAAAGAACGGTTTTAAAGAAAGTAAAGTATGTTTTATTATAAAACTAGAACTCACTTAGCAACGCTGACTTTTTATGCATTTTCTAGTTGGCAGGTAAGCATTGCTTAGGATGGCGCGGGGCAGCTACTTGGCATTTTGGATGGCATTCTTTTGTTAATGTTTTTGCATTGTAATGCGAACAAATGATGTTTTAAAATGAATGATTGTATGAACTTGCAAAAGCATTTATAATGAAATGAAAAGTTATTTTGATGTTTCGCTGCGACGTTTTATGAGAGTTAAATGTAATTATATGTTTTATGTGCAATGATTGACCAGCTATGAGTATCTCGGGAACGGGGCCTTAAAAGTTGGTATCAGAGCCAAATTTAAGTAAAACGGGTAAAATTTCAAAATAAACCTAAACTTAAACTGAAAATGGAACGGAAAGGGAAGGGATGCCATCCGAGTAGCTGCGTGCCATCGGGTATTTTTTTAATGATAACCGGTATTATATGCGCATGTTATGTGGTTTATGTGTTGTATGTAGATTTAGATACTGATGTAGTCAAGATAGGTAGTGGTTGGGGTATGAAGAATAAAGTAAGTGGCTAATCACAATTGGCCACTGTAATTAGGGACTTACTATACTTGACATAAACTGAGTTGTTCCCTTGAATGACTGTGTTGGTGTTTGAATCTTTCAGCGTGTGTGTTTGAGGATGGCCGGTGGTAGATCATCTAAAGTTTCACGTGGTGGAGGTCGTGGTGCTGAACCACGGGCTACGAGAGGAAGACCTAGAGCCGAAAAGGTGGTTCATGAAGAACTCGACCCCTCATCCGAAGGGCGGTGATGAGAGCGCCAATCTAAGAGCCTCAGTAAAAGAGGTTGTTATGGAAGAAGTTCATCAGGTCATGCAGACAATCTTACCGTCTGTGGTGACCGAAGTTATCAAGGCTGCGAGGGAAGGAGAAAGGAAGGAAATAAGTAAACCTACGGGCGAAAGAATACAGCCTGAGACTAAAACGGTTCTATCTGATGATGAAGAAGAAGAAGAAGAAGAAGAGGAGCCTACGCTGGAGGTGGCACGAGGCTGTAACTACAGGGCATTTCAAAGGTGTAAGCCCCCTACTTTTGATGGTAATGGCACTGTTGCTGCCGATCACCGATGGGTGAGGGAAATGGAAGCTCTTTTGAATATCATCGAGTGCCAAGAAGACCAAAAAGTGAAGTATGCTACCCACTCTTTCATGGACTTAGCTTTATGATAGTGGGACAATATTGTCCAAGCTGATGGTGGTCGGGCTATTGGGAGAATGAAGTGGTCTGAGTTGAAAATATTGGTGATTGACGAGTTTTGTCCTCATAGGGAGATGGACAAGGTTGAGAGAGAGTTCCTGTAGTTGGAGGCGGGGACGATGACACATCAGCAGTACACCACCAAGTTCAATGAGATGGCACATCTGGTGCCGGACCAAGTGACACCCTTGTCATGAAAAATCAAGAGGTATATTCAGGGCTTGCTGACGGATATCTGTAGGCACTTGATCACTACCCGACCGAGCATGTTTAGGTCGGCGGTTGATTTGCTCGGGAGATTGTATGATGAAAGGACTATGGTGGTGACCAAAGGTAGCAAGAAAGGTGGTAGTGATCGGAATTGGAATGGAAAAAGGTTTGGTCGGGGTGGTGTCCCGACGAGTAACAAGAAGGCATGGGTAGATGACCGTCGTGTGGTCACATCTGGTGCGGGGTCGAAGAAGTGTGGCAAATGTGAAAAGGAGCATATTGGAGAATGTAGGTTGGGATCGAACTTGTGCTTCAAGTGTGGGAGGATGGGACACATAGCAAAGGACTGTCGTGCGGGCAGTTGTTTTAATTGTGGCGCGAAAGGGCACATGAGTAGAGACTGTAAGAAGCCGAGGGCTGAGGGTTCTGGGGTGAAGAAGACTTGAGGTGAAGGACTGAGGGTGAGCGCTAGAGCGTTTACGATGACACAGGAGGAGGCTAGGACGGACCCTGATGTTGTGTCAGGTACATTCTAGTAAACCAAACTTTAGCCTCTATGTTTTTCGATAGCGATGCTAGTAAAAGTTTCATTTCTGTTCCTTTCTGTGCTAAATTGCCTATTAGTAGTAAGAATATAGATGCGCCCTTTGATGTAGAAACTGCCATAGGTAAGCCTTACAGGATTTCTGAGATGATAGAAGGATGTGATGTGGAACTAGAAGGTCATAAGTTTCCGGTTAGACCATTCGTGATGACCTTAGGTTGTTTCGATGTGGTTCTTGGGATGGATTGGCTAGTGGAGTACGGGCGAACATTGTGTATCACAAGAAGATGATTCATTTAACAGCGCCTGAAGGGAGTAGGGTGACGGTTTATGGGGATCAAGTCACGACGATCCCGAAGGTAATCTCAATGGCGGTGATGGGAAAGTGCATGAGGCGCAGATGTAGCACCTACTTGGCTTATGTGAAGGATGTAGAAACACCAACACCACAACTGTCTGATGTATCGGTTGTGTGTGACTTTCCAGTTGTGTTCCTAGAAGAATTACCAAGAGTGCCACCTGACCGAGAGATCGAGTTTCAGACTGATTTGATACCGGGTGCCTAACCTGTTGCTAAGGCACCGTATCGGTTGGCTCCGACTGAGATGAAAGAGTTGATGGAGCAACTGCAGGAGCTGCTTGATAAGGGGTTTATTAGATCGAGTATCTCTCCTTGGGGTGCTCCAGTCTTATTTGTGAAGAAGAAAGACGATAGTATGAGGATGTGTATTGACTACCGTGAGCTGAATAAGTTGACAATAAAGAACCGATAACCCTTACCGAGAATTGATGATTTGTTTGATCAGCTTCAAAGTGCCAGTTGGTTCTCAAGGATAGATCTTCAATCGGGCTACCATCAGTTAAAGGTGAAAGAGCAGGATATTCCTAAAATAGCTTTTCGCACGCGTTATGGTCACTACGAATTCCTCGTTATGTCATTTGGTTTGACCAACGCGCCGGCTGCTTTTATGGATCTAATGAATCGAGTGTGTCGGCCGATGTTAGATAAATCAGTGATTGTGTTTATCGATGATATCATGATTTATTCGAAGAGCAAGAGGAGCATTCCAGTCACATTCGGGAAGTGTTGGAGACGTTGAGGCGGGAGAAGTTATATGCAAAATTCTCTAAGTGCGCGTTCTGGTTGCGCGAAGTTCAGTTCTTGGGTCATGTGCTGAATCCCAAGGGGATTATGGTGGATCCAGTAAAGGTGGAAGCGGTAATGCAATGGAAGTATCCAAAGACGCCATCCAAGATTCGTAGTTTCTAGGGTTTGGCGGGCTACTACAGGAGATTCATTCAAGACTTCTCTAAGATTGCTTCTCCACTAACCAAGTTAACCCGGAAAGATGTAAAGTTTGTATGGGGTCAAGCTCAAGAGAAGGCGTTCGAGGAGTTAAAGCGAGGTTGACTCAAGCTCCTATTCTGTCATTACCCGATGGAAGTGAAGATCTGGTGGTTTATTCTGATGCTTCCTACTCGGGGTTGGGGTGTATGTTAATGCAGAGAGGAAACGTAATAGCCTATGCATCCCAACAGTTGAAGTTCATGAGGTCAATTATCCTACTCATGATTTGGAGCTAGCAGCCATGTTCTTCGCGTTAAAGATTTGGAGGCACTACCTATACTACGGTACAAAGTGCACCATATTCACCAACCACAAGAGCTTGAAGTACTTCTTCGAGCAGAAGGACCTGAACATGAGGCAAATGAGATGCTTGGAGCTTATAAAAGATTATGATTGCGAGATCCACTACCATCCGGGCAAAGCCAACGTGGTGGCAGATGCCCTTAGCCGGAAGGAGAGACCCGAGCTGAGTTGGGTGAAAGCTTACCAATTGATCATGACCTCTGATGTGATTAAGGAAGTCAAAGAGTTTCAAGATGAGACATTTAAAGAAGATCATCTTAACTCCAAAAGAATGAGAGGTCTGATTGCGGAATTAGGTGAAAATACACTTGGTGTTAGAACCCGATTCGGACGGATGTGGATTCCTCGTTTGGGGATCTACGTATGAAGATTATGGATGAGCTCATAAGACTCGATACTTTATTCATCCCGTTGCTACAAAGATGTACCAAGATATGAAGAAAGACTATTGGTGGCCGGGTATGAAGCGTGATGTGGTAGAGTATGTGAGTAAGTGCCTACTTGCTTACAAGTGAAGGCAGAGCATCAGAAGCCGTATAGGAAGATCCAACCTCTAGATATTCTGGAGTGGAAGTGGGAACATATCACCATGGACTTTATTACGAAGCTACCGCGTACCGCGCGAGGGTATGATGCCATATGGGTGATAGTTGATCATTTGATGAAGTGTGCTCACTTCCTACCGATCCGCGAGACATATTCATCCGAGAGGTTAACTGAACTTTTCATTAAGGAGATTGTAACTCGTCATCATGTGCCGGTGTCTATTGTGCCTGATCGTGACACCCGGTTTACATCAAAATTTTGGAAGAAATTCCACGATGCAATGGGGACGAGGTTACATATTAGCATGGGTTATCATCCTCAGACAGATGGTCAGTCGGAAAGGACCATTTAGACGCTGGAAGATATGCTTCGGGCATGCGTCATTGATTTTGGAGGAAGTTAGGATGACCACTTACCGTTAGTTGAGTTCTCATATAACAACAGTTATCATGCTAACATTGGTATGCCCCCTTATGAGATGCTATATGGTAGGAGATGCCAAACACCCATGTGTTGGGGTGATATTCCTCAGAAAGAATTAGGAAGCGTTGAGGTGATCGAGGCTACGACTGAGAAGCTTGAAAAGATCAAAGCCTTCATGAAGGCAACCAAAGATAGATAGAAGTCATATGCTGATAAACGACGCAGACCGATTGAGTTCCAGGTGGGTGACAGGGTTATGTTGAAAGTCTCACCTTGGAAAGGTATCATTCTGTTCCGAAAGCGGGGCAAGTTGAGCCCGAGATACATAGGGCTTTTCCGAATCATTGCTAGAATAGGAGAGGTGGCCTATAGATTGGAGTTACCAGATGAGTTTAAGTGGAATTCACCCGACGTTCCATGTATCTCATCTGAGGAAGTGTCTAGAAGATGAGGGTATGATTTTCCCACTAGAAGATATCGAAGTAGATGAACGGATCAATTACGTGGAGCAACCAGTGGCGATCATTGATCGAAAAGAGACGAGGCTGAGAAATAAAGTGGTTCCTCTTGTGCGTGTACAATGGAAGCACAGGAAGGGATCCGAGTCTACATGGGAGACCGAGAAGAGATGAGACAGCATTACCCATAATTGTTTGAGGAATAATAGGTTTCGGGGACGAAACCTATATAAGGGGGGTGGACTTGTAAAACTTGGTTATTTTTCGAAAGTCAAAGAAAGAAGAATAAAGTGAAGAAAAAGAAAGAAAAGATATTTTACCCAAGTTAAGGGATAAAAAGTGTCAAAAAGGACAAAAGGTTTAAAAAACTAGGTGTAAAAGGTGATGGCCGCCCATCACCTCCAACACACCTTTTCATCTGGGTTTTTAGAGAGAGAAGGGAAAGTGTAGCAAAACTCTCGGGTCTTGAAGAAGAACAAGCTGAAAATTCAAATTCAAGTTAAGAATTCATGGATTTATGGTGCTCTTAACTGGTTATGTCCTTGGGTTTATGCTCATGTGTGTTGTGTGTGTTCGGTTGTATGTTTTAATGGGTTTCTAGGTGGTTGAACTCAATTACAGACGAGTTTGGAAGAAGCCACACTCAAGAACTGCAAAGGTGAATTCTAGAACCCCTCTTTTACTGGTTTTAACTGATTTTAGGGCTGGAAATGCATGAATGTATGTTTTTATAAAATTGGGATTTATACCCGTATGTTTGAATGTGTGTATGTTGCTGTTATGATGTGATGTTAGACTATGTTCATGCTTGATGATGTTATGGTTGTATTTCTAAGGCTTAGAATGTAAGATTTAAGCTTAGAACATGAAAGATGAGATTTGGAGAGTACATCTGATAAATAGTGTGCCCTAGGCTGCTCATGCGCCCAAACAATAGTTCCTACGCCTAAGTTTAGAAAAAAACTGCATAAGTGTTGACAAATGCGGATGGAAAGTCAATGCGGATGGAAAGTCAATGAGGATGGAATGTCAATGTTGATGAGAAGGTTCATGCGATTGAACAACAAATGCGGATGAACAGTTAATGCGAATGAGCATTGACAGATGAGAAAGTCTAAGTGTGAACAAATGTGGATGAACAAATGTGGATAAGTTCATGCGACTGAACAAATGCAGATGAGTAAAGTCAATGCGGATGAACAAATGCGGATGAGCATTGGCAAATGTGAATGAACATTGACAAATGAGGATGAGTAAAAGAAATGCGGATGTACAAAAATGGAAATACGGATGAACACTTAGAAGATGTTCTGATTTTTTGGGGAAAAAGTGAAATTTAAGCTTTGACTTAGGAGGTTCCCGGGGGCTATGTAAGTTGACTTTTTGAGGTCATAGATGTTATGATGGGCATGTTATGATGTGTGATTGATGCTTATGCATGATGGTATGTATGATGTATGTTATGTATGTATGATGCCCTCAATGATGATGTTGACTGTGTATGATGATGTTCCTTGCATTGTATGTTTATTTTCCAGTGGCTTTACGTTGAATGTTAATGAATGAAATGATAGTATTATGTAACATAAAGTGGAAGATAATGAAAAGAGGAACATGATGAATAAATGGATGCATTAATGAACAAAGGAAAGTAAAGTAAGTCTTGCAAGTCTTGTATGTGGGAACACGCCCAATGAAGGGTGTTAGTCCAACGGTGTGTGGGTTAGCTACCCCAGAAGGATGCACACCGAGGTCCGTCTTTATGACTGACCATTTGTATAGAACCTTTGTCGCTTACCCTAGATACTGTGGCCAGGCTGCTGTGCGCCATGACGGGCGGTCTATGATAGACCTCGGCCCAGTATCCGCTTTATGCATGACGGTGGGTATAGCACATGACAATGGTATGCCTGAATTTACCCTTAGGTACTATGGCGAGGCTGCTGTGCTCCATGATGGGGGGTCAATGATAGACCCCGGCCCAGTACCTGCTTTATGCATGACGGTAGGGTAAAGTTCATGGTTTTTGATGGAATGAAAAGATGTAATGATGAACGTATGAATGAAAGTAAGAAAGCATGAATGGATGAAAGTTAATGAATAAATGTTGAAGATGATAATAATGTTATCTATGTGTACGTGTGATGTGTGATCACATGCTAATGTAAAGAACGGTTTTAATGAAAGTAAAGTATGTTTTATTATAAAACTAGAACTCACTCAGCAACGCTGAACTTTTATGCATTTTCCAGTTGGCAGGTGAGCGTTGCTGAGGATGGCGCGGGGCAGCTACTTGGCATTTTGGATGGCATTCTTTGTTAATATTTTTGCATTGTAATGCGAACGATGTATTAACTTGCAAAACCATTTATAATGAAATGAAAAGTTATTTTGATGTTCCGCTACGATGTTTTATGAAAGTTAAATGTAATTATATGTTTTATGTGCAATGGTTGACCAGCTGTGAGCGTCCCGGGAATGGGGCCTTACATGTATTCATATGACAAGGGAAGAAGTACATTTGCCTTATAAAGACCTGTGGCACTCAGATAGTTTATTGTATTTTGTCTACCAGCTCCTTATCTACCTGAGATTGTTCAGTTGCCACAACCTCTATTGCAGAACTTTCTTGAATTGGAGAGAGGGTAGGCTTATGTTGGTATAACCTTTCCTGCCTTCTTTATTCCTTAATATTGAGGAGCAAATCTGCATCCTTTGCCTCCTTCCTCTCCTTAGACACTTCCATGTCTGCTAGTTCATTTAATTCATCTAAGAGAAGAGATATGATCTCATTTACATCATAGTTCCTGGTCTAAATGTAGTTAATCCTAACTGCTCTTAACTCATCATTCTGAGTGTTTGGTCTAATAGCAGCCTTGATTGCAGCTTTATTGAAGCCTGAAGACCTAGTGGAACTTTCTCCTCTTAGCCTTTTCTTCCTCTCTCTGTCGTCCTCCTCAATCTTCTTAGGAGTCACTATCTTTTTCTCTTTGTCACCCGCAAACCTTTATGACTCAGGGTAGAGAGCTTTAGCCTTTATTGCTTGGAGTAGCATCTAGGCTCTTGCTAGGGAGAGGCTATGATACTCCTTCACCAGTAGGTGTTTCACTGAGGGATTGGGATGCTAAAGAGCTCACAAGTTCTTAAACTAAGCCTTCAGTCAAGGTTTTCCCTTTAAAACTAATCTTAGAGTCCACCTTAACATCTAGTTGACCAATAACATTGCCTACTTGCATTTTTCTCCTTGCTTTGAACACTTTAGCAATCCAGTCTTGAAATCTTTGAGTCATTCTGCCAGCTTGCCTGAATTGACTTGGGTTGAAAAGTGGTATGTCAATTAGAACAAGACCTTCATAGTAGTTCAAGGTCTAAAAGTTGAAGATCTCTTGCTGCCCTTTAACTCTTTGAAGTATGAGGGCTCTTCTATCAGCATCATACCTCCACCCAAATATGTAATTTGAAGCTTCATGAGGTAGAGATGGCATTGTCCTTGGAATTCCCTCCTCAAATAGAATCTGAATGAGTGAGCGCACATCAATGTGAACTTGAGGAGGTTGCTGAGTATGGATAACTACAAGTGAGGATGGTAAGTCCTTAATGACCATACTCTATGAAGAACTCCCAGGTTTTGTGATTGCTGAGACTTTCTCCCTCTTTTTGGTAGCATCATCCACTTGCAAAGGTGAGCTAGTAGTTAGGTCTATCACATCCATAGGTTCTTGTGTTCCTAGATGAGCTCTCCATAAAGATCTCCCAGCTAGTTTCTCCTTGAGATAAGAGATCTCAAGTTGCTGATCATTGACCCTGTTTTCTAAGGTAGTCACCCAAAATTCTAGGTGTCTAACCTTAAAGACTAAATAAGAGCATGTTTTTACAATTTCTGCAACTTTATTCTCATGTTCCCCTCATCTTCATTAGAAGAATCATGCGGGGATGAGAGAATTGGACTAAAGTCTTCTCTCTCACCACCAGCATGGTGTTCTTAGCTGTTGGATTTCCCCTGCTCACTGACAACTTCCACTGAAGTGTCAATGGGTTGAGTTACCATGGTTGAAGTCTTAATGATGTAATCACTTACAGAAGTGAGGGCCTCTTCCATATGGATCTCCTAAATAGGTTCAGAGAAATCCACCTTAGTGATGGGTGAATGATGTGGCTAGATAGGGGAGAAGCAGGAGTACTAATCTCTCTTTGAGTAGGGGAGGAGAAGAGAGACTCATGGTACTCACTAAATCCTATGTCTTCATCATCATAGAATTCTAGGTTAGGTATTGGTACATTTAAATCAGGAAGCTGGGGATGGGAACTGTCCTCTAAAGGTTGTTCACTAGAGTTTTGAGACTCTGAGTGAAGGCTTAAGGCTGCTTGGAGAATGAGCTCATCAGGCTGAGCCTACGGAACCTCAACATTGATTCTTGATGAGATAGGAGTGGTTTGCTCCTCAAGAGTAGTGGGAGCTCTATTGTCCACTTCCTCCTATGTGGGTTGTGATATGGGGGCCTACACAAGCTCAATAGATTGAGTAGGGGTTCATTTGGATTTTTAGTGGTAGGTGAGGAGTATTTATGGTTGTTGAGGAGGTTGAGAGGTAGAAGGTGTAGGTTCAACACTAGCTTGTGTTGCTAGGTTGTCACCTTTAGTAATGAGCTCTAACATTTTTGGGACAATGGTTGTTTCTACCCCAGAGAAGCCAACAGTTGGCTTCTTCATGGTTTAAAAGATTGTTAGGACTTGGTATGGACTATTAACTAATTTACATGTGTAACAAACCAAATAGTGCGGAATCCTATTTGATTGGTGATCCAATCAGTGAGAACACAAGTATAATCAATCCAAGAATGAAACTAAACGTTAAGAATGATAGTAGGATGATTTACTGCGATCTATGAACTTGGAACAAGTGTTCTAGGGTCTCTGGATGACTAGGGTACGATTTAGTGCGTAGGATTTGAATTATTTCGTTTTTCCACGAATTAGGTAGTATTTATAGGTTAGGGTCTTCTAGTCGTCCGATTGAAGCATGCGGTTGTTCCATCCGCACGACTGAAGATTTAGTCGCGAGACTGAGTCAATCTCATGTACAATCGTGCGACTGATCCAGTCTCCTGGTTCAGTCGTGCGACTGGTTCATTAGCATGAAGTATTCATGTGTATGGTCGATTAACATGGTCTATTCGCATGATAACTTCACACGATTAAGTTTAAGCACATTTCTCAATCATTATTGACTAAGAACTATGTAAACAACCACAAACCTATATAGTTAGTTCAATATGCATTAACACACAATAATCAATGAAATATTAAACATTATAAGCATGACAAACACATTATATTTCATTCATATCCATTCTGTTACATATATGTAAGACATGAAAGGCATTTTACATTAAGCTCATAAACTAAGTACACATGTATCTACAAACCCCCCCCCCCTTGGACCTAGTTTACTCTATTGTATAACATTCTTCATCAGCTCTTCAAACTTTTTGTACTTCTCCTCCCTTGTAACTCCTGCATGTATTTCGAATACAAAGCAGAGTCTTATAACGTTTTGGAACTGGAGGGCTTGTACAATGTCTTGCGCGTCATAAAACAGTGGCCACTTGTATAAAGTGTAGACATCGTCAGAAGACAAGTTAGTTAGCCACATTGGGTCAAATACCCTGATAGTTTCCATAATTCCATCTCTATTCAGAACTATGACCGCCTCACCTATTCACCAATCATAGTACCACCACTTGAAGTGTGGAGTGAAGTCCTGAGGCATTTCCCTTGGAGGGATTCTTGACATTGAGCGGAGGACTGCACTTCAGCACAATCTTTGGTTTTCCAGTAATGGCATCAACTTCAGACTGTCGGATGTACCTTGTCGGTTGTTGAGGTTTGAAGTTGACCCACCTGGTGTGGTACTCTCTTTTCAAAGCAGCTTCAAACCAGCCTGACATCTTTCTTGGGTCAGCATATAACAACTTCTGTTTCGCCAGCTGGTTGAGCTCAAAACCAGGGAGAGTATTCAGATCATGTGGGAATTTGAATTACTCGAGTCCATTCTCCCTCTTGATAGCATATACATTTAGATCTTCAAAATAGGCCCACGCGATAATCTTGCCTGATACCTTGTGATGCTTCCTCACTTTGTAGAGCTTAGTGTAGGCACTCGGCTTTGGAGCACTATGTTGGGCTCTGATCTCTGCAAAACATACCACCCATTCAGCCTTTTTGATGTTGACATCGGTGTCCGAGGCTTGGGCTTGATCCTTATTCTTCTCCGACTCTTGCTCCATCTTATCTAGTGTTTCAAATGTATCACTGACAAGAGTGTCACCCAGATTGGGGACTACATTTCCTTTGTTGTCAGCATACTCTGGATAATGCTGGGCTATGACGTCTTCAATCTCTATCTCGTCCACATCATTTAGCTCATCATCACTATCCATGTCAACTGTAGGTGCATCCTTCACTATTTCATCTGAATTCAGTCGAAATATCTCAGCTAGTTGCTCATCAGTAAGTTCATGAATTATTTCTCCTTCTTCAGGAGTATAACTCACAGACCTCCTGACAATCCCTTGCAAATCAAGTATCATTGTCAGTTGAGACTTTATTTGCTAAAGGGGAGCAACAGCGTACTCATCTTGCTAAGATGAATGATCTGCTTGACTTAAAGACATAAATACATCATTAGTCAATAATCAAGACATAGACATATCAAATACATATAAACATTAATTACATAATATTAATACAGGATTCAAGTACAAAAGTTTTCAAATACATAAACATTTAATCATTCCTTTTGTCTTGATCTGTAGTCTTTTCAGCTTGAGCCATATGTGTACATCACACGATCTTCAATCTGTTCCTCAAAAGATTCTTGATTGGGCTTAAATTATCACACTGCAGATGCACCAGAAGCTTAGGTTCCACTTCACAGTCATCACCTTCTTCTAGGATCTTTAGTACTTCTTCGGCAAGCTTTTGGCTCTATTGTGGATCAATCTGCTGTTCATAAGCCTGAGAGATATTCCACTATAACCAATAAGCATAGGCATCTTGTACATTAAATAACATAACCTCGTTAGTTTCTTGAGAGTCTTCTTCATACATACCACCACCCATTTGCATAGCATTATTCCCATCTCTGTCCAAAACATCATCTTCTTCCTCTCCATCAAGCAGGAGAGTATCATGTGAGAGTGCGTGGGCAGGTGGTTTAACATTAGTGCTAAGTATGCAATCTTGATTTCGTCGGACATCTCATTAAT
The DNA here is from genome assembly GCA_025506515.1 of Flaveria trinervia. Classification (NCBI taxonomy): domain Eukaryota; kingdom Viridiplantae; phylum Streptophyta; class Magnoliopsida; order Asterales; family Asteraceae; genus Flaveria; species Flaveria trinervia. The sequence goes on from CM046450.1 coordinate 90,553,935, forward strand.
TTCTCCTTCCCTTGACGCTATGCACGTACAGATGACATGAGCTAAGCAATTGATCAGGGGGCACAAGTTTCTCTTGTTAAGCACCCCTGCGTTGATGTCCCCAGTGCACTTCATCCTCAGACTAGCATCTACATGTGCACATACATTGTGCTTGATGTTCATTATCCATCGTTCAGACATAGTGCTGCAACACAAGACACATATACGTTAGAATTTGGGTACATGGATGACACTTGAATTTTAATGAACTTGATTCATTTAGTTCAGTCGTGCGAATGGACAATACGACTGAGTCTAAGTTGTGCGATTGGGCTCAGTCGTACGATTGAGCCTCCGACTGTGCTGAGTCGTATACTGTCCCATGCGGTTGGACCAGTCATGCTACTAAAACCATAAGCATGGTTCATACGTGCAATTGAGTCATTCAGCTGGCTCAATCGTGCGACTGGAGTTCATCAACGTGTCTATTCACATACCTCATTGTTAAACACTAAAGGTTCTACTCTTTATCAAAACATGACATTTCACTTTGTGTTTAGAATCATCTGGACCGAAGAGACTCGAATTAGTACTTAGATTCATTTAAGCCAACATATGTGACCACTTAAGTGTTCTATTCTTAAGATGAGTCTCCGTTACGACTTTTAGTGATTTCAACACTTAAAACCTGCACTTAAGACATTCATTTTGACCAAGTTTAGTTGGATTGTACCTGTAGATGAGTAGAGTAACTGTTTGAATCGAAAATACAATGCTATGGTAAAGAAACGCAATTTTGGCAGAGTACCAATGCTCTCGTGCAACTTGAGGGCGATTTGGGAGTGATGAGTGTATGCAACCGACTTTAGCCCTATTTATACTGAATCTGGTTTCAATTGGGCGGCTGGATCCATTCGCTCTTTTAATTTGCGCAATTGGATCTCAGTCATGCGATTGATTCAGTCGGTCACATTCGGCCGACCGACTGCGTTTCAGTCGCGCGACTAACTCATTCGGTCAACCCGGTCAAGCGACTGGCTCATTCTTGTAAGCTAGTCGTGTGAATGGTTCATACTCATGCTCCATTCGGTTGACTGGTTCATACGTATGGTCCACTCGTATGACTGGTTCATACTCATGGTCCAATCGTGCGAATGGGCTCATATGGATGGTCCACTCATACGACTGTTCATACTCATGGTCCAGTCGTGCGAATGGGCTCATACGGATGGTCCAATCGTACGGCTGGTCCATACTCATGGTCCATTCGGTTGACTGGTTCATAACTATGGTCCACTCGTACGACTGGTTCATACTCATGGTCCAGTCGTGCGAATAGGCTCATACGGATGGTCCAATCGTACGACTGGCCCATGCTCATGGTCCAGTCGTGCGAATGGGCTCATACTTATGATTTTGACTTTATGACCATTCATTCATTTATTCCTTTTTCTTATTGATACGACATTTTGCCCCTTTGATCATCTCAGACATGACCATTTTAACTTAGACAACTTTTGATCACCTCAGACGCGATCCTTTTAAAATTAGAAAACCCATTTTGGTCACCTTAGACGTGACCCTTTTTAGTGATTAAGTTCCAGATAGAATTTTAATACGTAGTCTGACTTTTAACAACTAAACTAACAAAATTAAACAAATGAAACTACTAGAACTGAAAAACAGAATTAAAACATATTTTTGTAAGTTTTGTGTGAGGTGGAAATCCTAAGATAGATATCTAACAGATTTATTTCTTGAACAGGCAGCTTCAAGTTATTTTGACCATAAGTGGAGCGATCCATTATGGAATCATACAGGTAAATCAAATCATTCGGGACTTGTTATCAAAACCGTTTGATGCTTGATTCTTGTTTTCATCGAGAGTCATTAGCAAGACTAAGAAATCATACTAGTACCACAAGATACACACAGCGGTGTTGACTTTCAAGAGTTGCAGCCATGATGATTGTCAGTATATTTGTCCTATTAAATCCATACACAGACTTTTGACATAGATTGGTGATGGTTTAAGGTTAATTAGTTCAACAAGCATTTGTGGATCCCACGCTTATATGGTAACCAACATTCCTCAGGAGATTTTTGAGCGGTCTACAGGTAGTATTCAAGAAAAAACTATTCAAGAGCTTTCAAAGAGTTGCAAACCCTCAGGTCAGTGCCATCGCACAGCAGAGAGGCGCAAACACCAATGAATTCTAGAATATTTAGGTTGTGCTTATCCTCAGGTCAGTGCCACCGCACAGCAGAGAGGCACACAACCTATCTTCTTGTTTGAGCAATTTTATTCTTTTTGCACAGATCGCACCAACAACATAGGTTATTAGCTTGATTGCTTTTTGCATTTTTCATCATATGCTTTGCTCATTTTTTGGTCATCCGCACACATTTGTGGCGTTTATTTTGCTCATCACCCCTTATTGGAACTTTGTTGATTGTGTTAACCAGGGATAAGATGATAACCCAGAGCTTGTTGAACAACTTAGGCTTGAAATCACCAAAGAGGTCTACTTATCTATTGTGTTGAATCTACCAACACATCATCAAATGGTCTAGCAACCTCTAGGTCTACTTTTTCCGTGTTACCTTAGTGGTAGCTAGTTTTACTATCATTTTTCCATTTATTTTTGCTTAAACTTCTCAGACTTATACTTCGAATTTTGCATATTAAACAATTTCTTCTTTTAAAGTCCTAAACTATTGTTCCTGTGTACTATCATTTTCTATAGTCATTGAATCAGTATCACAGATACGATCTCATTTCTCTTAGCTTGCCTGTCCTCCTCCATCGTTTTTTGTTTTTTATGTACTGAATTTAAATACTACTTAACCTATTCTCTCCCTAAAATTCTAAAACCGAAAAAAGTTTTACTTTTAGGATTTTAATAGGCGAAGAAACTAAATAAAATAAAATAAAATAAATAAAAACAAAAAGTAAAATGAAATCTACTTGTCGGACTAAGTACTGTCATCGTCGGAAATCACATCACTTTTCTTTTTAACATCGTTGACTTCTAACCGATATGGAAAACGTGATTTATCAAATGCTTTTGTGTAGAGGTCAGCGCGTTGAAAGTCCGTATTAATTTTAACAACATCGATTAAATGCTTTTCAAAACAATATAAAGTGATATTTAATGCCGATGTGTTTAGTCTTAGGATGTAGGACCGGATATTTAGTTACGGCTATAGCAGTAGAATTATCAACAAATATAGGAGTGTTAGAGAATGTCAAACCATAGTCCCGCATTTGCTGTTGAATCCATATGATTTGAGAACAGCAGCTTGCCGCAACAACATATTCAGCTTCACAAGTTGACAGTGCAACTGATGTCTGCTTCTTACACTGCCATGTGACTAATCTTCTCCCAAAGAATTAACATCCCGCTGATGTTGACTTGTAGTTTATTTTGCAACCGCCTTAATTCGAGTCACTATACACTGTAAGGTCGAAATCGTCATCATGAGGATACCACAACCCGAGTGTTGGGGTACCCTTCAGATAACGAAATATCCTTTTGACTCCAATTAAATGGTTGACTTTCGGTTTCGCCTGATATCTTGAGCAAAGACATGTTGCATACATGATGTCAGGTCGTGAGGCAGTGAGATACATGAGAGATCCAATCATACCTCGGTACATGGTAGTATGCACCAGATTACCATTATCGTCGAGCGCTATATCATGATTTGTAGCAAATGGAGTCCCAGCTGCGGAAGCATTCTCCATATCAAACCGACTGAGAATATCGCCTACATACTTTGTCTAATGTAGAAAAATCCCCTGTGGTGTCTGATCCACCTGTAACCCGTGAAAGAATTTCATCTCTCCCATGACACGCATCTCAAATTCAGCCTTCATTACTGCTTCAAATTCTTATATAAGTCTTCGTTCTTGGAACTGAAGATTATGTCATCAACATTGATCTGTACAAGCAGTAAGTCAACATCCTTCTCTTTGATAAACAATGTACAATCCATCACTCCTCTTCAAAACCCGTGTTTCACAAGATGAGTCGATAGTTTCTCATACCAGACTCTGGGGGCTTGATGAAGCCCGTATAGAGCCTTGTCTAGTTTGTAAACCCTGTCATGATGATACGGATCCTCAAATCCCTCGGGTTGACCGACGTACACTGTTTCTCGGATTTCACCATGAAGGAATGCACTTTTCCCATCAAGCTGATATACTTTAATCTTCATATATGATGCATAGGCTAGGAAGATACGAATGGCTTCCATTCTTGCCACGAATGCAAACACTTCGTTGTAATCGATTCCCTCGACTTATCGAAATCCTTGAACTACAAGTATAGTCTTGTTTCTGATAATGACCCCTTGGTCATCCTTCTTGCATTTTAAAACCCATTTAGTGCCAATGACCTTAGCACCTTTAGGTCTATCCACTAGAGTCAACACACCTAACTTCTTGAATTGAAGAAGTTCTTCTTGCATGGCACTCACCCAAGCTTCATCATTTAAGACATCACTTACATATTTTGGCTCAAATTGAGACATAAAACATCGATAAGCACCATCGTGAAGGTAGCCTTTTTCCATGACCGAGGCATTATCAGCTGAATATAGCTGATTTCTTGTATGTACTCCTGATTGTACATCCCCTATGACATTCTCCAGAGGATGATAAACATTTAGACGACATCCATGAGTAGTGGGTAAAACTACCTCATTCTCCAGATTGTGAACCACAGGTCAGTATCTGAGGCAGTGGGAGTATGGGGTTCCGGAGTGTCAGGGGCATCAACATCTGATGCGTGTGTACTTGTAGTAGTTGGAACATGTTCCTCCTGATCCACCTGAACATTTTCCACTTCTTCATCATTAGAAAAGGAGTCACCTACCTCTAGTGCTCCCTTGAGTTACTAGAAGACTGGCCTTGAGACCCGGATGTTGTTGAGTCCAGGGGTGGTGTGTTTAAGACCTCATACATCATCTTGGTAGCTAACTCGTCTTCAGAAGTGGAGAGAGGAATATTGAAGGACTTAAAGAATCCATCATAATTGAAAAAGAATGTGGGTCCTTTCCCAGTTGGGGGTGGTGTATCTCTGAACATCCACGTTACACCACACTTCTACTTGACCCGTTGAGTTATTGTAAACTCTCTTATTCGGTAAGTTGTATCCTAGGAAGATTCCTTCTTCAGCCTTCTTACTGAACTTTCCTTCCTGAGTTTTCTTCACAAGGGTGCAAGGTTTGCCAAATGGTTCGAGGTACTCTAGATTTGGATTACGTCATTGAAGTAGCTCGTAACATGTCTTACCATGACGTTTTACCACCAGGACTCGATTTAAAGTGTAACATGCATTGGCAACTGCCTCATTCCAAAATTGGATAGGCAGTTTCGAATCTGCTAGCATTGTCCTTGCTGTCTCTATCAAGCTGCAATTCTTTCTCTCAGCAACTCCGTTCATTTGTGGGTTGTAGGCAGAAGTAAACTGGTGCACAATTCCCTTTTCTTTGTAGAAATCCTCCATCCACTGATTCTTGAACTCGATACCATTGTCTAAGCATACTTGTCTTACCTTCAGCTTGTAGAAAGACTCTAAAGTAGTTACTAACTCTTTGAATGACTCATACGTTTTTTATTTGGATTTCAAAAACATTACCCAAGAGAATCTTGAGTAGTCATCTGTAACTACATAGTAGTACAAGTCACCGGTGATGCTCCTTGTACAGACTGGACCAAACAGATCCATGTGAAGAAGCTCAATTATGAAATGAACTTTCTTTGCCTTATGAGACTTCTTAGTCTGTTTGAATTTCTTGCAGGCGACACAAAAATCCGGTAATTGGAAGTTTTTGATGTTAACCTCGCACTAGATCATTCTGGATCAAGTGATCCATCTTCCTCGGATTGATGTGTCCCATTCTCCTATGCCAGGAGATCGAATCCTTCTCAGTAGCCTTGGACAAGAAGCACTGAACTTGATGATCCGGGAGGCCTTTAAAAGATCCAAGACATAAAGGTCGTTATATCTTGAAGCTGACATTAAGACTTGGTCCTCCGGGATCACGTAGTCCTTTTTCAGAACATAGCATTTCTTGTTGTCGAATACTACTTAAGTCCTTGTCAAATTTTGAAGTTGTTGAACATAGTTTACCTTGTCAAATTTCACTTTCTGATTCCCCACTTCCCCTTGAGCTGTGATGTAACCTCCTTTGTTTCCAGCAAATAAAAAATGACCTCCTTTAATTTGTTTGACATTTGACATGACTGTCCGGTCCGCAATCATGTGCCTGGATGCTCCGCTATCTACAATCCAAGTGTTTGTTTCAGCACTATAGCGAACCCCCTGCACATTCAATGGAAAACATTAGTTGAGGTTAGGGACCCAAGCCTTAACTGGCTTGGGTGACCCAGAAGAATCACTCATCATAAATTCCACCCACTATCCATTAGAGGGTGAGGGAAGATCACTTGTCTTTTTGTTCTCATTATCAGACATAGAACTAGACTTTTCTTTCCATAAGCCAGTTTTGTGTAAGGCCTGTTTGTGATAAACAAACGATTGACTTATGGTTTGAACTTTATGTTCACCTAGTCTTCTTGGTGGAGTCATAGAGCTCCTTTTAGAAGAGCTGGGTTTAGGATCATGAAGTTCAACTTTCTTCCTAGGTGTCTGATAGTAAGGATAGTTAGACGCGATGTGTCCATACTTTCCACAGGTGTAGCAAGATCTACTTTCGACATGCTGGTATGGCTGTTTCTTGGGAGAAGTGTGTGACACTCGTGTGACTTTGACTTGGTCGGGTCTTGATACTTCTTGTTTAGATGTTTTATCTTGATTAACAAAATTAATTGTTTTAACCTTCTTAACATCTTTACTCTTTTGTGTATCTGGACTTAGACATGATGCACGTGTTTGGTTAACTTGTTTAGTCTTTTTGGGTTCTGAAGTAGACGTATTTGAACCATACTTTACCTTAACCTTCTCAATGTGTTCATCCAGATTAACAATAGGCATTTTACCTTTTGACCTTAAATTGATCTCCTTTTGTTTAGTGACAGATTCAATTGGTTACTTGTGGAATCTGGATCACTTACAAGAGGAGTGGACACCACATGATCCTTGATTGGGTTGTTATTAATTGGTTTGAATTTAGCATTCAACAAGGTCTCATGTGGTGGTGGAACCACTTTGTAACCCAACCCCTCCTCGTTGTTTTGTTTTCTCACTAAGTGCTGGACTATGTGAGAAGAACTAGTACTGTGCAGTTTTTGTTTTAATGAGTTTACTTCCACTTCCAAAAGTGCTTTTTGTTTCTTGGTTTCTTCTAGTGAGTTTAAATATAACTTAATGTCATTATCTTGGTTAAAGGCCACAACTTCAGTTTCCCTAAGTTGTTTATTTAACATTTCTATTTTCTCTTTGTAAAAGTGCTCATTTAATTTTAAAATACGATTTGCTTCAGTGCATAGTTGCAAGTCCTTTACTAGGCTATCATTGTGATCTAATAACCTAGCAAATTTCAAATCTATGCTTTCCTTAAATTTATTACAATCAGAACAAGCATGATTATTGAAAAGTTGGTTAGTGGAACTTACCTGAGAAGGTTCTTTTGAATCAGCCATCATAGCAGATTTTGACTTTTCTGGTGTAGGTGATTCTGAACATATTGACCTTTGACCTTCTTCATTCAGGTGATTTACCACATTTACAGTTTCTTCATTATTTGACATCGCAAGTTTCACTGCTATATCACCTTCGCTTGTAGAATCGTCATTCAAACCATCAACGCAAGCAATGTTGGATTCTCCTGGAGAAACAAACCGAAAGCTCCAATCTTGCCCTTCGTCATTGTGAGCCGTCAAGGCTTTAAGATCCTTGCTTGATGATGCAGGACTACCTGTGGGTTTATCTTGACGATTGAAGGATGAGAACGGATTACCATTTCCTATCTTCTTGGGATTCACACACTCACATTTGGAATGCCCCTTCTCTCCACAGTTAAAACAAGTCATTTTGGTTTTGTCAAAACCAAAGGTTATATCCTTTGTGGCAATCAAGTTTTGTCCAGTCATTTTAACAAACTTCTTAACCCTCCGAACAGCACTTGCCAATGCCCACATGATATCTATTCTTTCCAGCTTAGTCTCATCTACTTGTTCGTAGTCTTCATATGCCAGATGGTAGTTTTCAATCTTCCCCGTGACTAGACCGTCATAGGAATGAACGACAGCTGCTAGGAGATCCATATGCTCCTTTGCTACCTCTACAGTCACATTACCGGGATTCTCGGTCTTCAATCTGGTAGCATTGGCTTGAGGTGCTATGTGTTGGGTGCACGATGACCCTGACGTGTCAGATCCTAAAGTAGAAGCTTGAGACGGAGTGGCTGAGCTAGATACGAATGTCGTTTAAAGTGGTGCTCCAGACATTTTTGCTTGAGGAGTAGAGTTGTAAAGTGACAGGTTCTGATCATATGATGCCTTTTGAGACCTGTACTTCATCCTCAACTCTTCCTCTCTCAGCTTCAAAATGAAATCTTTGATATCCAACTTGGCCAGCAAATCATTCTATCTGAGATTTGACACAAATGAGACCCACTTTTCTGGCAATCCATCTGTGAAATTTGATACTTTGTCTTCCATGGATGTAGTAACCCCATGAGTGTGCAGCTAACTCATCAAGTGGTAGAAATGATCAATAACATCATCCAAGCTCTCCTTCCCCATTGATGAGAAGTTACCAAACTCCTTTTTCAATGCCTTAGCCTTTAGAGCTTTTAATGATGCATTCCCTTCATACCGTTTTTCCAGAGCATCCCATAGCTTCTTTGCTTGCTTGTTCTCAGAGAATTGATGGAATATGTCCTTAGGAATTGACTGAGTTAACAGAGCATACATCTTCTTCTCTGCATTGTACTTTACCTTTTATCCATCAGTCGTCCCTCCTAAGGTAAGTTTAACTCCATCGGCTCCAACCGGCATGCTATACCCTATCTCTATCGATTCCCACATATTAGGGTCTACACCATTTAGGTAGATCTCGAACCTTTGCTTCCACTGTGGGTAATCGTCTAACGTTATTAGCTTAGGGGGCTTATTGTGATTTCCCACTTCATTCTCCAGGTTCAATAGATTTTGAATCCGTGAATCCCTACCTGCGGTGAATGCTGAATACTAATGATTTTATAACAAACAGTTGTACTTGTATGAATGAAAGAGAGCGATTGGGCTATTCGTGCGATTGAACAATGCGGATGGTTCAATCGTGCGACTGAACTAAGGCAGAGGGTTCAATCGGGTGATTGGACAGGTGCGGCTGAGCAATGCGAGTGATGATCTTCAGTCGTACGAATGAATGACTGAGCCAATCATGCGTATGAAGGATGCGAATGGATTCAGTTGTGCGATTGAGTAAATCGTGCGACTGAAGGCTGCTGTTTTTGCAAAACGAAGGTTTTAAGCACGTTGACACAAAAACACGAATTTTTCACTAACCCTAATTGTCGTATGCCGGAAAAACATTAACATTTTGATCTGGAGACGTCGAAAACACTGTTTGACACAAAAAGATTGCATTTTTGAGTGAAAAACACGATTTTTATATCAAAATCGATTGAATGACACGCAAATCAAGAGACAAGGCTCTGATACCACTTGTTAAGACCGTTTTCAGTACGGAGTACTAACTGATTTACGTGTCTACCAAACCAAATAGTGCGGAATCCTATTTTATTGGCGATCCAATCAGTGAGACCACAAGTATAATCAATCCAAGAATGAAACTAAACGTTAAGAACGATAGTAGGATGATATACTGCGATCTATGAACTTGGAACAGGTGTTCTAGGGTCTCTAAACGGCTAGGGTATGATTTAGTGCGTAGGGATTCGAATTGTTTTGTTTTTCCACGAATTAGGTAGTATTTATAGGTTAGGGTCTTCTAGTCGTGCGACTAAACCATTAGCATCGTCCAGTCGTGCGACTGAAGCATGCGGTTGATCCATCCGCATGATTGAAGATTCAGTCGTGCAACTGAGTCAATCTCGTGTTACAATCGTGTGACTGATCCAGTCTCCTGGTTTAGTCGTGCGACTGGTTCATTAGCATGAAGTATTCATACGTATGGTGCATTAGCATGGTCCATTCGCATGATAACTTCACACAATTAAGTTTAAGTACATTTCTCAATCATTATTGACTAAAAACTATGTAAACAACCACAAACCTATATAGTTAGTTCAATATGCGTTAAAACACAATAATCAATGAAATATTAAACATTATAAGCATGACAAACACATTATATTCATTCATACCCATTCTATTACATATATGTAAGACATGAAAGACATTTTACATTAAGCTCATAAACTAGGTACACATGTATCTACAAAGATGCCAGGCTTCATTAGTCCCAATTTAAGAATATTACCTGTTCCCCTCAACTGTGAGTCCAGTTCCCAGTTGAGAATGTGTTAAACATATCTAAGAACATATAATACTCTAACGAGTCTAAGTTAGCAAGAAAATCGGTATACACAAACTATAAGTACCTAAACTTGACCCCTTAGACCATTTCATGTACTATAAAGGAGAGATTTTCAGTAATCTAATCCCATCCCCCATTTTTGTTGGATAAGTTATGGATGACCACATGAAGTAGGTACTTTCACCGTGATAAGACCTTTCCTTTCCTAAAGGTCTTTACAGAGAAATATCCCTCATGGCCCATCTGCTCAAAAGAATGATTGGCAGGTTTCTTTGGAAAGGACAATTCACTTTCCAGCTGAAGATGTGTGTTGATGATGGCTGGAGTGATGAAGATTGTCTTCCCCTGCACTATGGTATACAGTGCCTTCTTCCCATCCATGATGACCTCTTGAGAGGTCTTCTAGAATTCCAAAAGCTGATCCTCATAAAGAGAAGGATCGGTGGTAATGAAGGTGAAGTAGTTAGAAAGAGCCAGAAAACGACAGACCTTTGAGAAACTAGAATCTTTCTCAGAGTCCAACACAACAACCTAATTGTGGTGCTTATGAAGTTTCATGGAAAAGTCAGGATAGTTTTTACGGTTGAGGTTGGCCATTTGAGAAAACTTAATGGTGAAGGAAGATAAGAACAAAGGTAGTTTTAGGTGAATTTAGGTTAAGAGGAATTTGTAGGTATAGAGGAAAGTGAAAGAGGGGAAAACCATTGGGTATATTTATATGAAATGGATTTAAGACAAGATTAATGAAAGAGGATAAATTTTGAAATCTGGATGTCGGTCCCACCTCTGAAAAGTGGCCAAAGAATGTTTTAATAAAATCTACTCAAAGATAATCATCCTAATAGCTGATACAAGATATTTAAATCTTTGTTCATTAAAAGCTTTAATGTACATATCAACATATTGTTCATTTTTGTTAACTTTTACAAGTTTGATTAACCCATTTTCAAAGTTATCTCTAATAAGATGTGATGTTTATGTGTTTTGTCCTTTAGTGCTACACAGGATTCTCTGTAATAGAGATAACATTGTTGCTGTCTATGTGGATGGGAGTCTCTTTAAAGTTGAATCTATAGTCTAACATCTAATTCTGAATCAAAAGCACTTGAGCACAACATCTAGCAGCAACAATGTATTCAACTTCAGCAGTTGATCCGGACACATAGGATTGTTTCTTGTATTGCCATGGGATAGTCCTTCCACCAAGGAATTGATAGCCCCCAGATCTAGACTTTTCGTCATATTACAGCCACCATAGTCATTATCTGTGTATACATACATATTGAGGTCAGAATTCTTTGAATACCAAAGGCCTAATATAGCAGCACCTTTGAGATATCTTGAAATTCTCTTGACGGTGACTAGGTGTGACATCTTGGGGTTTGCTTGATATCTTGCATAACTACATGTGACAAACATGATATCAGGCCTGCCAGCTGTGAGATACATAAGAGACCTAATCATAGCCCGGTAAAGATGTTCATCTACATACTCCCCTCAAGATCAGGACCAAGGGAGTGGTTTCTATCTATGGGTGTCTTAGGACCCTTGCAGTTAGTCATGTTTAATCTTGTAAGTATGTCTTGTACATACTTTGACTCACCTATGAAGATGTCACTATCAACTTGTTTCACTTGAATTTCTAGAAAGAAATTGAGTTCTCTCATTGCAATCATTTCAAATATATTCTTCATCTGCTTCTCAAAGTCTTTGCAAAACTTTGGATTTGTTAACCCAAAGATAATGGCATCTACATATACTTGAACAAGCATTAAGTCATTCCCTGTTCATTTGATGAAGATGGTTCCATGTATGGTACCTCTTTTGTAACCATGTTGACAGAGATATTGAGATAGAGTCTCATACCATTTCCTTGGAGCTTGGTGTAGACCATAAAGAGCTTTATCAAGCTTTCAAACATAATTAGGATGATCAAGATATGCAAGTCCAGGTGGTGCTTTGACATACACCTCTTCATCAATCACCCCATATACAAAAGCACACTTGACATAAAGTTGATAGACCTTGAAATCCTTAGATGCAACAAAGGCTAGGAATATTCTGACAACTTCAAGTCTTGCTATAGGAGCAAAGACGTTTGTGTAGTCAATTCGTTCTTCTTATGTGTACCATTGGATAACTAGTCTTGCCTTGTTTTTGATGACAAGTCCTCATCCTTCTTGTTCTTGAGCACCCATCTGGTTCCTATGGTAGTCTTCCCTTTAGGTAGAGGACATAGGTTCCAAACCTTTTGCCTTTTGAATTGAAGCAGCTCCTCCTGCATAGCTTCAACCCAAATTCCATCCTTTAAAGCCTTATCAACTTTTTTTGGCTCTATCTGGGACAAGAAACAAGAGAGAAGAAAAAAATTTGCATCATGGGTTTGTCCTCTTGTTCTTACCCTTGTGTCAACATCTTTAATGATGTTTATGGTGGGGTGAGACTTGTGAATCCTTGGTTGAGGGATTATAGCAAGTTGCTTGGAGATATCTAAACTAGAGAAATGTAGATCATGCATTGAAGTTTCTCCCACCATATTAGCACATATATCAAGTGAAACTTAATCCAATGAGTGTGTGACATCATTTATGTTATATTCAATGGAGTGGTTCTTAGCATCAAGAAACTCTTGATCACTATCACCACCAATATTTCCTTTAACATTTGAAGATCCTTCATGTAAGTGTTGTTCCTATGAGTTGGAATTTGATGACAACTCAGATGTATCAGCTGAATTTGACATGGTTGTGCTGATAAGAATTGTATCTGCAAGATTAGTTACCACTAGAGCTGAAGTAGTATGATTTGATAGTCTTCTTAGCTCAAATCTTGGATCAAGATCACCTGTTGATAAGAGATCTATGGTCCTTAAAACATTCTCAAAAGATTTGTTAAAATACTTGGTAACTAAATCAAGATCAAATAGTCAATCAGGACCAGAACCGTTCACACTGGGAGTGTGCTCATTGAAAGTCACATTGGCTGACTCCTCCACTACACTAGTTCTGAGATTGTATACTCTATAAACCTTAGCTTGAGAAGAGTATCCAATGAAATGTCCATCATCTGATTTCTCAGAAAATTTGGCTATTTGGTCTTTGGTATTCAAGATGGTGCAAGAACATCCAAATGACCTGAGAAAACCAATGTAAGGTTTTCTCTTGTGCCAAAGTTCATAAGGAGTCTTACCATGAGTCTTGACTACTAAAACTATATTTTGCACATAGCAAGCGGTGTACACTACTTCTGCCCAAAAGGTGATAGGCAGTTTAGAGTTGGACAACATAGTTCTTGTAGCTTCAATTAGTGTATTGTTTCTCATCTTAGCAACACCATTTTGCTAAAGAGTCCTGGGAGCACTATATTGTCTTGAAATACCCTTTTTATCATAAAATGTATCAAGGTTTTGGTTCTTAAATTTGGTTACGTGATCATATCTTATGGTCTTGACCTTGTGATCACATTGGTTCTTAATCTTTAATATGAAAATTTTCAAGATCTCAAGAGTCTCATCCTTAGTGCTAAGGAAGAAGACCCAAGTGAACCTTGTAAAGTCATATGTGATCACCAAGAAGTATGAGGTCCTTTCTAGACTCATTACACTGGTAGGGCCAAAGAGATCCATATGTAACAAGTGTAGGGGAGTAGTTATAGAGTTTCTTTCCTTTGGCTTGTGAGATACTTTGTGTTACTTCCTTTTAAGGCATGTAACACAGTGATCATCACTTGTAAACTCTTTTTTTGGCATTACAGTTACCAAATAATTCTTAATTAGTTTATTCATATTCTTAAAGTTTACATGGCACATTCTTTTATGGAATAGGAAGGACTCATCACTACTTGTTTTAGATAGAAGGCATGAAACTTCTCCTAAGGGAGATGTTTTTTGCAAGTCCATCTTGTACATGTTCCCACTCCTGGGGACTTTGTGCAAAATATACTTTTGAGTAATAATAACCTCGGGCATAAGAACAATGCATTTATGCTTAGTGAAAAGCGTGTTATGTCTATGATCATATATTGAGATATACTCAGAAGATTGTATCCAAGCTCTTTAACAAAATTTACCCTCTCAATACTGAGCTTACCATTTTTGATCCTACCCCTTATAGTCATATAACCTCCAGTATTTCCTCCAAAAGCAACTAGCCCTCCATCACTTTTTTCAAAATTTTGGAGTAGTGACCAATTGTCTGTCATTAGTACAGCCATTATCAATGATCCATATATTCTTGTTTGTCTTGACTTGTTCCCGTATAAAAGAGATGTTTAGTTACATTTAGAAACCCAAACCTTGTTGGTTTTGGGCCTATCAAAAGAAGTTAAAGACAATGAAGCAACAATTGATCTTATTGTCAAATTCGGAGGATCATTTGCTGATGTTGATGAAGAACTTTCAGTCACATGGTCTTTGTTTGTTTTCCACACCACCTTTGAAAGCTTAGACTTAACCTTCAATGTTTAGAAAGTTTTGTCAACTTTGAAAGTTTTGGAGACTAGACCTTCGAAAGATCTTGCTATCATTGCAGCTAGTGTTGTAAAACTTGGACTACTCGGCCGAGTAGTTGAGGAGTACTTGAAACTCGACCATGTACTGAAGCGACTTTCTTCAACTCGATCCTCTAACTCGAAATTAGTCTACCTCGATCAAAATCGGGGAGTACTTGGAGTTAGCCTATCCAACTCGGACTTACTTTGAGCTAGGCGGCCCAACTCGACCCTACTCAGAGCTAGGTGACCCAATTCGGAAAACTCGGGGTTTCGCTGTTTTTCGTCAATTTCCGCTAATTTTCATTGATTTTTTTTAATTTTTTTATATTATGTATATACATTGGAAAACGACTATTAAGTAATTACCATTCCTATAATATTATAGAATAAAAATTATTTTTTGAATTATTTTCATATGGACCATGTATTCTTCTAATTTATATTGATATTCACATACACTGGTATAAATATTAATAAACTTACGATTTTTGATATATGTATAATTTCTTACAACTATATATCTTTATAATTTATCATATCCGAGTACTCCCCAAGTACTCCTCGCCTAGAACGAGTACTCGCAACTTCCTAGTCGACCGACTTGCCAACGCCTAGCGACTTTTACACCATTGACTACAGCAGGCTTCAGTACTTCGGAAGTATTTCTTTCTTCTGAAACCAAATTTTTTTCTTAAGGCAAGTTTTCACTTGTTTTCTTCTTTATTTTGGAGGTTTCGAAAGGAAAAGAGTTTCCTTCCAAAACTTGCTTCTTCTTCAACTTCTCATAAGTTTCTTTCTTGATTATATGGACAGTACTTTTAGGATTGTAGGAGAAATCCTTTGAAAATGAGAAGTACTACCACACATGACACAGTCGATTGTCTTCCTTCTAAGAGTCTTCCTTTGAGAACATAGCTGAACTTGATCACTTTCCTTCTCCATCTTCATCTTTGCAGATGATATGACAATTCTTTTAGGGTGAGAACTACCTTTAGAGTCGGATGGTTCAGTTTGTGTAGAAATGGTACACAACTGACCAGCCTTCTTAATGATGTTGGGATGATTGGGACATAAACTAGAACTCCTGGCACTAGAGTTCAGGTTAGAGTCTTCAGTCTTAACCACTTTAAAACCTGTAGAGATAAAAACTTATTTCTACATGGAATTAAAAGTGGTCTTGATCTCTTAAGCCTTCTTGGCCTTCTTCCTTTTAGACTTGGTTATCCCATCTTTTTTTCTCTCCTCAGGCAAATAATGACCCTTCTTAGGATTTTCTTCTTCACTCTCCTCAAAGACATCCTTCACTATCTCCTTTTCATTCTCTTCATTCATGGGGTTTATGACAGAAAGCTCATATTCACAAGTTCCACACCTAGGAGATCTTATAGATAAGATTATATATGGAGGAGCTATCTCAGTAGATTCCAGTCTCTGCTTATTCTGATAACAAACTTTTTCATGTACGGATGAGGATATTATGTTTTTGAAGGTCTTTTCTTCAAGAACACATTTTGCTGCCCTAGCTTTGCTCATCACAAGCTCAGCTTCGCATTCAGTTCACTTAAAGATAAGATCTTTGATTTGAGTCCTATAAATTGTGTGCTCATGTTTAAGACTTGAAATGGTTTTCTCTAAATCTTCTATTTTATGTTTGTAATCATCTTTAGCTTTTTTGAAATCCGATTTTAAGATGTTTAAAGACTCAAGATCACATCTTATCTCTATGTTATGAGACCTATATTTGTTTCCTTTAGTAATACATTCAGGTGTTCACAGATGTTCCATTACCTTTCTTTCATCATGATCAGCCATTAGTGCTTGGTTTGGAGACGCATCTTCCACCTTAAAGCTCTAGTCAAAGCCTCCTTCTTTTATAGCAACTGCAACTTGTTGCTTTAGTTTCTCATTCTGGTTGCTTCGGTCAGTGTAGTTTGGTCTGGTTTGTGCTTGGCCACCATTTGCCCTTAGTGCCTTGCAATCTCTAGCAAAGTGTCCTATTTGGTTACAGTTGTAACACTTTACTTTGCCTTTATCCAGCCCAAACTTTCCACTGGTTGCATTGCTTGGAAACTTTCTCCGTATCCTCTTCTAGAACTTCTTGGCTTTGTGAGTGAGAAGAGCCATTTGTTGAACTATCTCCATGTACTCCAAATCATCTGGATGGATATAGTCAAGGTCTTTAAGGGTGAAGAAAAAGTTTCCATAACTTTCATTAGCAGACATAAAAGCTTATGAAAAGCTTGTCTCTTGGAATGGACTTCCTTGAGTGTAACTCTCCCTTGGTGTCTTTAGGAAGGTGATGAAAGGACCCTTTTGTGAGTTTTTAGGGTAGCAAATAAGATGATATTGTGGTTCTCTACTGTCCCTTTCAACCACATGAAGGGCCGAACTCAGTTGATTGTTGGAGTTACTAGATGGATTTTGCATGTTCATCTTCACTTGTTATCCACTAAGAATATCATACAACTCTGTAAGAGTAAGAGTTATACGGTTCTTAGTTCTCTTGATAATAACACAATAATATGTCCATTGTCTAGGAAGAGCAGACATGAACTTCCTTACAATATCTCTATTTTCAAGAGTTACTCCAACATCCATTAAAGTGTCCACAATCTCAACATACCTGAAGTATTGTTGAGTCATGATTTCACCTACTCTGAAGGTGAAGTTCTCAAACTGCTGCTTCAAGAGGTCCTTCTTCTTCTCTTTTGCTTCAGTTGACCCCTCATACATGAGCTTTATAGAATCCTATAGTTGCTTAGCAGTTTTGCACTTTTTGAAGCTCATGTAGATGGAGTTTGGAAGAGTAGTTTGGACGACAGTCATTGCTTTCTGATCTATGTCTATTCTTTTTCTATGTTCTTCAGAATAGTCAGCCACCTTCTTTGGAATCATACCACCTCCAGCAGCAGCTGAAGAGGTGTTGCGTATGTGAGGCCCAAAGATAATAGATTCTCACATTCTGGAGTCTTGAGACCTGATAAAGCCTTTCATTTTTTGACACCAAGTATCAAAGTCTTCAGGAGTGATCAGTGGAAACTTTGTCATGGTTCCGGTTTCTATATCAGCCTTTGTGAGAGCTGTCATTTGAGTTGTTAACTATTTTGCGAGACTGAGAGATCTAAGATGGTGAGATCTTACAATCAAGAGCCTAGAATACTCAGATACCAATTGCAAGACTGTTGAAGGGATAGTCAATACACTTAGTCTCTCAATAAGGAGTGTTTAGAATACTTAATAGATCAAATAGGAAACCAGGACTCAGTTATGATACTATAAACACAAATAAACAAGAGACAGAAATTTAAGAACAACAACAAGGATGTTTGGTTTTCAAGATTGTAGTATATTGCTTCTAAAGTTCTATTAGAAGTGTTACAAAAGTATAAGTAATAAGTTACAAGGACTTGAGATACTTTATACTACATCCTATAATCGGTCATACTTTTAAAGCCAGCTAGAAATATTGATCTAGACAACAAAATCAATGTAGAGTCAAAAGACAGATTTTCCTTTTGAGTAGTGATTATGACATGTCATAGCTCACATCCTCATATATTACAAAAAAGAAAAAAAAATACATCAAGTATAAAATTACAAACTCAAGACCTCAATATACAATTATAAAAAGCATGGACCATTTACAAAACTTGTATACGTTGGTGAGTCTTTAAAGTTGCAGTGAAAAGTTAGTCAACTTTATGAAAAGTACATCAAGAAATCATGTTATTCAAAGTTTTCGGAAGAAATCCGTTTTTACTCCATTAGCTTCGGAAGACTCTTTCTTTGAAGTTATGGAAGACTTCATATTTGGCTTCGGAAGATATTGGTCTTGGTTTCGAAAGATTTCATACTTAGAATATTTTCTAGTGTAGGGTATGAAACTTTCGAAGCAACTTCTACTTGATACTAAATGCATGTTTGCAAGAAGCATTTGAGTTGTTTTAAGTGCATCAGATAACCTTACATTCGTTTTGTGGACTAATTTGATTCTATAAACATTGATTTTCAGTACCAGAACAATGATTGTATCATCAACAGTCTAAGATGTCTCTCTGTAATTAGGGATGAATATTTATGTTTCTATAAGGCCCTCGTGAGCATCTGCAACGAGATTTTTTAAAGGCATGTACCATGAATTTAAGCTTAATCCATCGCTAATCATGCAGAAAGCAATAAGAAAAACCTATAGAACAAAAATTTGGCTACTAATTATCACCTTTTTTTTGAAATGTTGGTAACAAAACATGTGTCACTAATCAATAATATTCGGTTGCTATTTTATAAAGAAGCAACATATTTTGTATGTACAACCCAAGTGTAAGCTTAACTCCAAACAGAAAAATATATAATAAAGATTCAAATGTAATTTTCATTCCTGAACGTTTTATTGAATTTCTCATTTCAATCTAAAATCTTGTTTTTTGTCATTTCAATCATTGTGGTTTATAAAATGTTGTCATTTCCATCCACTACATTAACTCCATTAAGTTTTCTGTTAAATATGAGTATATTTTAGTCTTTTTAACACCCTAATTGTCCAATTAAAACAAAGTCAGTCGATAAAATATTCAATTAAAACTAAAAAGATAAATATGAAGCAACTAATGAAACTAGACGCTTCAATTTAAAGGTTTTGATTAACGCTAACAAGTTTAGAAATACGTCTACTACACATGTATGAAAAAAATTAAAAATAATATTTTAGTAGTATTAAAAATTAAAAATAATTTTTAAACTAGTTAATGTTAATCAAAACTTTTAAACTGAAATATCCAGTCTCACTAGTTGCTTTATATTTTTCTTTTAGTTTTAATTCAATATTTTATTGATTAATTTTGTTTCAATTGAACAATTAGGGTGTTAAAAATACTAAATATATTTAACGGAAAACTTAACGGAATTAGTAGAGTGGATGAAAATGATAACATTTTCGTAAACCACAGTGACTGAAATGACAAAAAAAAGTTTTTGGAATGAAATGACAATTTAACAAAACGTCAGGGATTAAAATAACATTTTACTTTATAATGAACCTAAAACACGAGAATGATGATGACTAGCTTGAAATTGTATAAGACCTTACGCAACTCCAAGTTCGGACTTCGGAATAGAGAAGCAGCGATTAGCGACGGATTTGTTGTCAAAGTTCTGCTGCTAAACATGTAGAAATTAATATGGAATAGCAATAGTCATAGTGTTAGCATTGAAAGCTGGTGATCATTGGTTGCATTACCATCATAAAAAGTGAGTATGTGAAGTAATTCTGTTACAGTGTTACTAATCTTGTTATTTTATGACTTTAACATGATATGGTAATCTGACGTGTACAAGTTCCTTCAGCACTATTACAAGTCATGTTAGCAGCAATAGTTTCAATCCACGTCCAGTTGGTGCATGATCTTCCCCATGTTACCCATACGCTGATGGTGTACGGACATACTATGTCTAAAGCTTCACTTATTTCTGATAAATAATTTTCCTTTATGTTTTATTCACCATGTTCTCCACTTGTTTCTAGGAAGCCCAGGACCAACTCAAACATTTTTAGGGCCTCAAACGACTGTCTAAGTTGAGCCCCTTTTCATAAAGAAAGAATTAAATAACTAAATATTTGTTTTGCCAAGACAATTCTGAAGTTAAAATATTGCATATAATGTCCTTTCTTGTTGCGCCACCAAAAAACATTTTGAATCACCAATATTGTATCCTAGGAGCTTTATTATTTTTGCAATCCCTGCAAGATAATTACCCGAGCACATTGTTTAATTTGACTGTTATAACAAATGCAATGAAAAATAATTTTCCTTCTTAATGATGTTATTTGATACATGCAATACAAATTTTCAGAATCAACATCCCAATGCAGATTCTTTATGTGCCCTAATTAGATTTCAAAACTTACCTTTTACCATAATCTAGATTTAAAATATATTCAATCTTTGTGGCAATTATCAACATTAATACCTTGATTAAGCAAAACGTACTATATAACTTGCGACCCCAATCAACTTCTTTTGATAAAGCTTTTCATTTGGAGCATGTCAAATGTAAAAGCTTTTCATTTAGAGCGCATCAAATGCACAATAAAGCTACAAGAAAGAAAACATGGATAGCGTTCTGTTTGTGATGACTGATAATTAGTTGACACTGCATATGGATATTCCAATATATATTCAATCTTAGAACTCGAAAGAGAAGTGGTATTACACCACTGTTGGATTTTATTCCAAACATACTTCGCCCCTTTGCAATTCAACATAATGTGAGCCACATCATCAAAGAATCTACCACAACTCGGTGTAAAATATCGCTTGTAACAATAAAAGATAACTAGTGGAAATACATGCTCGTTGCAACGGGTTTGACTGTTTTGTCGTCTCATAGTTGTTGCTTGGCGTTGTGGTGTGTATACGGTGTTCCTGGGTTATTCATTATGGTAACGTGTGTTGTTATCTTTCAGCTAGGGGTGAGCAATGTTATATATAGTAATAGATATTCGTACTTGATATTTATCATTATAGATATTGGGAATTTTACATAAACTATGATTCCAGCTAGGGCTGTAAACGAATCGAACGAACACGAACAAGGCCTTGTTCGTGTTCATAAATAAACTTGTTCATGAACTGTTCACGAACACTTACCGAACGAGATTTCTTATTCGCGTTCGTTCATTAAGAAAATGAATATGTTCATGAACTGTTCATAAACACTTACCGAACGCAAATGAATACAAACAAAAGCAAACGAACACAAACAACTGTTCATGAATATGACGAACACAAAAAAAAACTCATAATCACAAACGAATACAAATTATTATAGATTTATTTTAAAATAAAATTTATATTTTTTATTACAAACATTACACAAAATCAATAAAAATAAATAAATAGTTAACATAAATACCAAAAAATACTTGATATAATAGTCATAAAAATAACTGACACATTAATATAAACGAACATAAGGTACACGAACGAACATTAACGAACATAAACGAACACATTATCGAACGTTCAGGAACACAAATGAACGAACGCGACTTGTGTTCATGTTCGTTCATTTCACTAAACGAACATAATTTTCTTGTTTATGTTCGTTCATTTACTAAATGAACGAACATAAACGAATTTCCCACCGAATGGTTCACGAACTGTTCGCTGAATGTTCAGTTCGTTTGGAGCTCTAATTCCGGCCGATATGAAACAATTATACAAGTTGAAACAATATTAGTTCTTTGCTCCTATTCACCCAATTCGATTCATTATGTAATTATCGATATGTGTTGCACAGTTGGGCACTCACGCATCATGTCAAATTTTAGTTGAGCATAATTAGATTGATTTTTTTAAACAATAAAATATTTATAGATTCACCAAATAAAGATGCATCTCATTCGCAAGGAGCTAGAAAAGATAGAACCAATACAAAATTATATTATTACATCTGAGATTTTAAAATTCCTCAATGTTCCCA
This sequence comes from Flaveria trinervia, assembly GCA_025506515.1. Taxonomy (NCBI): domain Eukaryota; kingdom Viridiplantae; phylum Streptophyta; class Magnoliopsida; order Asterales; family Asteraceae; genus Flaveria; species Flaveria trinervia. The sequence goes on from CM046450.1 coordinate 90,576,365, forward strand.
TTCAGATTACGCATCCTTGCTACCTTGATTTCATCCATGATGCTTTTAATTAGGATCCTTTTGTTGGAAAAAATAAGGTTGTTTCTTACTTTCCAAAAAGCCCAAGAGGCAATGAGAAATATTGATTTCAGCAGCTTGTCTTTAATCACGTTTTTCGTAAGTGTCGCACCAAGTACTAATACTTTGCCATATAATTGTCGCAATATAGCAACCTGTTAATACATGGTCAAGAGAATCGTTCGAAACCCCACAAAGCCTACAAAGAAGGGAGAGAGTTGAGATATTCTGAGAATAAAAATTCATCATGTGGGAAGACGATCCAATGATGCTCTCCAACCGAAGACATTAACTTTATATGGCAGGCATTTGTTCCAATGAAAGTCAACCGATCTCGATGAGGATTATTGTTGCATCAGAAGCTTTTTAGTGGACTTAACAGAGAATTATCCGTTGGTTGTCCCTTCCATAACCGTTTGTCATCGTCGTTATAAATAAAGGCCTGGAGGAAAATATTGGATTTTGAGAGAGTGTGCTCCACTTTGGCAATCTTTAAATACTCAAAAGGAAGTATCCGAGGTTTGCATTTCTAGGAGATTAGCCATGGCTTCCACCTCATGTTGATTGACCCCAATGCCAAGAATCATTGTTTCCTTAAGTTTATTTTAAGGCCTACAATAATGTGAAAACATCTCAAGATACGATTTATATTTAGAAGATTGGAAATGGTCTAGTTATCAAAGATTATGACATCGACTGCATATAGGAGATGAGATAAGAGAGGGCCATCGTTCGGAGTTTGGATTCCATTGATTATTCTAGAAGAAACCACCTTGGATAGAATTCTTGTAAGGCCCTCCATCGTTAAGATGAAGAAGATATATGGGGAAAGAGGGTTTGCCTTTTCGGACTTTTTGAGAGCACTTGAATTCCCCGGTAGGGGATCCATAAAGTAGCACAGATGACTTTGAAGAGGCCAACACCCTTTGGTCCATGATCTACTTAATACTCGTTGTTAACGTCATAAAAACAACATACAAATGGAAAAAGAAGGTTTCAAAGCTAAAAATCTTAGCATCATTTACTTTTAATTTTGTGGGAACAAATGAATAAAAAAACGGAAGAAGAAATAGGAGCAATTTCGCTTATCAATACAATTTGGGTCGGAGGTGTTCATCAAATTATTACAACTAGTTGTGATCTTCACGCGCGTGGCGCTGTTGAGGTTACAACAATGTCTAATTTCAAAACGTAAATATAAAAACATATCGTAACGGCTACCTCTTCAGTGCAAAAACTAAATAAAAGGAAGTTAAAAAAACCCAGATGATACCAACTCTATTGCCTTGGTAGTTAAAATTTTTTGATAAAACAAACAACAAAACAAATACGGATAAAAAAATAAGTCTTCTACACACTCTTCCATTGCACCCCCATTCACTTTCATGTTTCATAATTTACACAACAAACCCTCGACAAAGAAATCTTAAAGCCTCCCCACCTATACATTCAGCTTGTAACCGTGTTCCACCTTCATTATATCTCACAACTTTAATAATCAATCGTCCAACTTCCCTGTGGTGTTTTACCTTCATTGCACCTTACGATTCACCCTTAATCTCACACGTTACTCATCGAAATCACACCAAATTCATCGGCACTTTCGCTAATGTCACTCCATGTTTCACTACCCAAACTCTACGTACACATTTATATGCTCTTGGTACTCAATGCAGATGCAGAGTGTTTGACCATCGGATGAACGTTAACTTCATCGTCTTCGACGAGATTCTTGGATTCCGATGACTGATTTTCAAGAACATTCAGAAAACTCAACCCACCGGACGCCATTAAAGCTAAAACAATGGAAATCATCAAATTAATAAATTTATTGAAGAATTTTGGAACTACCCTTTGATTAAAGGGTCAAAGTTAACTTAATTAGATACTATTTTGAGGGTGTTGTGGATGTGGTAGCATTTGTATAAATATGCAGCAATGGTACGCTCACCCTCATATCACTTTAGCCAATGCAATAAATAGTTGTATATAATGCTTTAGCTAAAAGTTTCCTATTATATAGATAAATAATGTTAAAATTTTAAAGTTGGATTTTGTTTCCAATTAAATTCAATGGATCGGATTTGTATTCGAATTCAAAACCAAATTCGAATTTGATTTGATTCGAATTTGAATATTGAATTCGAATCTCCAAAATAATTATTTAATTTTTTTTTCAAAACTATTATCATTTAGTTAAACTACAAATTTGAACATTTCAAATAATAAAAAGTTCAAAACTAAATAATAGTAATTTATAACATTTGAATCATTAATTAAATAAACATTCAAATTACACAGATAACATCATGAGTTCATAGTTATAATCAACGAGTACATAATTACCAGGTGAGTGCGAATAAAACTATAAAATTAGATAAATAAATGAACAGGGTAACTAAAAAAGAAAACTAGAATTAGAAAATTGGAAATAATATATTAAAATATTTGACAATCATTTAAATAAGTATATGTAAATGAAATGAACCATTTATATAAAATATAAAGTTAATTAGTATATTATATGTATAAATAAGTAAAAATATATGTGTATTATTAATAAGAAATCATAAATTCAAAATTCAAATCAAATTCTATAGAAAAACTTAGAATGAAATCAAATCGGATTTGAATTTGAAATCCAAAATCAAATTCAAATTGATGATTTTCGACTCGAATTGATATTTGAATTTTCGAACTCATCCGATACGAATATCGAACGCCCCTACTTTGGGCAAGTAATTTATGCTCATAGTGATTTCAAATATCTAGTATACATAGTATTAGAAATAGATTGAATGAAAAAAGATAATGATGAAAAAAAATGAAGAGAAAACAACGCTAGTGAAAAGTGCGTTTGAACATTCACAATTGAAACAAATACACATAAATAAGAAGCAAGTTGTGAAGTGGGAATCGATAGTGTAGAAACAATTGATATGCTAATCCAGAAGTTAAAACAATTATGCATCGATTTCTATTTTTATGTGCATCAATTATTCGGTTTCTTCAAACTATGAATAGTAGTGATGGTGAATGTAAAATCTAGCAAATAAAATATAAAATTATGTAATCTATTTTAACACACTAATAATAGTATGAGTGAAAATAGGGTTTGGATCATTAGGGATACAGGTTAACTATTTCAATACCAAAAATGTTTTAATACAGTTATATTGGTTGCTCGTGTTTAAGAAGTTGGTGATTGAGGAGTTCTTTTCTCACAGGGAGCTTGATAAAGTTGTTAGGAGTTCCTGCAGCTAGAGGCGGGAACCATGACACACCAGCAGTACACCACCAAGTTCAATAAGATGGCAAGGCTGGTGCAATATCAGGTGACGCCTTTGTCACGAAAGATTAAGAGGTATATCTAGTGCTTATCGGTGGATATCCGCATGCACATGATCACCACCCGGCCAAGCACGTTTTGGTCGGTGGTTGATCTGGCGGGAAGGCTATATGATGAGCGAGAGGTGGTGGTGGCCGAGGTAAGCAAGAAAGGTGGTGGTGACCGGAACTAGAATGGGAAGTGGTTTGGACATAGTGGGGCCACTCCAAACAAAAAGGTTGGAGGGGTGGATGACCGGCGTGTGGTCACATCCGGTGTGGGTCGAAGAAGTGTGGTAAGTGTGGGAAAGATAATACCGGAAAGTGTAGGTGGGTACTGAATTTATGCTTCAAATGTGGAAGCATAGTCATTTGGCGAGAAAGTGTAAGGTGACAATGTGTTTTAATTGTGTTGGAGAGGGTCACATGAGCAGGGACTACAAGAAGCCGTGGGTTGAGAGTTCTGGGTCAGTGAAGAAGGTAGGGAATGACGGGCAAAAGGCGGGCGCTAGTGCTTTCACGATAACCTGAGAGGAGGCTAGGATGGACCCTGATGTTGTGTCAGGTACATTTCTAGTAAACCAAATTCTTGCTTCTGTGTTATTTGATTTTGGTGCTAGTAGGAGTTGTTAGACCTTAAAAGAATCATACATGCCAATTCAATGGTGGGTTGATGTTTGTTCTGCTGGTAATCCTACAAGTCCAAGTATTAATGCGGATGAAGAATCTTCAAAGAAGACAAGTGTTGGCTAACCACATTTATATATGCGGAAGACATTGAACAAATGCTGACAAGTGTTTGTTCTTCCGCATTAACAAATGCGGATAGTCTAAAAGAAATGCAGAAAAGTTTTGTACATCATCATTAACTAATGCGGATGCCCGGCAACAAATACGCATCCATGTTTGTTCATCCGCATTTGTCAATGTTGATGACCAAACACTAATGTTGAAGAAAAAAGAAGAAATGCTGATCAAGATCAACACATCCGCATTAGTCAATGCTGATGAACAAAGAAATGCTGATGGGGACTTAGACTAGTTCTCTGATGTATAGGTCAGGGGTAGATTAGTAATTTTGTAAAAGGCATCTTGTCAGCCTATAAATAGAATAGAAAACCTCGTGTGTGAGGTGACTGTTGATAGATAATCAGAATATTTTGTTTAGTCTTATGTTCTCAAGGTGTATTGTTGTTGTTTAATGCTCAAACTCTAGCATTCATTGTAATCAATCACCTTCATTAATACAAAGTGCATTTATGAGTAATTATTGCATTCAATGTTTTTCGATTGTTTGATTCCGCTATACAATCATTAACTCAATTATCATATTCGATCATTGTGAGAATATCAATCTCACACCCAGTCAATTGGTATCAGAGCTTGGCTCTCGGTCTTTTTCAGATCCGCCTAGATCTGAATAGATTTCGATTGATCTGGCGATTGAGTTGCTAACAGAGTGTTCTACTACCTCTACTTAGTAACTGTAGAAATCTCTTCAATGGTCACTGTTCTTTTGTACTCATCTTCAAGAACAAACCCGTGAACAGTCATTACAACAGAAACATATAAACATCTTCAGATCTGGTTACACATAAAACTGTTTCGACTATTTGGACTAAAGTTAAACTTAACAATCAAACTAAGCATTATTCAACAAGGTTAAACAACAACTAGTTAAAATGGATTCACATAGTTTCTCTGAACTTGGTCATACTCCAAAACCACCCATGCTTAAGCACAAATCTGAGTTTAAGCAATGAAAAATCAGATTCATGAACTATATTACCGGTGTAGATCCAGACTACTAGATTTCAATATGCAAAGGCCCTCACATTCTAGTGACTCTTTCTGCTGATCAAGTTGCAATGTACAAAACCATAAGAATTCCTATTAAGGATCTCACATTTGATGATGATGACTACAAAAAATAAGAGTTGATCTCAAAGCTTATTCTATACTCATTGAAGCACTGAAAATGGATGTGCTAAAAAGATTAGAAAAGTATGGAACTGCTTAAGCTGTTTGGGATGCACTGCTGATAATGTGTGAAGGCGGTAGTGAAGTTGTTGAAATTAATAAGGATAAGCTTGTTAATCAATATGAAACCTTTCATCACTCCAAGAGGGAGTCAACCTCTAAATAGCTGCATAGATTTGTGCAGCTGGTAAATGATTTAGAGATCATGGGGGTAACTTATAAAGTCAAAGAACTGAACAAGAAAATGCTTCATAGTCTTCTAGAAAGTTGAAAACAAAATGTGACAATGCTAAAAAACACTCTTGATCTAAACAGTATCGCCTTGGACATCATGATTGCCAAGATAGAAGATCTTGAACTTGATGAGAGAAGTAGAAATCTTGGTGGACCCAGAGTTATTGAAGCTTATAAATTTCCTACAGACGCCCACTCTATAGAAAATGCTTTCATCACGAAGGATGATGATTTTCTTTCCTCAAGAGATCAAGTGAAGACAACTTGTTGCATTGCAGCTCCATCAACTAACAAGCCATCAACACCATCACAACCAACAAGGTTCTCTTTAACTCCCTCAGCTACTCCTGAAGATCCACGATCAAAAAGAAAAAGGCAACTTATAATGTCTTTGTTGTTAGCTTTGAAGCTTATCTGGGAGGCAGACTCACTTCTGCTCATCTGATCCAAGAAGACTTGGAAGAAATGGATCCAGATGATGTGGAAGAAATGGATTTGTAATGGCAAATAACTATGATTGCAATGAGAGCCAAGAAGTTCTTTAGAAAAGGAAGAAAGCTTAGCCTTAATGATAACACCAAACTTAGATATGACAAATCCAAGGTGAAGTGCTTCAACTGTGGCATGATTAGGCACTTATCTAGAGAATGTAATGCTCCTAGAAGAAACAACAATTCTAAAGGAATTCTCAGGGTCAGTCTTCTCCACAACCAAGCACAAGCTTTCACTACAACAATCACCAACAACAGTGTCATCATCAACAATACCAACAAACTTATCAGAATCAACAACAACTGACTAATCAAGCTCATAGAAGCAGCCAGTCATCTTCAAATGCTCTTGTCATCAAGCAAGATGGAGTATGTGATTGGAGTCTGTATATAGAGGAAGTGAAGCCTCAATTTCGAAATCATGCACTCATAGCTCACATCAATGATGGTCCATCTCCCATGCCATCTGAGGTAAAATCTAACCTTTGTAGTGATAAATGCATTACTGAACTGAAAGGTTATCGAGAGAACACTTATAAACTATCTGACAAAATAAAATAAGAAAAGGTCAAGTCAGAGATGCTTAAGAGAGAAATAAAAGGCTTTGAAATCAAAATTAAATCTCTCATCTTTGATATTAAAAAATTGCATGGTCAGAAGTACACTCTTGCAGTTGAGAATAAGCAACTAATTGAAAAGATAGCTCAATTTAAAGCTAAACAAACACTCACTGAAGTGAAACTTGAAAAGTTTCAATTGTCTTCAGTCAAGCTGCAAGAGATGCTTGACTCATAATAATATCCCAAGGATAAGTCTGGGATTGGGTATAACTCTTGTCCTCCACCCTACAATGATAACTACACTGTCATGCCTGAATCTGTTACACTCAAAGAACAAATTGAACCTAATACTATTGAACCAAAAACAATAGTAAAACAAGTCACAAATCCTTAAAACAAACCAAATGTTTACATTGAAACAAATGAGGAGAAAATCAATTAGGTCACCTAATTAAAATCAAGGACTGTTAAGACAAGACAGTGAATGTCATTAAACCATCAAGCCCAATCAAGCCATTGTCCCCTTTTTGAAATTTATACCTGCTGTTTCGAAAGGAAAGAAGAAAGTTGTGAAGTCAATGAAACCTTCTATTGAAAGCAGTTATGATAATAAGATTAAATCCCCAAGAAATTTAAGCAAATCAGACAAGGTTTCACTACCAAAGAAACACATGAGCTCACTAATTTAAAAACTAAAATTTAGTCAGACCCCCAATCTTCAAAATCAAAACAAGGAGTAGGTTTTGACATATGTAATAAGGAGAATGTTAATCAGTTTGAGCAAGAAGTCAAGAATGGGCTGGGGAAACAAAAACAGCCTAAAATAGTCAATAAAAGTAGTGTTATGAAGCAAACTACTAAAAAGGCTAACTTTGATTCCTCCCCTAAAGCAAAGATTGTGACTCAGTTGAGAACAGGTAAATCAACTAAGTCTGCTAAAGCAAAATTAGATTCAAAAAATAAACATATATATTATGACATATGTGAAATGTTTAACACAAAACAGAAGAGTGCTTTTTCAATCAATAGTGCTTTATCTGTGACATGAACAATCATTCCACTAAAGACTGCTATTTCAATAAATATTGTTCAGTTTGTGATATGAACAACCATAATACATCTGATTGTTACTTCAAGCAAAAGGGATTTAGAATTCCCCAAAACAAACCTATCTCAACAATACCATCTATGTATCCCACAATCAGAAGTCATTTTCATAATAATCAATCTAGGAAGTCTAGATCAGATAATGACATGAGTAACATGAAAGAATTGTGGAAGAGTCAAAGAAACAAACATCACAACATCAAGCAAATGTATGATCTTCCCAAACCAAAAATGATGTTTGATAATAAAAAACGGGTCAGATTTCATCAAAGAAATAGGGACCAAAGGTTTCATTGTTCCTCTGACTCAGTTGATGTTGATGAGATGACACAATCAAAATATCATCAGAAATCTCCCAAAACACCTCTTTAAATCATAATTTAGAGGAAAGTATCAAGAGGTCACCATCATGGATAGGAACGGGAAACCCAACACCATTATGGCTTGGGTTCTATATTCGAATTAGTTCTTTTGTGTTTGTAGGATCATTCATATACGTCCAATAGCTTATGGTACGTGGACAGTGGATGCTCCCAACACATGACTCGAGATTGTTCCCTCCTTCATGACTTCAAGTATATACAAGGAACTACTATGGCATTCGGAGGAGATTCACAAGGTGGAAGAATTACTCGTGAAGGATCTGTGACAAATGGGATGTTGAGCTTTGATAGAGTGAACTATGTGAACAGCTGAACTTCAATCTTCTAAGCGTGTCTCAGATCTGTGACAAGAAATATTCAACTCACTTTACCGACACTCATTGCTACATTCTGAAACTAGGATTTCAGATTTCTGAAGAATGGGTTGTCAAAAAGACTCTGAGGAAGAAAAACACCTATGTCTTAATCCTGAATTCTACTACACCAATAGAAGAGACACGTCTTATGTCAAAAGGATCATTTGATGAGTCTTAGCTTTGGCACAAATGCTTGGGACACACAAACTTTAAAAACATGAACATATTGGTCAAAGAAACCATGTCATTGGTCTTTCCCAAAAAGAATATTATTTTTTTTATCACTGTTTAGCGTGCCTCAAAGGAAAACAACATAAATCTTCTCACAAACCAAAGCTGGTGAACACACACAATACTCCATTGAAACTAATTAATATGGATCTGTTTGGACCAACTCATGTTATGAGTATTGGAAATAAACAATATTGTTTGGTGATCATTGATGACTTTTCAAGATTTACATGGGTTTTTTTTCTTACTTCATAAAAATGAGGCATCCCAAATAATAAAAGACTTTATCTCAAAAATTGAAAACCAACTTGATCATAAGGTCAAAACAATAAGAAGTGATAATGGAACTTAGTTTAAAAATGAAGACATGAGTTCCTTTTGTGCAACCAAAGGCATTGCTCATCAATTCAGTGCAGCTAGAACTCCTCAATAAAATGAGGTTGCTGAAAGGAGAAATAGAACACTGATTGAAGCAGCAAGAACAGTGCTAGCCGATGCTAAACTGCCAATTACCTTCTAGGTAGAGGCAATTAACACATCATGCTTTGTGCAAAATCGAACTCTGATTATAAAAGAAAGCAACATGACTCCATATGAACTATTGTTTCATAGAAAACCATTTATTAGATTTTTCAAGTCATTTGGTAGTCTTGTCTCAATATTAAACACCCGATACTAATTTGGAAAATTTTCATCTAAGTCTGATGAAGGATTCATTGTAGGTTATTCTTCTATTTCAAAGGCTTATAGAGTGTTTAATCCTAGATTAAACAGTATTGATGAATCAACAAATGTTCAATTCAAGAAACATTCATTTACCAAATCTACAAATGGTCCCGACTGGTTGTTTGATATTAACTCATTTACAAAATCTTTTGATCATTTTCACTTATCTGATGTAGGAAACCTGCATTCAGCTGAACTTTCTTCATGTGTAAAAAGAAGAGATGACTTTCCATTGATTCCTCCTACCTCTACTAAGAAATTGAATGAAGATGTCTCACTCCAAGCTAATTCTGTCAGACAATCATCTCAAGATCAAAGTATTTCAATTGAAGATGGTCTAAGCTTGGTCCCATCACCTTTAAAAGACCCATCAACTAAAGTCAGACCTCAAAATCGAGCTACACCTTTAGTTGAAACAAAAAGAATCTCAAATGATAGAAGTAATCAAAGTGTTGCTAATGCTGAAGCAGTCACTGAATGGGATTCTGATTATCTTCATAACTCCCTAACAGTACAAGATGAAGGTGCCTCTCACCGTAATGAACTGAATGTCTCGAATCTTTATGTAACCATTGCTGGTGACTCAATTCCAACCACCAGAATACACAATAATCATTCAGTAGAAAACATTATTGGTGAACTTAATGAAAGGGTAACAAGAAGTAAGTCAAGTATTGCAAACATCTGTTTGTTCTCATACTTTATTTTTCAAACAATACCCAAAAACATCAAAGAGGCTCTTTAAGACAATAGCTGGATTGAAGCAATGCAGGAAGAGTTGCTTCAGTTTAAGACGCAAAAAGTATGGCAACTGGTATATCTTCCCGAAGGACAATAGCCTATCGGTACCAGATGGCTGTATAGAAACAAAACTAATTATAGAAGGATTGCCATTAGAAATAAAGCAAGACTAGTAGCACAGGGGTATACACAAGAAGAAGGAATTGATTATAATGAAGTGTTTGCACCTGTTGCCAGATTAGAAGCAATAAGAATCATTCTTGCATATTCAGCATCCATGAAGTTCAGTGTTTACCAAATGGATGTGAAATCTGCTTTCTTGTATGGAAAGAGTGCTGAAGAAGTCTATGTGAGTCAACCACCTGGCTTTGAAATTCCCGATTTCCCTCACAGGGTGTACAAGCTTGACAAAGCCCTGTATGGTCTTCATCAAGCTCCAAGAAAGTAGTATGAGACTCTATCATCTTTCCTTTTTGAATGTGGAGATGAAAGAGGAAAGATTGATCAGACTCTCTTTAGAAAGAGAAGAGGAAGAGACATGTTGCTGGTCCAGATATATGAGGATGATATCATTTTTGGCTCAACAAACAAGCAACTTTGTAAGACTTTGAAGACCTTAGGCATTCAAAATTTCAAATGAGTTTAATGAAGGAACTCACATTCTTTTTAGGAGTGCAAGTCCCACAAACAGCAGATGAAGTCTTATCAATCAATCAAAATATGTGGAAACAATGTTGAAGAAATTCCACTTTGCTGATTGTTAGTCTATTAGAACACCTGTTGATACTAAAATAAAGATAGGACCTGATGCAAAAGGCAATTAATGGATCAGACTCACTATCAATCTATGATCGGTTCACTTATGTACTAACAGTCAGTAGGTCTGACATTATGTTTGGTGTTTGTGTGTGTGCCAGATATCAAGCTGATCCTAAGGAATCTCATGTGAATGCTGTCAAGAGGATATTCAGATATCTTAAGGGCAAGACAGCTCTTGGTTTATGGTATCCAAAGGAAGGAGACTTCAATCTCTATGCCTTCACTGATAGTGATTATAAGGGATGCAACTTCAATAGGAAGTTTACTTCTGGTGGTTGTCAATTTCTTGGTCCTAGACTGGTCTCCTGGCAGTGCAAGAAGCAGACAAACGTATCTGTTTCAACAGTAAAAGCCGAGTATATTGTAGCATCAGCTTGTTGCTCTCAAGTTCTCTGGATTCAAACCAGATGCTTGATTATTGGTTTAAGTTGTTGCATACCCAAATTCATATTGACAACACAACAACTATTTTTATTACAAATAATCCAGTTTAGCACTCAAAAACAAAACACATTGAAATCAAATATCACTTTTTAAGAGATTATCAAGTCAATTTGAAAATCAGAGATGAAGGAACTAATGATTCAACTGCAAGAGTTTCTTGATAAGGGGTTCATTAGACCGAGTATCTCCCCTTAGGGTGCTCTGGTCTTATTTGTTAAGAAAAAGGACGGTAGTATGTGGATGTGCATCGACTACCGTGAGCTAAACAAGTTGATGGTGAAGAACCGGTACCTGTTGCCAAGGATTGATGACTTGTTTGATCAGCTCCAAGATGCTAGTTGGTTCTCAAGAATAGATCTCTGATGTAGTTATCATCAATTGAAAGTAAAGAAGCAAGACGTTCCTAAAAAACTTTTCGCACACGTTATGGACATTACGAGTTCCTTGTAATGTCTTTTGGTTTGACCAACGCGCCATCTGCTTTTATGAATTTGATGAATTGAGTGTGTCAGCCGATGTAAATCAGTGATTGTGTTCATTGATGATATCCTGATTCATTCGAAGAGCGAGGAGCAGCATCCCGGTAATATTCAAGAAGTGTTAGAGATTCTTAGAAGGGAAAAATTGTATGCTAAGTTCTCCAAGTGTGTGTTCTAGTTGCGCGGATTTCATTTTTTGGGTCACGGGGTGAATCCCAAAGAAATTATGGTGTACCCGGAAAATGTAGAAGCAGTGATGCAATGGAAGTCTTCAAATATGCCATACGAGATCTGTAGTTTCATGGGGTTGACGGGCTATTATTGGAGATTCATTCAAGACTTCTCTAATATAGCTTCCCTATTGGCTAAGTTGACCCATAAGGATGTGAAGTTTGTACGGGGTCAAGATCAAGAGAAGGCTTTTGAAGCGTTAATGACAAGTTGACTTAAGCTCCTGTCTTGTCGTTACCTGAAGGAAGCAACGATTTGGTGGTCTATTTAGATGTTTCTTACTCGAGGTTGGGTTACATGTTGATGCAGTGAGCAAATGTTATAGCTTACGCATCCTAAAACTCAAAGGTTCATGAGGTTAATACCCTACTCATGACTTGGAGCTAAAGCATGTGGTCTTTGCATTAAAGATTTGGAGGCACTACCTATACGGGACGAAGTGCACTATCTTCACTGACCATAAGAGCTTGAAGTACTTCTTGAGCAAAAGGACCTGAATATGAGGCAGATGCAGTTGTTGGAGCTTATAACGGATTATGATTATGAAATCCATTACCATCCGGGCAAGGGCAACGTAGTGGCGGATGCCCTTAGCAGAATGGAGAGGCCTGAACCAATTCGGGTGAAAGCTTATTAATTAGTTATGACCTCAGATGTGATGAAGCAGGTCAAGAAGTTTCAAGACGAGGCATTGAAAGAAGATCGCCTTAACTCTAAAAGAATGAGAGGTCTAGTTATGAAGTTGGGTGAAAACACTTTAAATGTTAGAACCCGATCTGGACGAATGTGGATTCCTCGTTATGGGAATCTACGTGGAAAGATCATGGATAAGCCTCATAAGACTCGATACTCCATCATCCCAGTGCTACAAAGATGTATCAAGATATGAAGAAAGATTATTGGTGTCCAGGTATGAAGCGCGACGTAGCAGAGTACATGAGTAAGTGTCTTACTTGCTTGCAAGTGAAGGCGGGGCATCAGAAGTCATACGGAAAGATCCAACCTTTGGATATACCCGAGTGGAAGTGGGAGCATATTACCATGGATTTTATTACGAAGCTATCGCGTACCGCGAGGGGGTACGATACCATATGGGTGATAGTGAATCGTTTGACGAAGAGTGTTCACTTCCTACCGATCGGTCAGACGTATTCATCCAATAGGTTGGGACAGCTGTTTATCAAGGAGATTGTAACTTTTCATGGTGAACCTGTGTCTATTGTGTCTGACTGTGACATCCAACTTACATCTAAGTTTAAGAAGAGATTTCATGATGTAATGGGGATGAGGTTACACATTAGCATGACTTATCATCCGCAGATGGATGGTATGTCAAAGAGAACCATTCAAATGCTTGAGGATATGCTCCGAGCATGCATCATTGATTTTGGAGGAAGTTGGGACGACAATTTACTATTAGCCGAATTCTCATACAATTATAGTTATTATGCTAGCATTAGGATGCCTAGTTATGAGATGATATACGGTAGGAGATGTAGAATACTTGTATGTTAGGGATATTGGTCAAAAAGAGCAAGGGAGCATCAAGGTGATCGCTGAGAAGCTAGAGAATATCAAGGCCTTTATAAAGGCGGCAAAGTATAGATAAAAGTCGTATGCTGACAAGAGACGTAGACCAAATGAGTTCAAGGTGGGTGATAAGGTTATGTTGAAAGTTTCACCTTGGAAATGTATCATCTAGTTTAAGAAGCGGGGTAAGTTGAGCCTGAGATATATAGGGCTTTTCAGAATCGTTGCTCGAGTAGGAGAGGTGGCCTATAGGTTAGAACTACCTGATGAGTTATGTGAAATTCACCTAATATTCCATGTATCTCATCTGCGGAAGTGTTTAGTTGACAAAGATATGGTTGTACCACTGGAGGGCTTTGAAGTAGATGAGTAGCTAAATTTTGTGTAGCAACCAGTGGCGATCATTGACCGAAAGGAAAAAAGATTACGAAAAAAGTGGTTCTCTTGGTGCGAGTATAGTGGAAGCATAGAAAAGGATCCGAGTCTACTTGGGAGACTGAAGAAGAGATGAGACAACATTACTCACATTTATTTAAGGAGTAACAGGTTTCGGGGACGAAATCTATATAAGGAGGGTGGACTTGTAACACTTGGATTTATTTTGAAGGAAAAGAAGAATAAAAGAAAGAAAAGTAATTGGCCGCCCATAACCTAGTACATCAACTTTCTGTTGATTTTCTAGAGCGACAAAGAGCAAAAAGCTTTTGTGTTTTTGAAGAAGAAGAAGAAGTCGAATTTAAGGTATGAATTCGATGTTTTGTAGTGTTTTTGGCTGGTTTCGAACTTGGGTATATGCTTATGTGTATTTGTTTGTGTTCGGGTTGTGTAATTTTGGTGTTCTAGGTGGTTGAACTCAACTGCATTTGGGTTTGAAGAAGTTATACTCAAAAGTTGTAAGACGTGAGTTCTAGATCCCCACTTTTACATGTTTTAACTGATTTTGGGGCTGAAAATGCATTTTATAATGTTTTTATAATATTAGGTGTGTTTACCCGTATGTATGTGTCTATGAAATATAGATAGGTGTATGTTTGGGAAAATTTGTGGTTGTGATCATGTTTATATGTATGTTTATGTTTCTTAGAATGTTAGAACTAGGTTGGGACATGATTGGATGTGATTTTGGGGATTGAAAATGATGTTAGTTATGAATTAGTTGCCCATGCGCCTAAGTCCCCATGCACCTGAAATCTATGCATCCAAATAGTATTCATGCGCCTAAGATATGCCTAAAATGACTAAGTGTTCCCAAATGCCTAGAGTTCATGCGCCCCAATAGTGTCCAGACACCCAAGTGCCCATGTGCCTAAGTCTTGCCCATGCGCCTGGAATGTTACCTAAATTGACTAAGTGCAAGCCATGCGCTCGTATAATGCTCATGCGCCTAAAAGTTTTCCCTTGCGCATACAAGTTTTCCTATGCGCCTGAGGGTTCATGCACCTGCATAGTGGTCGTGCGCCTGTATAGTGGCCATGCGCCTGTATAGTGCCAATGCGCCTAAGACTTAGAAAATTTTCTAAAAATTTTGACGAAAAAAAAGTTTTAGGTTATGACTTGAGATGTTCCTGGGGATGATGTATGATGATTATATGATGTCTTATGATGATGAGTGATGATGATATGCATGCTTATGTTATGTATGTTTATACTATGTTCTCTCTTTATGTTCCTTATTATGTATATTTTCGTGGCTTTGCATGGTATGTTATCATCATTGAACGTAAAGTATTATGTAATTATAGTGGAAATTAATAATGATGAATGTGGAACATACGGATGAATGAATGAAAGTAAAAATGAACGTATGAAAAGTCTTGCAAGAAAAAGTAAGGAGGTTCACACCCAATGAAGGGTGTTAACTCAACTGTGTGCGGTTTAGCTAAGCCAGAAGGATGCACACGAGGGTCTAATCTTTGTGATTGGCCATATGTATGGGATCCTTGTCGCATTGATAGACCTCAGACCCAGTAACCAGCTTCATGCACAATGTTCAGGGGTATAGCACATAGCATTAGTCCGGAATGTAAGTAAGAATAATGACGAATGTATGTAATGTATGGTAGGAAGACTATGAACGAGAATGAATGATAATGATGATGAACGATAACGAATAACGTACGGTGACGAAAGATGATGAAAGATAATAATAAGATTGTCTATTTGTATGTATGATGCATTATCACAAATGAAAGTAAAGAACGGTTTTAAGCGAAAATAAAGTATTTTATTTATAAAACTAGAACTCACTTAGCAACGTCAACTTTTATGTATTTTCCAGTTGGCAGGTAAGAGATGCTGAGGATGGCACGGGGGCAGCTACTTGGCTAGTTTTGGATGACACCCATTATGTGTAACAATGATATTTTTGTATTGTAATGCAAACAAATGATATTTTGTAATGTTACAATGTTGTATTATTTTTGTAAAAAAGCAATTATTAATATATAAAATAATTGTTAAGTTATTCCGCTGCAAGATTTTAGTAAATGTAAATTTATGTTTTATATTTTATGTGCGATGATTAACAACTGTGAATGTCCTGAGAACGGGGACTTACACAATTTTTGTCTCAAGGATTGTAATTCAACGAGACATCTAAATGATCCCTTTATTTGTAGCTACAAGTAATCTTCGTCCTTTAAATGAAATATTCTTATGTTACATGTGTTTCTGTATCTTTCAACATTTTTAGTAATAATAATCTTATTTTAGAAAGTGTTTGTCTACTTGCGTTTGTGAGTTATATGAGCAAAATTTGATTTATGACATATTTCAATTTAAGATCCTGCAATTTGAGCTATTTGACACGTTTAATATTTGTTCACTATACCCTGTTTAACTTGTTTCATTTTAGATTGCTATAATGTTTAATATATGTTCATTATATCTTGATCCGTTCCACTCGATCCCTATTAAGTTAAAAGATAAAAAGTGATCACCAAATACAAAACATATTCAAATACTTTAACACTGTTACAACTTGCAAGTCATTTCACTTTAAAATAACTTAATAAAAACAAGCCCATTATTTAAATAAATTAGAAATTCAAAACCTTAGTAGCAACTTAATTTTTAATCAAAACCTACGTTTCTCTGACACGTCCAAGCATTACACACAGTCTTCAAGATTTGATTCTCCCATAGATCCATATATCATCTTAGTCGTTCTTGTAAAGAATCATCCGCCTGAAAGGAAAAATAAATATGAGTATTTTACTTACCAAAAAACTTGTTAATTATTAATAAATATCATTAAAGTATAACTATGTTTCCCTAAAAGTTTAAGTTTGGCGTTGTTTACCCATCCTGAATTAGTTCACAAACATTATTATTGTTTTATATTAAAGCGTGTTTTCGGTGGCGGAGCTTGAACACTCACGGAAGGGGGTGAGGGCGAAATTAAATTTTGATAGGGAGGGGAGCGAACTCGAGTTTTATATAAAAATTTATATTACCCGGCCAAAAATAGTTAATAAAAGGGTCCTTGAGTCGAATGAGCGCCTAAATCTATCAGGTCCCCCTCAAACAAACCAAAATGATGTTCAAAGTAATTTTCATCACAATGGATAATAAAAGGGTACTTGAGTCCCTCCATCATAGATTTTGAATTTTTAGGAGTCTTCTCTCGAAACATTTAAGGTATATCTACAACTAAAGACATTTCAGATGTGTCACCAAGACAGTTTTAGAGTGTCTCATCCTGCAACTTTTTGGGTGTGCCACCTCAAGATTTTCATGTGTCTCAACCGAGGACTTTTTAGGTTTGTCAACCAAAGGGTTCGGATGTTTCAATATAACAAGTTATATGATTGCTTGACATTTTCAAATGTTAACCAGAAACATAAGCAATGCTATATTTATACAACATGTGTATTAGTAAAATGGTATGAATTAAATATCAAAATTTAAAACGATTTCTCATTATAATAACAAGTACAATTAAAGCACATTTTCACTATTACAAAATTTATAGACGGTACGCATAGCGGTCAAAGCAGCACATTTTCATATTAGGTGGTATGGAAAAGACTTCTAAGTTGGCAATCTAATACCACTACCACATAATCTCTGCATATGGTGAAATCCCACCACCCTAACTGCAACCGCCACTGGGCAGATCCAATAAATCACCAACACTCTCATTCGAACCAACCAAACCAAGATCCTCCACACCGTCTCCTTAGGGATTGAGTGACAGTGGCCACCCAGACCCCCAGTCATTACTAGATCGACATTTTATTTTCGAGACCACCAATCTCAACATCTTCATATATAACTTTTTAACAATCCAATTTAAGTGGTTTAGGTAAAGGACATATTAGGATCAATACTCGTAAAATAGGTATAAAAGATACACGTTTGGTTTACCAAATTAGGAAACAAAGACAAGAGAAAATGCAATTTTGAATTGCAGGCTTAGCGAATATGTATTTATAGTTGATAAAAACTAAATTTTATTTAATATAAGTTTGTAAAAAGTTATGGATTTTTTTAAAATAAAAATTTTTAAAGAACAAAGAAAAGGACTCATGTGCTAAGCCTACAACTAAAGGATACATGCTTAGCTTACATGACTATCCATGCCTACTAACTATATGTTGAGAAAGTATTGTGTTGGCTAAGTCGACAATATAGTTGTAAGTGTAGTTGCTATCTTGGATGCGGATTGACCCTAGGAAATATGACGGGGGCATGGCCACTAACTTCTATACATGCTGACTCTATCATGAATAATTATGAATTATCAAAAAGGAGATTGATTTTCATGCCGAAAGTGACTTGAATAAAAAAATAAGGACTGTGAAGATTTATCTAGTTTCACCAAAGACCTCTACTGAACATTATGAAAGTCAATCCAACCCATAATCAAACATTCAACACTTAAACATAAAAATCAAATGTTAAAATTTAGAAGACCTAAGACTACATAGGCTTGGGTCCCTATTCATCACTAACCAAAATGTTTATTTCCAGGAACATCCACAGACCAAAGAAAAATTGTGTATTGTGAATAGTGGATGCTCTTGGCACATATCAGTTAAAAGATCATTCCGATTGAATTTTGAACCGTATGATTTGTAGCCTTTGAAAGTGATTCAATGGGAGGATACATTAGTGGCAGGGGGATAGTCAGCAATGAAAATGTAAGCGTTAATAAGGTGAACTATGTAAAAAAGTTGAAGTAGAATCTACTACGTGTATGTCAATTGTGTGATAAAAACACAACATTTTGTTCGTTGAGAATGACGGTATTGCTCTTTCTCTTGGCTTTGTTTTTTCAAATGATAAAATACTTTTAAAATCTTTAAGGCCCCGTTCCCGTGAAGGCTCACAGTTGGTTAATCATAACATAAAATCATTTTAATAACCAAAGTATTGTAGCGAAATTAAATAGACATTCATTTGAAACTTGTAAATCATATTATAGTCATACATTTGTCTTTCAAATAAAATAAAAACATAATAATTTGTCTTAAATTAAATTCAAATATTTAATACACAGGGATGCCATCCATTGCCCTCCAAGTGGCTCTTAACTTGGTGCCATCCTCAGCATCAGCATTTACCTGCCAACTATTATTCATAAAAGTCAGCTTTGCCGAGTGAGTTCTATTGTTAGTTACTATAAGAAAATATAAACTTTATTCATCATATAATGACCACGCCTAAATCATATTACATAACATTTCTTCCATCACAATAAGCATGTTTATTATTTTTCATTCTTTCATAAACGAGATTGCACAAAGCAAGACCTCCATTTTGATCGACAACGAATGTCGATCTCTGTAGGTAGATATCATCGTGGTAGCTAACCCCCGACATTTGATCCACACTACAAGGCACATAGTGCGCTCATGAATATGGATCAACCATCATACATCAGACTCACATAAGTGAAGTCTATCATAGTGCTTGCAAGACTTTTGACTATCAAATGGGTCGGGAGTAACATTCATTAAGTTCCACTTTTTATTAATATTATCTTCTATATTAACATATAATACTTAGCTTATAAGCACACAATATATAAGGTACTAGTCATCATAAAACATAACTGACCCTCCGCGAGACAGCGGGGATTTAGGGGCGGCAACCTCTGACAGCGGGGTCCTAGGGGCAGTAGACTGTAGCGGGGTCCAAGGGGCAACGCTCTTGGCTGAGGCCATGCTGCCAGGTCAGTGCGAAAATTTTATATTTTTAAACATTTATATAGCACATTTCCTTATAGAAAAAATCAATCTTCCAGTTAAAACCTCCTAAAATCTTGGTCATTTAAAAACGTATATTTAGTATGCATAATAACCCCAAAACATAGAAAAACTTATAAATAAGAAGATCTAGAACTCACCTGGATACCGTAAGTAACTTCTAAATTAAGCTTTCTAGGCTAGGATCACACTACACAACTTGTAAATAAGTTAACACTTCAAGGGGTTAATTTTTGCCTAATTCATAGTTTCGCTGGCAATTTCGCTGCCAATTTCGCTGCCAGTTTCATTGCCAGTTTCACCCAAATTTCATTGGAATTCCATGGCTACGAAATTAGCTATTATAGTTTCGCAAAAAACTCGTAGTTTTGCCGCTTGAACACCCAGTTTTGCTGGATGCACAAACAGTTTCGTAGAAGGCATAAAAATTACAAACCAGCCCTTTTTAACCCAAATCGCAATTTTTAACATCCAATCTCTTAGTTTCTTCACCATGTGGCTATATCTAAGCTTTTTACATGTTTTCATACGTAAAAATGTGACCTTTACGCGATTCTTTGCAACTTTTCAAAACCCAAAACCCTAGAATCCGGGATTGATCTACCGAAGGGTTTAGAGGTCGACTCTTACCTGGATTTGTTGCTCCTTTCTTATGGTTTGATGCTCCAACACCCAGATTTTTAATCTTTTAACCTTTGAAGCTCCAAACCTTGAGTTTTCTTCATTTTCTCTCTCTATTTTCTCTTTCTACTTTCTCTCTCTAGAAATTGGTGGCTAGGGTTCAAATGAGAAAGATGATGGCTAGTTAAGTGGCTTTAGGGTTTATTATGGGCCTTTAATCCCTTAGGCTACTACCCAAAAGGCTAATATAGCCCATGGATATTTCTTTCCTTTATTAAATACCCAATAATTAAGCTCATTATCCTTGATGACTCATTTTTACTTTTCGAGGTGTTATAAAATCCCCATAGAATGACAATATGTACAAGCTCAACATGCAAAATGCACCACCTTCAGGAAATGTATCATGTTTCATCTTTTATTTCAAAAGCTTCAATGATTGAATCATCTTGTAGGAAAAATATTGACAGATGTAAATCTTAAAAATATGAATAATCTGATGAAAAGCGATTTAGTCACTAGACTAGCAAATAAATTTTTTTCATGTGTTGTCACTATGTTGCTTGTCAAACTGAGAAATGGTTTACTCAGAATGAAAATCTTAAAAAACATGAATAATCCTACATAGTACGTTGTGTAAAATGGTGTACGAACGTTTGAGGGGTTCAATCACTTACAACACAACACACAATGAGAAGAGTTGATTTAGAACACTTAACAAATCAAATGGGGAACTAGAAACCAGTTACAATGATACTAAGAAACACAAGTGTTTGGCTTTCAAGAATGTTGTATATATTATCTCTAGTTCCTTACAAGTGTTTTAAAGTATAAAGAAAGATACAAGGGACCAGATATACTTTATACTACATCCTACAGCCGGCCATAATTTGAAGGCCATCTGGATACATGATCTAGACAACAACAAAATAAATGTAAAGTCAAAAGGCAGATTGCCTTCTCACTAGTGACTATGACATGCCATAACTCACATCCTAATGTATTACAAAAAGGATAAAAGTACATGAAGTAGAAAGAAACAGACTCAAGACCTTAATGTACAATTTACGAAAAGCATGGACCTTTTTACCAACTTGTGAAAGTTGGTGAGTCAAACAGAGTTGCAGCGGAAATGTGGTCTAACTTTATGGTAAAAGGTACATAAGATAAAGCATGTACTCAAAAGTCTTCAAAAGAAATCTGTTTTCATAAATTGACTTTGGAAGACTTTGTCTCTGAAGCTTCAGAAGACTTCATTTTTGTTTTCGAAAGATATTAGTCTTGGCTTCAAAGATTTCACAATTAGAATGTTTTCTAATGCAAAATGTGAAACTTCCATAGCATTCTACTTCAACACTTTGTGCATGCATGTAGGATAGACTGTTTGTATGTTTTGGGTTGCATCAGCCTTATATGAAACCTTACAAACTCCCCCTAGGCTCATGCTACCAAAATATTTGAAGACTTTAGATATTGTTAGTCCTCATTATGATAATATTATACATTTCTTCATAAGATAGTCAGAATCATTCAGACTTTCAAAATGTCTTCTCATCTCAAAGAGATCATGTAGAGGTAGATTGAACATGTCTTGCCATGTGTAGACATCTTTAACACCTTGATCTCTGATGACATGCCATCTTTCTAGATTAGTTGAGTAAGTCCAGGACAAGATGGGTCTTCCTGATGCCAGAGGAACTGCTTGGATTGGATTTGGTGGAGCTTCCTCTTCTTGCACATTCTCAAAATGTTCTGACTTATCTTGAGATTATGCCTCTTTCTTCTTCTTCTTCTTCTTAGACTTTGGTTTAGAAGCCATCCTTTTTCTCCTCTTCAAAATTTCTAACTGAGAATACCGGCCTGCAACACCCTGTTTATCATCTTTGTCTTGCTCAGTTTGGTTTTCCTCTCTCATAGTTTTAGATTAAAAGGGGATAGAATCCTGCTGTGGATCAGAAGAGGAAGCTTGCTGAGACCCAGCAGGAGGTCCAATTTGTGTTGTCTCAAAAGATTCAACCTTAACCTCCACTTCTTGAGGGACCTGACTTGGTGAGGAGTGTAAGTCAACATGTTCCCCTCTTTTGATCTTATGCTTGATCACCCTAATGTTCTCATCCATAGTAGATAGAGACATAGGGCTAAGTCTCTTCCGAAGAATCCATAAAACTTCAAGAAGCTTAACATCCTCTGCTTATCAGCAGACTTCTTCATGCTTTTTGGATGATGGTTCTTTCCTTTGCAACCTCTTCTCTCATCTTTCTCTTTGTTGTCTTTTCTCTTTGAGTTCTTCAAGTTCAAGCTGCTTAAGATACTCAAACCCTATGTACTTAAAGGACAAGGGAAGAAGTGCATCTGCTTGATATAGGCCTGTGGCACTCAGGTAGTTGATCATATTAATCTATCAGTTTCTTTGTCTACCTGAGCTCCTTGTTGAGCCACAACCACTTTTTTAGGACTTTCTTGAACTGGTGAAATGGTAGGAACATGTTTGTAGAGTCTTTTCAGTCTCTTTTCTTCCTTAACTCGAAGAAGCAATCTTGCATCCTTTGTCTCCTCCCTTTCTCTTGACATTTCCATGTCAGCCAGTTCATTTAATTCCTCTAAGGGGAGGGAGATGATATTATCAATATCATAGTTCTTGGTATGTAAGTAAGCAATTTTAACTACTCTTGTAACATCTGCTATTTTCAAGTTATTAACCCGAACCCGAACTAAAATTGAAGTTTCATACGATATGAATTCCTTTATTTAACTTATTTTTTTACATTAATGAATTATATGGATTAGACATGTAGTTTAAACAATATTGTGGATTGATTTGTTTAATTTATCATTTAAACAACTTATAATAATTCACTGATTTATAAATAATTATTTTTCATAAAATTATAAAGTTTATAAATCATTCTACAATAAATAACTAAATGAAAAAGACTTATTAAAACTTATAAATTTTTAAAATGAATTTTAATAAACTTATAAAGTTAGTAATTATGAATTTTAATTATTGAAAATAAATAATCAAATTATAAAGTTACAATTTTTATAAAAGTTATAAAGATTTTAGAAGAAAATAAATTAATTAATTAAAATAAAGGTTTTAATAAATTAAAAGTTTAAATTGTACTTATTCTTTATCTATTTAATTATTTAATCTTATATTTATTTCAAAATCATAACCCCCTTTTAAAAGACTTATAAGTCACCATTTCATAACCTCCTCCTAACGTCAACTATAAAAGCGAGGCTTAGGCCTCACTTTTCATTTGCTCATTCTCTAAAAATCTCTCACACAAACCTTTCATCATCCTTTGGTTATTATAAATTTCAAGAATTTTCTTTTACAAGTAATTTCAAGAAGTTTCAAATACTAAGGTAACCTTATATTGATTTTATATTACGCATTTATATATTGTTCAATCATCCTAACAGCCAATTAATCTCATAACTTTATGTTCTAACTTTTATTCTTTCTTCTACTAAATCTCTTTTAATTTTAATCATTATCATTTGATCATTAACCTTCTAACATTCACTAACCTTATAACAATCACTAACATTCCTAAATAAAACTAACATAAATATGCCGAAGTCTTAGATATTTTTATAAGTGATGGCTATGCCGAAGTCTTGGAATATTTTTATATAACTCAAATGAATTCTAATATATTATATATCGACATAATAAATTTATTCTAAGCCATTTCATGCTTTAACAATTTTAAAAGTGTAGATAAGTGTCTTATTATAATTTTGGCAGAATATAATCTGACTTCAACCAACCATAACTTGATTATAACAAACTAAATTTGAGTAAAATTAGACTCCAATATCAATTTCATTGAATTAAATTTTTAACGATAGTTTATACGTCTTCAAAATCAATCGGACAACTCAACAATAGCCTTCACAAGATAAGTGCGCATTTTAGCACCTTCTGTCTTGTGCTGCTGTTTTGACCTAATTACGGAGATTTTCATAAAAATGTTTCTGAATGAAAGTTGTCCAGGAGACTTTGAACTAGACAATTATAAACTTTTATAGTTTTATGAAACCTTTTTCTACTTTTAAAACTTGTTCAGGCACATACCAAATATTCTATCTAGAATCTAAATTTAATGCAATAATGTTTTTTCAATCTACCTTTCACTTTTTAGCGTTCTCTAAACGTCCTAACTTCTTGTAATGAATTCCGACCTCAAGTTATTGTGTTTTTTATCCTTTAGGACATCACCTTTGACTTTTTGACATTCAAGCTTTCTTATGTACTCTACAACCATCGCTATACTTGTGAGTTTTCAATGTGAGTTCTCCATGCCTCTTTTTACTTTATTTCACACCTTTTGGGGTGAAACATGTTAACTTTATAAACTTACACTTGTAAACATTTTGATACTTGTAAATGCACATGCAATTCATCTTTGCCTTTTTGTCATGGTTATTGGTATTATTGTGAGTGTTATATGAGATACATTATATGTTGACAATCATTAACTATGGTAGCCTGGCAACGTCATAGATCTACTAGCCTGATAAGCCTATTTGGTGCAAAGCTGATGTATTGTCGGCTCCTGATGACATATGACTTGTTCATCATGGGAACCAAGTACACTTAGCCAATTGAATAAACTTGTAACTTGTAATCAGTCGATGTTTGATTGTAGCTATATGTGTTCTATAAACTTGCATAATTCATAACCATTGACATGAATTGCTACTTGTAAATCTTTTTATACTTATATGTATGTTTAATCCATAGAAACTCACCAACTTTCAAAGTTGACCTTTTATTTTTTAATATGTGTCAGGATTGCTACTTGAGGAACTCTTCTTGCTCATATAGGACATGGACTTAGTTTAATTAAACATCTTATGTTGTTGTTTATATCTTTGTTGTATTTTAATGACTTAATTGTCAAGTATTATACAATGAAAAATGGTATTAACATTATTCTAACTTATTTAGTCATGTGTGCTATGAACAATCATTTCACATTCGTCCACTTGGATGATTCCGCCATCGGCCGTGGTGTGACAGCTCTCAACTCATCATTCTAAGTGTTGGTCTGGGAATAACCCTAATTGTAGCTTCCATGAAGCCAGCAGACCTAGCAGAGGAACTTTCTCTCCTTAGATTCCTTTTCCTCTCTCTCTCTGCTCAATCACCTTAGAAGTTAGTTTTCTTTTCCTTTTGTCACTCATAGACCTTTGTGACTTAGGGTGGAGAGAGATTTGGCCTTCATTGCTTGGTGTAGTATCCAAGCTCTGGCCAGAGAGAGGTTGAGGTGCACCTTCACTAGGAGGTGTCTCATCAAGGGAATGTACTTTTGAAGCAGTTGTAGGTGTGACAAGGCTCTTAGGTTCAATCACTGGGCCTTTTGTTAAGGTTTTCCCGTTGAAGCTATTCTTAGGGTCTGCCTCAACATCTAGTTGACCAATGGTATTTCCTGATTGCCTCTGTCTTCTTCTGAGGCTGAAATCTTTAGTAATCTTGTCTTGAATCCTTTGAGCCAACTTGTCAGCTTGTCTAGATTGGCTTGGATTGACAAGTGGCGTATTTATAAGGAATGACCTTCATAGTAGTTCAAGGTTTGAAAATTGAGGTGGTGATGACACAGCCCTTGGAATGCCTTCCTCAAAAATACTTTGAATGAAGGAGTCTATTGACTCCACATCAATGTGAACTTGAGCAAGTTTCTAAGTATGGACAGTTGTAAGTGAAGATGATGAGTCCTCAAAGTCCATGCTTTGTGAAGAACTCCCATGTTTTGTAATTGTAATGAGTTTCTCCCCCTTTTGGTAGCATCACCCTCTTGCATAGGTGAGCTAGGAGTTAAGTCAATCATATTCACAGGTTCTTGTGTTCCTGGTTGAGCTCTTCTTACAGGTCTCCCAGCTTGTTTCTCATTGAGATAAGAAATCTCAAGTTGCTGATCATTGACCTTATTGTGTAAGGTAGTCACCTGAGATTCCAAGTGACTAACCTTAGAGACTAGATAGGTGCATGTTTTTGATAGTTTTTGCACCTTTAGTCTTGAATTCCCCTCTTCTTTATTAGAAGATTCATTAGGGGATGAGATAATTGGACCAAAGTCCTTAGTCTCACCCCTAGCATGATGTTCTTGGCTGCTAGTTTTCCTCTGCTCACTGACTACTTCAAATGGAGTATCAGTGGGCTGAGTTACTATGGTTGAGGTCTTAAAGATGTAATCACTTGCAGAAGTGAGAACCTTTTCCATATGGACTTACTAAGCAGAAACAGGAAGATCCACTTAGTGGTAGGTGGATGATGTGGGCTAGACATGGGAGAGTCAGTATCACCCATATCTCTTTGAGTAGGAGAAGAGTAGAAAGACTCACGATACTCAATGAATCCCAAGTCTTCATCATCATAGAAATCAAGGCTAGGAATTTATTGGTTGAGATCTAAAGGCTAGGGATGGTAACTTCCCCAAAAGGTTGTTCATTAGACAGTTGAGACTCTAAGTAAATGCTTAAGGCTATTGGGCTAATGAGCTCATCAGTCTGAGCATGAGGAACCTCAGGACTAATAGTTGAAGTAATGGGAGTGGTTTGCTCCTTAAGAAAAATGGGAGCTACAGTGTCCACTTCCTCCTATGTGGGTAGTAGTATGGGGGCCTGCACAAACTAAGTAACTTGTGCAAGGGTTCGTTTGGATTTTCTTTTGTAGGTGAGGGTGATTTATGGTTGTTTTGGTGGTTGAGAGGTTGAAGGTGTGGGTTCAACACTAGCTTGTGTTGCTAGGTTGTCACCTTGAGCAATGAGCTCTAACATTTTGAGGACAAGGGTTGTTTCTACCCTAAAGAAGCCAACAGTTGGCTTTTTTAAAATTTTAAAGATGTCAAGCTTCATTTGTCCTAATTTTGAAAATATTACTTGTTTCCCTCAACTATGAGCGTAGTTCACAATTGAGAATGTGTTGAACATATCTAGAAAACATATAATACTCCAAGGAGTCCAAGTTAGTAAGCAAATTTGTATAAACAAACTGAGAGTACCTGAACTTGACCCCTAAACCTTCCATGTATTATGAAGGAGATCTTCAGGAATCTGGTCCTAGTCCCCATGCTTGTTGGACAAGCTGTGGATGACCACATGAAGTAGGTACTTCCACTGGGAGGAGACCTTTCCTTTCCTGAAGGTCTTGACAAAAAAGCCTCCTTCATAGCCCATCTGTTCAAAGGAGTGGTTGACTGCTTCCTTTAGAAAGAACAACTCACCTTCTCATCATCCAGCTGAAGATGGGTGTTTATGATAGCTGGAGTGATGAAGATTGTCCTCCCATATACTGTGACAGATAGTGCATTCTCCCCATCCAGAATGACCTCTTGACAGGTCTTTAGAAATCAAGCAAATGATCCTCATAAAGAATAGGATCAATGGTAAGGGAGGTGGAATAGTTTGACAGAGCCAAAAATCAGCAAACCATTGAGAAGTGAGGATCTTTCTCTGAGTGTAACAGAGCAACCTGATTGTGTTGCCTGTGTAACTGTATGGAGAAGTTTGGGTCATTTCTGTGGTTAAGGTTGGCCAATTGAGAAAGCTTAGAGGTGAAGAAACTAAAGAAGAAAGGCGGTTTAAGAGGGAGTTGGGAATTTAGGTTTGGGAGAAGATGAAGATGATAAAGAAAGAGGGGAACCATTAGGTTTATATTTGAAAAGGATTTTAGACAAAGTTATAAAAGAGAATAAACTTTGAAATCTGGATGTCGGTCCCACCTCTGAAAAGGTAGTTTGCTTTTTGCTCAAAAGGTAGTTTTCTTAGAAGTCGAAAATCTTCCGAAGGTAATTTGTCTTCAGAAGTTTTGATAAAAAGCTTCTGAAGCCAAAATGACTTCAGAAGATATTCCTGAAAGTTTTGAAAATTTTGTTTCGGAAGAGAATTAAGGCTTGAATACTTTATTCAACTAAGAATAAAGCTTCCAAGGGTTAATTTGCTTCAGAAGAAAGTTTTCCTTGAAAACATTCAAGTACTTAAGAGAAATGTTAATCTTCGGAAGATATTTTAGAAATTTCTTCCAAAGGAAATTTTTCTTAAGCAGTTGTTTGTTTTGAAGGCATAAGTTTCTTTCGAAGGTAAAACCATATCTTCCGAAGAACAGAAAAGATCAAGTTTTTAAAAATCTAAGGAAAGTCTTCTAAAAAGATATTCTTCAAAGAAAACAAGAGCTATGAATATGATGAAATAGACAACTTAGGAAACATAGAATTCTAGAAATAATATGAATTAGT
This sequence comes from Flaveria trinervia, assembly GCA_025506515.1. Classification (NCBI taxonomy): domain Eukaryota; kingdom Viridiplantae; phylum Streptophyta; class Magnoliopsida; order Asterales; family Asteraceae; genus Flaveria; species Flaveria trinervia. The sequence goes on from CM046450.1 coordinate 90,605,146, forward strand.
TTTAGAAAAAAGCTACTCAGGTTAATAATCCCAATAGCTGATATGAGATATCTAAATCTTTGCACATCAAAAGCTTTAGTGAACAAATCAACATATTTTTCATTTGAGTTAACCTTGACTAGTTTGATCAATCACTTTTCAAAATTATCTCTAATCAAATGATACCTGATATTAATTGAATGTTGTATAGGATTCTCTGTAATAGAGATGGCACTATTGTTGTCTCTGTGAATAGAAGTCCCTTTAAAGTTCAATCCATTGTCTCTTTAAAGTTGAATCCATAGTCCAACATCTGATTCTAAATTCAAAGCACTTAAGCATAGCAGCTTACAACAACAATGTATTTAGCTTCAGCAGTTGACGCAGAGACACAAGATTGCTTTTTGCATTGCCATGAGACAACCATTCCACCAAGAAACTAACATCCCCTGATGTAGACGTCGCAGTCATATTGCATCCACCATAATCACTATTTGTATATGCATACAGATTATAGTCAAAATTCTTTGGATACCAAAGGCCAAGTGTTAAGGCACGTTTAAAGTATCTTAAAATTCTCTTAATAGTGATAAGATGTGACATCTTGAGGTTGGCTTGATATCTTGCACACACATATATGGCAAACATGATATCAGGCCTGCTAACTATAAGGTACATAAGAGACCCAATCATAGCCCTGCAGAGATGTTCATCTACACACTCCCCCTCAAGGTCAGGCCCAAGGGAGTGGTTTCTAGCTATGGTGTCTTAGAAACCTTGCAATCACTCATGTTGAACCTCTTGAGTATGGTTAAACATACTTTGAATGACTTATGAAGATGCCATATTCAACTTGCTTCACTTGAATTCCTAGAATGAAATTGAGTTCCCTCATAGCACTTATTTCAAATATATCTTTTATCAGCTTCACGAAGTCTTTGTAGAGCTTTAGATTAGTTGAACCAAAGATGATGTCATCTACATACACTTGAACTAGCATCAAGTCATTTCTTGTTCCTTTGATGAAGAGAGTTCCATCTATAGTACCTCTTTTATATCCATGCTTGCACAGATATTGAGATAGAGTCTCATACCACTTCCTTGGTTCTTGGTGCAGCCCATAAAGAGCCTTATCAAGCCTGCAGACATAATCAGGATGACCAGGATCTACCAAGCTAGATGGTTGTTTGACATACACCTCTTCATCAATCACCCCATAGAGAAAAGCATACTTTCAATCAAGGTTATAGGCCTTGAAGTTCTTGGATGCAGCAAATGCCAAGAATATCCTCATAGTGTCTAGTCTAGCTACAGGAGAAAAGACATCTGTGTAGTTAATTCCTTCTTCTTATATGTACCCTTGAACAACTAGTCTAGGTTTATTTTTTATGACAAGTCCTCTATCATCCTTCTTATTCCTAAAAACCCATTTGGTTCCTATAGTAGTCTTCCCATGAGGAAGAGGACATAGATTCCAAATCTTTTTTCTTTTGAATAAAAGCAACTCCTCTTGCATAGCTTCAACCCAACTTCCATCCTTCAGAGCCTTATCAATCTTCTTAGGCTCTATCTAGGAGAAGAAATAAGACTGATGACAAACAATTGCATCATGGGTTTGTCCATTTGTTCTTACCCCTGAGTCAACATATCCAATGATGTTTGAGGTGGGATGAGACTTATGGATCCTTAGCTGAGGGATCACAACAAGTTGCTGAGAGAAATCTAATTTAGAGATATTTAGATCTGGCATTGATGTTTCTCCCTCCTTCTCAGCACACTTATCAAGTGAGACTTAATCCAATGAGTGTGTGACATCATTGATGTTGTCTTCAACGGAATGTAGCATCAAGAAATTCTTGATCACTTTCACCACCACCATGGTCTTCTACATTTGAAGCTTCTTTATCTGGTTGTTAAGATTCTGAGCTGGAATTTGAAGGCATCTCAAATGTATCAGCTAAATTGGTCATTATTGGGCAGATAGAAACTTCATTTGCAGAATTAGTTATAACTGGAGCTGGTATAGCTTGAAGGTCTTGCCAGCTCAAATCTTGGATCAGGATTACCTATTGGTAGAATATCTGTAGACCCTGAAACATTCTCATAAGATTTGTTAAAACATTTTGTAACTAAATCAAGATCAAATAGCTAATCAAGACCAGAACCAGTTTCACTGGGTGTGTGTTCGTTGAAAGTCACATTGCCTGACTCCTTAACAATTATGGTTCTGAGATTGTATACTCTACAAGCCTTATCTTGGGAAGAGTACCCAATGAAATGTCCGTTATCTAATTTCTTAGCAAATTTTGCAATTTGATCTTTGGTATTCAAGATGGTGCAAGGACATCTAAATGACCTAAGAAAATCAATGAAACGTTTCCTTTTATGCCAAAGTTCGTAAGGATTCTTACCATGTGTCTTAACCACTAAAACTCTATTCTACACATAGCAGGTAGTGTTGACTACCTCTGGCCAGAAGGTGATGGGCAGTTTAGAGTCAAACAACATAGATTTATTGCAGCTTCAATAAGTGTCCTATTTATCCTCTTAGCAATACCATTTTGCTGAGGAATCCTAGGAGCATTATATTGTGTTGTAATACCATTTTCATCACAAAATGTATCAAGGATTTGGTTCTTGAACTCAATTCCTTGATCACATCTTATGGTTTTGACGTTTTGATCACATTGATTCTCAATCTTTAAGATGATATTCTTCAAAATCTCAGGAGTCTCATTCTTACTTCTATGGAAGAAAACCCAAATGAACTATGTAAAGTCATCTGTGATCACTAAATAGTAAGAGGTCATTCCTAGACTCATTACACTGGTGGGGCGAAATAGATCCATATGTAACAAGTGTAGAGGAGTAGTGATGGAGTTTCTTTTCATTGGCTTGTAGAGGAGTAATGAAACAATAATAGATCCTATAGTCATATTTTGAGGTTCCTTTGCTATTGTTAGAGAAATTTTAGTCATTTGGTCTTTCTTGAACTTTCACACCACATTTGGAAGTTTAGACTTGCCCTTCAATACTTTGGAAGTTTTGATGACCGGGCTTTGGAAGATCTTGCTATCACTGTAGCAGATTTCAGTGCTTCGAAAGTATTCCCTTCTTCTGATACCATATTTTCTTCCGAAGTTAATGTTCCACTTGCCTTCATATTCATTTTGGAGCTTCCAAAGGAAATATATTTTCCTTAAGAATCAAGTTTCTTCTTGGAACTCTTAGAAATCTCTTCCTTTGTCATACAGAGAGTGCTTCTTGGATTGTAGAAACAATCCTTTGCAAGATAAGAAGTACTCCCACACATAACACAGTTCATTTTCTTCTTCCTAAGATCCTTCTTTTGAGAATAAGGCTGAACTTGATCATTTTCCTTCTCCATCTTCATCTTTGGAAATGCTGAGATAGTTCTTTCAGGGTGAGAACTACACTTGGAGCTGGATGGTTCAGGCTGTGTAGCAGTGGTACACTGCTGATCAGCCTTCTTCTTGATGGTGGGATGATTTAAACATGAACCAGAACTCTTAGTACTAGAGTTCAAGTTGATGTCTTCAGTCTTAACCACTTCACACCCTGCAAAGATAAAAACTTATTGCTGCTAGAGTCAAAAGTGGCCTTGATCTCTTAAGCCTTCTTTGCTTTTCTTTTGTTCTTTCTGATTACTTCTTTCTCACAGACTTGGTCATCACATGCTTCTTACTCTCCTCAAAAGGATAGTGACCCTTCTTAGAATCATCTTCTTCACTCTTCTCAGAGGCATTCTCCAGTATCATATCTTCATCCTCTCCAATCAAGGGATCTCATCTTCATATGTTCCACACCTAGGAGATTTTACAAACAAGATTGTGTGTGGAGGAGCTATCTCTCTAGTAACCAGTCCTTGCTTATTCTGATAACAAACTTTTGCATACAAGGATGAGGATATAATGTTCTTGAGGGTCTCTTCTTCAAGAGCATATTTTTCTACCCTGGCTTTGCTAATCACAAGCTTAGCCTGGCATTCTGTCAACCTGGTTATGAGATCTTTGATCTAAGTCCTGTAGTTGGTGTGTTCATGTTTAAGAACTAAAATGGTTTTTTCTAAGTCCTCTATCTTTAACTTGTAGTCATTTTTACGTCTTTTGAAATTAGATTTTAACTTATTAAAGGACTCAAGATCAGATCTCATCTCTAAGTTGTAGGACCTGTATCTATTAACTTTAGCAATACATTCAGGTGTACAGAGATATTCCAATACCTTGTTTCATCATGGTCAGCCATCAATGCTTGGTTTGTAGATGTATCTTCTACCTGAAAACTCCAGTCAAAGCCTCCTTCTTTAACAGCAATTGTAGCTTACTACTTTGGCTTCTCATTCTGGGTGGTTTTCTCAGTGTAGTTTGATCTAGTTTGTGTTTGACACCATTTGTCCTTGGTGCCTTGCACTACCTTGCAAAGTGGCCCACTTGGTTACAATTGTAACACTTGACTTTGCTTGTATCCATCCTAAACTTTCCACTGGTTGTATTGTTGGATAACTTCCTTCCTATCCTCTTGTAGAACTTCTTGGCTCTGTGAGTGAGAAAAGCCATCTGCTGCACTATTTCTATATACTCCATGTCATCTAGATGGATACAATCCAACTCTTCAAGGGTGAATAGAAAGTTTCTTGAGCTTTCATCAGAAGATACAAAGGCGTGTGAAGAACTTGTGTCTTGGAATGGGTTTTCCTTGAGTGTAGCTTTGTCTTGGTGTCACCGAGAAGGTGATGAAAGGACCCTTTTGTGAGTTGTTAGGGTTGCATATAAGATGATTTTGAGGTTCTATGCTATCCTTTTCAATTACATGCAGGGCTGAACACATTTGATTGCTGGAGTTACCAGATGAATCTTGCATGTTCATCTCCATCTGGTATCCACTGAGAATACCATACAACTCAGTCAAAATGAGAGTCTTAAGGTTCTCAGTCCTCTTCATAACAACACAATAAGGTGTCCATTGCCTAGGAAGTGAGGACATGAACTTCCTTACAACGTCCCTATTTTCAAGAGTCATCCAACATCCACTAGAGTGTCCATAATTTCAACATACCTAAAGTATTGTTGAGTCATGGTTTCACATGTTTTAAAGGTGAAGTTTTCAAACTGCTGCTTAAGGAGATCCTTCTTGTTCTCCTTGGCTTCAGTAGAACCCTCATACATTAGTTTCAATACATCCCATAGCTGCTTAGTTGTTTTACATTTCTTGAAAACTCTGTATACAAAGTTAGGGAGAGCAGTCTGAAGGGCTATCATGGCTTTCTGATCAGTGGGAACTTTGTCATGGTCCCAGTTTCCATATCATCTTTAGTCATAATTGCCATTTGAGATGTTAAGTATTTTGTGTGTTTGAGGGATCTTAAGATGGTGAGATCTTACTATCAGGAGCCTAGAATGCTCTGATACCAATTGCAGGACCATTTGAGGGGATTGGTCACTTACAACACAAAACACAATGAGGAGAGATTGATATTAGAGCACTTAACAGATCAAATGGGGAACTAGTAACCGATTACAATGATACTAAGAAACACAAGTAATTGAGAGATAGAACAAGGATAAAGTACATAAAGTTGGTGACTATGACATGCCATAACTCACATGCTAATATATTACAAAAAGGATAAAAGTATATAAAGTAAAAAGTTACAGACTCAAGAACTCAATGTATAGTTTTAAAAAGCATGGACCTTTCACCAACTTATATAAGTTGGTGAGTCTTCAGAGCTGCACGTGGAAAGTGGTTCAGCTTTATCGAAAAGAACATTAGGTAAAGCATGTTCTTCAAAGTCTTCGGAAGAAATCTACATTCACATCATTAGCTTTGAAAGACTTTGTCTTTAAAGCTTTAAAAGACTTCACTATTAGCGTTGAAAGATATTGGTCTTGGCTTCGAAAAATTTCATACTTAGAATATTTTCTTGTGTAGAGTATGAACTTCCGAAGCAACTTCTACTAAGTACCAAGTGCATGCATGCAGGAAGCACATGGGTTGTTTTGGGTGCATCACCCTTTCTATAATCCCTACAAACTCCCCTAGGCTAATGCTACCAAAACAAAGAAGTGATTAAGATATTGACAGTCCTTATTATAATCATGACCATTCTCTTCTTCATTAATTGGTCAGGATCACTCAGACTTTCAAAATAGCTTCTCATGTCAAAGAGATCATGCAGGGGTAGGTCAAGAATATCTTACCGAAGTAGACATCTTGACCACCTTGATCTCTAGTGGCATACCATCTGTCTGGATTAGTAACAAAGGTCCAAGACAAGATGGGTCTTCCTGATGCAAGATGCTCTACTTGAGTTAGAGTAGGTTGATCACCTTCTTCTTGTAATTCCTTAGGATGCTCTGACTTATTCTAAGGTCTAGAGGTGGATACCTTTGGTTTATTCTTTAATATAGGTTTAGAGGCCATCTTTTTCCTCCTTTTTGGAAATTTTAACTGAGTAGATTAGCCTTTAGTACTTGGGTCCTCTTCGCTCACAAGTTCAAAAGGAGAGGGAGTTGGACCTTGCTGTGGATCAGAAGATGAAGCTTGCTATGATCGAGCATGATATCCAGGTTATGTGGTCTCAAAGGATTCAATCTTAACCTCAAATTGAGGAGGAGCTTGACTTCGTGGGGAGTGTAAGTCAACAAGCTCTCCTCTCTAATCTTCTGCCAGATCACTCTAATATGCTCATCCATGATGGATAGAGACATTGGACCAAGCCTCCTTCCTGAGATTCCATATAGCTTCAAGAAGCTCATCATCATCTACCAATCAACAGACTTCTTTTGACTCTTTTAGATGATTGCTCTTGATTTTGCTGCTTCTTCCCTAATATTCCTCTTAGCAGCTTTTTGTTCTTTAAGGACTTGTAGTTCAAGCTTCTTAAGGTATTCAAATTCAATGTACTTCTAGGACCATTTAAGATATGGTCAATACACTTAGTCTCATAATGAGGAGAGTGCTTAGAACACTTAACAAATTTAATAGGCAACTAGGACTTGATTACGATGATATGAACACAAGTAAACAAAAGATATAAACTTAAGAACATAACAAAGATATTGGTTTTCAAGATTGTAGTATATTGCATCTCAAGTTCAATTTCAAGTGATACAAAGCATATGAATAAGTTACAAGGACTTGAGACACTTTATACTATATCCTATAGCCAGCCATACATAAAAAGCCAACTGGATACATTTGATCTAGACAACAAAATCAATGTAGAGTCAAAAGGCAAATCTACCTTTTGACTAGTGACTATGACATGGAATAGCTCACATGCTAATATATTACTAAAAGGATAAAAGCAGATAAAGTAAAAATTTAAAGACTCAATACCTCAATGTACAGTTACAAAAATCATGGACCATTCACCAACTTGTATAAGTTGGCGAGTCTACAAAGTTGCAACGGAAAGTTGGTTAGCTTTATAAAAAGTACATCAGAAAAGCATGTTCTTCAAAGTCTTTGGAAGAAATCTGTCTCCACTTCTTTGGCTTTAGAAGACGTTATCTTTGAAGCTTTGGAAGACTTCACTTTTGGCTTCAGAAGATGTTAGTCTTGGCTTCGAAAGATTTTACACTTAAATATTTCTGATGCAGGGTGTAAAACTTCTGAAGCAACTTCTACTTTGCACTTAGTGCATGCATGTAGGAAAAACTTGATTTTTTAATGCATCAGCCTTTCAATAAGCTCTACAAACTCCCCCTAGGCTGATGCTACCAAAACATAGAAGTGTCTTTAGATATTGACAGTCCTCATCATGATGATGACCATTCCCTTCTTCATTAATTGGTCAGGATCACTTAGACTCTCAAAGTATCTTCTCATATCAAAGAGATCATGTAGAGGTATGTTAAGCATATCTTGCTAGAAGTAGACATCTTGACCACCTTGATCTCTGTTGACATACCATCTGTCTAGATTTGCAGCAAAAGTCCAAGACAAGATGGGTCTTCCTAATGCAAGAGGCTCTACTTGATTTGGAGTGAATTGAACAGGTTTTTCATGCACCTCTTCAGAATGCTCTGACTCATTCTGAGGTCTAGAAATGGATACCTTTGATTTCTTCTTTGATACAGACTTGGTGGTCATCCTTTTCTTCCTCTTCAACTGAGTAGACTAGCCTTCAGCACCAGATTGTTCTATTTTGTCCTTCTAAGTTAGGTCCTTCTCCCTCACAAGTTTAAAAGGAGAGGGATTTGGACCATGCTATTGATCAGAAGATGAAGCTTGTTGAGGTTCAACAGGAGGTTCAGGTTATGTTGTCACAAAGTGTTCAACCTTACCCTCCACTTTCGGAGGAGCTTAACTTGGTGGGGGGTGTAAGTCAACAAGATCTCCTCTCTTGATCTTCTGGTTGATCACTCTAACATGCCATCCATACAGCTTCAAGAAGCTCATCATACTTTGTCTATTAACATACTTCTTTAGACTCTTTTGGATAACAGCCCTTGACTTTGTCGCTTCTTCCCTCATCTTCCTCTTAGCAGCTTTTTGTTCTTTGAGAACTTGTAGCTCAAGCTGCTTGAGGTATTCAAACTTAATGTACTCATATGACAAGGGAAGAAGTACAACTGCTTGGTAAAGACTTGTGGCACTCAGGTAGTTAATCATATTTTGTCTGTCAGCCTCCTTATCTACCTAAGGTTGTTCAGTTGTCACCGCCTCGTCTTCAGGGCTTTCTTGAACTTGGGAGAGGGTAGGAGCATATTTGTACAACCTTTGTTGCCTTCTTTCTTCCTTGGTCTTGAGGAGCAGCTCTACATCAGCTACCTCCTTCTTTCTCCTTAGATAATTTTTTTCTGCTAGTTCATTTAATTACTCTGAGGGGCGAGAGATGATCTTATTAGTATCATAGTTCCTGATCCCCAAATAGTGTATCCTGGCTGCTCTCATCTCATCATTTTGAGTGTTTGGTTTGTGAGCAACCCTAATAGCAGCTTCCACAAATCTTGAGGACCCACAAGAACTTTCTCCCCCTTGCATCCTATTCCTCTCTCTCCTCCTCCTCAATCTCCTCAAGAGTCATTATCCTTTTCCCTTTGTCACCCATAAACCTTTATGAGTCACGGTAAAGAAAGCTTTAGTCTTCATTTTCTGATGTAGCAGTCAGACTCCGGCCAGAGAGAGGCTGTGAGACACCTTCACTAGCAAGTGTTTCACTGAGGAAATAGGATGCTAAAGTTGATTCTGTGACAGTTCTCATAGGTTCTATCACTAGGCCTTCAGTCAAGGTTTCCCTTTTGAAGCTAATCTTAGGGTCCACCTCAACATCCAGTTAACCAATGACATTTCCTGCTTGCATTGTCTTCTTGCTTTGAACACTTTAACAATCATGTCTTGTATCCTTTCAGCCATTCTTTTAGCTTGCCTATGATGAGTTGGATTGGCAAGTGGAATGTTGACAAGATCAAGACCTCATAGTAGTTCAATGTTTGAAAGTTAAAGATCTCTTGCTACCCTTGAATTCATTGAACTATGAGAGCACTTCTCGCAACATCATACCTTCAACCTAATATGTAATTTGAGGCTCCTTGGGGTAGGGATGAGATTGCACTTGGAATTCCCTCCTTAAATAAACTCTGAATGAGTGAGTCTACTTGAGGAGGCTGCTAAGTATGGACAACTGCAAGTGAGGATAGTGAGTCCTCTATGTCCATAATCTGTGAAGAACTCCCAGGTCTTGTGATACTGAGACTTTCTCCCATTTTATGGTAACATCACCCACTTGCATAATTAAGCTAGGAGTTAGGTCCATCATATCCACTAGTTCTTTTGTTCCCAGATGAGCTTTCCTTAAAGGTCTCCCAGCTAGTTTCTCCTTGAGATAAGAAATATTAAGTTGCTGGTCATTGACCCTGTTTTGTAAGATAGTCACCTGGGAATCCAAGTGACTAATTTAAAGACAAAGTAGGTACATGTTTTTGATAGTTTTTGCACCTTTAGCCTTATGTTCCCCTTGTCTTCATTAGAAGAATCATAGGGGGGGATGAGAGAATTGGACCAAAGTCTTCTCTCTCACCACCAGCATAGTGTTCTTGGCTGTTGGATTTCCCCTGCTCAGTGACACCTTCAAGTGAAGTTTCAATGGGCTGAGTTCCCATGGTTAAGGTCTTAATGATGTAATAAATTTCTAAAGTGAGAGCCTCTTCCATATGAACCTCCAAAACAAGTTTAAGGAGATCCACCTTAGTGATAGATGAATGATGTTGGCTAAACAAGGGAGAGGCAGGAGTACTCATCTCTCTTTAAGTAGGGGAGGAGTAGAGAGACTCATGGTACTCACTAAATCTCATGTCTTCACCATTATAGAATTCTAGTTTGGGTATTGGTTAATTGAGATCAAGAGGTTGGGGATGGTAACTGTTCCCTGAATGTTGTTTACTAGAGTTTTGAGACTTTGAGTAAAGGCTTAAGGCTATTTGGGTAATGAACTCATCAGGCTGAGCATGAGGAACCTCAAGACTGATTCTTTGTAAGATGGGAGTGGTTTGCTCCTTAGGGGAAGTAGGAGCTCCAGTGTCCACTTCCTCCTGTATGGGTGATGAAATGGGGGCCTGCACAAGCTTAATAGATTGAGCAGGGTTTGTTTGGATTTTCTTGTGTAGGTGAGGAGTATTTGTGGTTGTTTTGGTGGTTGACAAGTAAAAGGTGTGGGTTCAACACTAGCTTGTCTTGCTAGGTTGTCACTTTGAGCAATGTGCTCCAACTTTTTCTGGACAAGGGCTATTTCCACCCCAGAGAATCCAACAGTCGGCTTCTTTATTATCTTAAGATGTTGGGCTTCATCAGTTCCAATTTAAAAAATTACCTATTCATTTTGACCTGATCCTACATAAAATAGATGGTTAATTACATTTGGAAACCCAAGCCTTTTTGGTCTTGGGCTTATCAAAAGAATTTAAAGGTAATGCAACAGTAATTGATCCTATTGTTAGATTTTGAGGATCATTTGTTGATGCTAATGAAGAACTTTCGTTCATTTGGTCTTTCTTTGTCTTCCACACCGGAAGCTTAGACTTGACCTTCAATGCGTTGGAACTTTTAACATTCGAAAGTTTTGGAGACTAGACCTTCGGAAGATCTTGCTATCATTGTATTAGACTTCAGTACTTCAAAAGTATTCCTTCCTTTTGAAACCAACTTTTTTTCCGAAGGCAAGATTTCACTTGTCTTCTTCTTCATTTTGGAGCTTCAGAAAGGAACGAGTTTCCTTCCAAAGCTTTCTTCTTCTTCAAACTCTTAGAAGTTTCTTTCTTATTCTTGTGGATAGTACTTTTAGGATTATAGAGGCAATCCTTTGCAAAATGAGAAGTTCTACCACACATGAGACAGTCCATTTTATTCCTACTGAGAGTCTTCCTTTAGGAAGAAAGCTAAACTTGATCACTTTCCTTCTCCATCTTCATCTTTGTAGATGATGTGGCAATTCTTTTAGGGTGAGAACTACCTTTGGAGTTGGATGGTTCTGGTTGTGTTGCAGTGGTACACAACTTATCAGCCTTCTTGATGATGTTGGGATAATTTGAACATAAACTAGAACTCTTGTACTAGAGTTCAAGCTTGAGTCTTCAGTCTTTATCACTTTAAAACCTGTAGAGATAAAAACTTGTTTCTATATAGAGTTAAAAGTGGCCTTGATCTCTTGAGCCTTCTTGGACTTTCTTTTGGCCTTTTTGATCAAGTTCTTCCTTCTAGACTTGGTCATCCCAACTTCTTTTCTCTCCTTAAGAGAATAGTGACCCTTCTTAGGATGTTCTTCTTCACTCTTCTCTAAGCCATCCTTCACTATCTCCTCTTCATCCTCTTCACCCATGGGTCTATGAAGGGAAGCTTATCTTCACAAGTTCCATACCTAGGAGATCTTACAGATAAGATTGTGTGTGGAGGAGCTATCTTGGTAGATCCCAATCCCTTCTTATTCTGATAACAAACTTTTGTATGTAGGGATGATGATATTATGTTTTTGAAGGTCTTTTCTTCAAGAACACATTTTTCTGCCCTGGCTTAGCTGATCACAAGCTTTGCCTGGCATTCAGTTAACTTAGTGATGAGATCTTTGATTTGAGTCCTATAACTAGTGTGCTCATGTTTATGAGTTGAAATATTTTTCTCTAAATATTCTATTGTAAGTTTGTAATCATTTTCAGCTCTTTTGAAATTAGATTTTAAGATGTTCAAAGACTCAAGATCAGATCTCATATCTAAGTTATTGGACCTATATATGTTACTTTAGAAATACATTCAAGTGTATAGAGATGTCCTAATACCTTAGCTTCATCATGGTCAACCATTAGTGCTTGATTTGGAGATGCATTTTCCACCAATAGCTCCAGACAAAGCCTCATTCTTCAATAGCAACTGCAGCTTACTGCTTTGGCTTCTTATTCTGGTTGGCTCTGTCAGTGTAGTTTGGTCTGGCTTATGCTTGGACACCATTTGTCCTTGGTGCCTTACATTCTCTAGCAAGTGTTTCATTTGGTTATAGTTGTAACATTTCATTTTGCTCTTGTCCAGGCCAAACTTTCCACTGGCTGCATTGCTTGGAAACTTTCTCCATGTCCTCTTGTAAAACTTCTTGGCTTTATGAGTGAGAAGAGCCATTTGTTGAAGTATCTTCATGTCCTCCAGATCATCTGGATGGATGTAGTCAATATCTTTAAGGGTGAAGAGAAAGTTTCCAGTATTTTCATAAGCAGACACAAAAGTTTATCAGAGCTTGTCTCTTGGAATGGAATTCCTTAAGTGTACCTCTCTCTAGGTGTCTCTGGGAAGGTGATGAAAGGACCCTTTTGTTAGTTGTCAGGGTAACAGATAAGATGATGTTGTGGTTCTCTGCAAACCCTTTTACCATATGTAGGGTTGAACTTAGTTGATTACTGGAGTTACCAGATGGCTTTTGCATGTTCATATCCATATGGTATCACTAAGAATGCCATACAACTCTATAAGAGTGAAAGTTTTAAGGTTCTCAATTCTCTTCATAACAACATAATAATATGTCCATTATCTAGGAAGAGAGGACATGAACTTCCTTACAATGTCTCTATTTTCAAGAGTTAGTCCAACATCCATTAGAATATCCACAATCTCAACATACCTGAAGTATTGTTGAGTCATGGTTTCACCTACTTTGAAGGTGAAATTCTCAAAGTGCTACTTTAAGAGGTCCTTCTTGTTCTCTTTTACTTCATGGACCCCTCATGCATGAGCTTCAATGCATCCCATAGTTGATTAGTAGTTTTTCACTTCTTGAAGCCTTTGTATATGGAGTTTGGAAGAGCAGTTTGGAGGATAGTCATGGCTTTCTGATATATGTCTATTCTCTTTCTATCTTCTTTAAAATAGTTAGCCACCTCCTTTGCAATTGTTGGACCAAAAGAACCAATGAGCCAAGATCAGAAAACCTCTAAGTCCCACATGGTATCACAACTGCTGAAAGCCTCATCAGCAGTTTGACAAGTGCTGAAGACTTCAACAGCTGAAGATCAAGTGCTGAAGACTTCAACTGCTAAAGAACTAAAGTGCCGAAGTACAACAGCTGAAGAACACAAGTGCTGAAGCTGAAAGACCAAAGTACTGAAGTACAACAGCTGAAGAGTTTACAAGTGCTGAAGATCAAAAACTGATGTACAAAGTCTGAAGACAAAGACTGAAGACATCAGCTGATGATATCTACTGAAGTCATCAGCTGATGAAACATCTGAAGGTCCAAGTCTGAAGATCAAGTACTGAAGCCTCAGTAGTTTGTCACAACTGCTGAAGAGTACTTCTTCAGTAGTTGTGATATCAGTAGTTTATATTCTAGTTTCAGTAGTTTTATGTTTCAGTAGTTTTGTAAAACGACTGAAGAGCTTGTTCTTCAGTCGTTGTAGTTTCAGTAGTTTCTAATCAGTAGTTTTATATTCTGTACAACACTCTGATATGTTCTCAGTAGTTGTGAACATTCAGTAGTTTGTTAAGAGTTAGTTATTTTTGTATTAGATCTGCCAGTTGTCACTTCCCGTGATAACAGCAGCGATTGCACTCTATATAAGGAGTGTCAACCTATTGTAATACGTGGATGATGAATGAATGAATGAATGATTTGATTAGAAACATTCCATATCTATAAACATTCCTTGAATCAGAAATATATTCTCTCGCTATAACCGTATGTGCTCTTAATGCATACAAGCATGAACTTCTTGCTACAATTTGTCTAATTCCTATTCTTATTCTGCTGCCTTGAACTCTAATACATCAAACTTGTGATCGCTGATCCTGTCAAATGGTATCAGAGCAGGTTAATCATGATCGATCTAATAATTGATCATTGAAACTGCTATTCAAGATCTAAGTTTGATTGAATTAGCTTTTGTTTTTTGCAAGAAACGGTTATAGAGATTGAATTTTCTGTATTTCTGGTCATTCATCCTGAGATCTTTTCTTGGTTTTCATGAGTTTGTTGTGGTATGTGTAAAACTTTTAAAAGCTTGAATTAAATTGTTGGAACTGAAAATGACTACTCCCTCCAATGATCCTCACAATACTGGTTCCTCAACCAAGCCACCAATGCTGGTTAGGAATGAGTATAACATATGGCAACAACGAATGCTCCATCACTGTCTGTTAACACCGCAGGTTGTTGGACATCAGTGGTACATGGTCCACACAAGCCTATGGTGAATAACCCGGAAACCAATCAAATGGTTCCGAAGAGGAGGGAGCAATACTCAGATGAGGATAAGAAGTTGCTTGAAATTGATGCAAAAGCCCATGGAATTCTGGCCATGGCACTGCCAAATGAAATCTATTCTGGGCTAATGCATCATGAAACTGCCCATGACCTCTGGAATGCCTTGAAAGAACATTTGGAGGAACAGATGAGGTCTTGGCAAATAATAGAGAAATTCTTGCCCAACAATATGAGACATTCTCTCATAGAAAGGGTGAGACACTGACTCAACAATATGAGCGGTTCTCTTGTTTGATCTCTGAACTAAAAATGGTCAAACTTGAGTACACAAATATTCAGATGAATAACAGATTTCTCAGATCACTGCCTGAGAGATGGGACACATATACTATTGTCCTACGCTCCAGTGCAAGTTTGGACAAACTATCTCTCACCCACTCCATGGGAAACTGCTCACGTTTGAGAGAGAGATGAACAGAAGAGAAAGTTGTCTTCATCTGGAAAGCTCACTGAAGACTTTGTACCAGGCAACACTGCCTTGGTTGGTCATGAGTCAGAATATGCTTCATCTGAATGCCAGTATGATGAGCATATTAATTTCTCTTCAAGCACTTCTGATTCTGCATTTGTGAGTATTGATGGTCAGTTTACTGGGTGTAATAATGACAATTTATGCTTCATTATGGATGATCTCAAGGGGATTGCTGATGACGACTTAGAAGAGATGGATATTTTGAGCCAAATGGCCCTGATAAATATCAGATCTCAGAAGTTCTATAAAAGAACTGGAAGAAAATTCCCAGGACTCTCAGGCAAAACAAAGTTGGTTTTGACAAGAGCAAGTTGAGGTGTCACAAATGCCAAGGCTTGGACACTTTGCAAGAGAGTGTAGATCAACTGGATCTAACTCCACTGCACCCTTTGTGACTTTCCTGGCAATAGTCAACAACACAGAGGGCAACATCCTGTCACTTCTAGTCATCATCCTCAACAACAATCTCCGGCATATTTTGTTCCTCAGGGTCAACTTCCATATCCGTACCCTTGTTATTACATGCCACAGTCAAATCAAGTTCAAGTTCCTATGGCACCACAACCTCATGCACTACCAGAACCTCAGCCATCCCAATCTCATCAACAAACTCAACCTCAACAACACAGCTTCTTCACCCCAGGAGTTGTTGACTGGAGCAGTTTACCAGATGACATGTCTGGTCATGACCAACTGTTTTCAGGTGCTGGTCAACATGGTGGTGACAGTCCTTTTGGGAATCTAGCTCTTATGGCTTTGGAGTCTGCTGATACTTCATTTTCTAATGCCTCTACGCCTCAGGTATCACAGGTATCCTCTGAGGCAAAAGCCAAATTATGTTCTGAACCATGCATAGCAGCATTTGCTTCCATTAGAGAAGCAAATGTAGCTCTAATTAATAGAAAATTGAGCTAGAACAAATAATTTCAAAAACAAAGCTGAGTTGAGTTGTGCTTAAAGATAAAAATGATGAGATTATAAAAACGAATTGCCAAATAATTGATGATAAGGCTAGAGAAGAGGTACTTCTAGAGAAGTACAAAGATCTCAAAGAAACCTTGCAGTTACCCAGGTAGAGTGTGATAGATGGGTACAATCATGCAAAGGTTTTGAAATGCTTCTTAGTAAGCAATCTGCTTCCAATGTGAAGTTTGGAATTGGTTACAATCACACTGCTCCACCTACAGATTTTACTCCAAGAGCAGAGTAGAATCTGAGGGTGAGGTGATAACCAATCCATCACATCATGTGATCTACCTTCTGATACAGCACAATCAGAAGTAGCAGTCAGCATCAAGCCCTCTTTGAACCTATCAGCTGATGTTGATGGTTCCAATGCTGACACTCACATGATTAATGAGTTGATCAACTCAGGAGTTAATTCTGAAGGTCCTGAAAGGACTAGAGAGCAGGATTTAACACCTGAAGTTCAAACTTCAACTGCTGTCAGTACTGAAGAGAAGAAAACTGCCAGTAGAAAGAGTTGAAGACTACTAAAGAGGCAGTCAAGAAAGCAAACAATGCTTCCAAAGCATTGAAGAACAAGTCTTCAGTTGCTTCACCCTCTTTAGTTGATGATCAACCTAAGATGAAGAAGAAACCATGTGAAGTATGTGGTTTGTTCAATCATCTTACAGATGATTGTTGGTACAAAAGAGGTTCCAACTCAAACAAAAGAAAAGAAGAAATTAATGAGAAAATGGTAAAAATGAAAACTGAGTTTGAGACCACATTTGTATCAGCAACATCAAATCCTGTAACCCTTAAGTCCTCAAAGAAATCCAAAAAGGAAGGGGTTAAACAGTGACAGCTGAGAATGCTCAGAAGAAGAAGGTGCAACATAGGAACTATCAAACTCCACTGGCAATGTGTCTGATGAGCTGAAAGCTTTATCACAAAATCAGACACAGCTGGTTATGATGGTTCAACATCTGTGGGTAGAGTTAACCAACTAGATGCTCCTATGTTGAAACCACAAAAAAGGAGGTCCAAGCCAAGGACTCCTCTTCTACACCATCTTCTTCCTCTCAGGCTGTTGTTTCAGATAACCTGTTAGTTTACCATCTATTGATGAGACCAGGCCCAAAACCAAAAGGTTTGGGTCTCTAAAACTAACTGATTGTTTATTATTGCAGGGTTCTTTAACATGCCAAAGTAGCATCTGGTAAGTAGACAGTGGGGGATCTATGCACATGACTGGGAACAGCTCTCTTCTTCATGACTACTCTCAAGGAAAGAAGGGATTTGTGTCTTTTGGCAATGATGCTAGGGGTTACATCATGGTAAGGGTTTTGTCTCTAATGGAGAAATCAAATTTGATGATGTTAATCATTTGGAAAATCTCAAGTACAATCTCTTGAGTGTCAGTCAAATGTGTGATAAAGGCCATATTGCTCTTTTCACCAGTCAAAACTGTAGGATTCTGTCATCCAAAGTTTTGCACTTGATTGACAAGGGTTGGATGATCACACTCTCCTGAGAGCCAACAGGACAGGAAGAGTGTATGCCTTAGATTTCCAAGAAATAGATCTCAAAGGCAATCCTTGCCTATTTTCCAAAGCCTCTTCTCAAGAATCTAAACTGTGGCACAGAAGGCTTGGTCATGTTAATCTCAAAAACATGAATCAGCTTACCCACAATAGTTTAGTCAGAGGCTTACCAATAAAGGAGTTTCACTGTGATGAAACCTGCACTGCTTGTTTAAAAGGAAAACAGCACAAAGTCTCATTCCCTCCTATTGAAGTGCCTAAGTCCACTGCCTGCTTGCAATTACTGCATATGGATCTATTTGGTCCTGTGAGAGTAATGAGCATGGCAAAGAAGAAATACTGTCTGGTAATTGTGGATGATTACTCCAGATTTGTGTGGACTTTCTTTCTACATTCAAAGGATGAGGTTGCTCAGAAGATTATTCACTTTGTGCTGTATATTGAGAAGCAGTATTCCCTTCCAGTCAAGTGTATTAGGAGTGACAATGGAACTGAGTTCAGAAATCATACACTTGATGAATTCTATCTTTCAAGGGGATCAAAAGGCAGTTTAGCATCCCAAGGACTCCAGAACAAAATGGAGTAGTGGAGAGAAAGAACAGGACCCTCATTGAAGCTGCAAGGTCCATGCTGGCTGACTCAGGTTTGCCACTGACCTTTTGGGCTGAAGCTGTCAACACAGCTTGCTATGTGCAAAATAGAGTTTTAGTAAATCAGAGGTTGATAAGACTCCATATGAAGTTCTCCATCATTTGGCTCCTCTGATTTCATTTTTCAAAGCATTTGGGTGTCCCTGTTTTATTCTCAACACAAAGGATCAACTCCATAAATTTGATCCTAAGGGGATGCAGGGTATATTTTGTGGTATTCATCTACTTGCAGGCTACAGAGTCTTCAACTGCAGAACAAAGATGGTTGAAGAAACTCTACATGTTAAGTTCAATGAATCTCCAAAGGACAAGATTCCATAAGCCCTGTGGAGTTATTTGATTTGGACATACTGCAATATGTCCTTATCAAACTCCTGCTGTTGCTCCTGTCAACAGTCACCACCTGGTGGTACTGCTGATGATGATGATGATTGCAGTACTCACCTCTTCAGGTTTAGTGATCAGCTGCCTGATTCAGCTAGACTGATGTTCCTGTAGGCCAGTAGCACCATCCACAACAAATGCTGATGAGATCTCTTCGCATTCAACTTCCTTTGAATTACCATCCACTGATTGGTTTCAAGGAAATGATTCACCATCACCATCTGTTACTGCTGAGCCTGCTACAAACACTTGCACAGATCTCATTGTGTATCAAGATCTGAAGAATCACCCTATGTCTCAAATCATTGGTGATATCACTGCTGGAGTATCAACAAGAAGTCAATTGTCAAATTTCTGCTTCTATGCTCTCTTCATCAGTTAGCAAGAGCCAAAGAATTATCACATTGCTTTAAAGGACAATGGATGGTTGATGCCATGCAGCTTGAGCTTCTTCAGTTCAAGAAACAGCAAGTGGGAACTGGTTCCTCTACCTCCAGGTAGTGTGCAATAGGCACTAAATGGGTGTTTAGGAACAAAATTGATGAAAATGGGCTTATTGTTAAGAACAAGGCCAGACTGGTTGTTCAGGGGTTTGCACAAGAAGAAGGTATTGATTATGATGAAACCTTTGCCCCTGTAGCCAGACTGGAAGCAATTCGATTGTTTTTAGCTTATGCTGCTTATCAAAACCTTAAAGTTTTTCAAATGGATGTCAAAAGTGCATTTTTGTATGGAAAAATTAAAGAAGAGGTTTATGTATGTCAACCTCCAGGCTTTGAGGACAATAAACATCCTAATTGGGTGTATAAGCTTGATAAGGCTCTTTATGGGTTAAAACAAGCTCCTAGAGCCTGGTATGAGACATTATCAAACTTTCTTCTGAAAATAATTTCACTAGAGGCTCCATAGATAAGACTTTATTCATTAAGAAAGCTGGGCGACATAATCTACTTGTTCAAATTTATGTATATGATATCATTTTTGCATCCTCTGATCCAAAGTTGTGTGATGCCTTTACAAAGTTGATGCAACAGAAGTTTGAAATGAGTGCCATGGGAGAATTACAGTTTTTTCTGGGGTTGCAAATCAACAAAAGGCTGATGGAATTTTCATTCATCAGTCCAAATACACAAAAGATCTTTTGCAAAAGTTTGATTTACAAAACTGTAAGCCTGTTCTACCCCAATGTGCAGCACCACACAACTGGATACAGATCAGAAAGGTAAAGTGGTTGATGAAACACTTTACAGATGTATGATTGGATCCTTGATGTATTTAACAGCTTCTAGACCAGATATTATGTTTGCTACATGTGTTTGTGCTAGATTCAGGCTGCACCTAAAGAGTCTCATTTGATTGCAGTCAAGAGATCTTTAGATATCTGCAAGGCACTCCATCTCTAGGTTATGGTATTCTACTGGACACTCTGGTAAATTAGTTGCTTTTTCTGACAGTGACTATGCAGGGTGTAAGTTGACCAGGAAATCAACTTCTGGTGGATGTCAATTCCTAGGCAACTGCTTGATTTCTTGGCAGAGCAAGAAACAGACCTTAGTTGCTACATCAACTGCTGAAGCAGAGTACATTGCAGCTGCAAGTTGTACATCTCAGGTACTCTGGCTTCAAAACCAACTTTTGGACTATGGCATTACAGAGACTAAGACTCCATTGTTAATGGATAGTGCTTCAGCTCTTTGCATTGTCAAAAATCCAGTCCAGCACTCTAGACCAAACATATAGAGATCAGACATCATTTTATAAGGGATTGTTTTGAAAAAGGTCTGATTGATCCTAAGTTTGTGCCTAGTGCTGATGAGCTTGCAGACATTTTTACTAAGCCTTTGGATAGTTCAACTTTCCAAAACCTGGTGTTAAGGCTTGGTATGCTGCAGCTAGAATAAGTGACAACTACTGATGATTTCAGTAGTAATTACTGGTGATCATTGGTACCCGTCACATATAAGTACCGATGAGTCCTTTTCCCTTCAGTAGTTTTTATAACTACTGATGGCTAAATGTCTCATAAGTACTGAAGTACTTTATCTGTTCCAAACTACTGATGTAGTTAAAACTACTGATGTAGTTACAACTACTGAAATCAGTATAACAGATAAGTACTGATGTCCCATGAAACAACTGAAATCCGCCACAAAGGCTGATGAATGTGTTGAGGACAGTATGAAATAGCTGAAAAGCTAAGAATTGACGAAAACAGCTGATGAGAAATTTCTCTTCAGTCGTTTGTACTACTGCTGTTTCATTCTAAACAACTGAAGCAAAACCATGTCTTCAGTAGTTTTATAACTACTGATGACTAATACAAGTCTTCAGTTGTTTACAACAGCTGATGACAAAACCACTGTCTTCAGTAGTTTCATAACTACTGATGCCAAACACCATGTCCTTCAGTTGTTTCATCATCTGAAGTCAAAACCACGGTCTTCAGTAGTTTTCTAACTTCTGATGCCTAACACCACGACTTCAGCTGTTTCAACGTCTGAAAGGATAATACCATGTTAACGGTCGTTTAAAACTACTGATGACTAACACCACATCCTTTAGTCGTTTTATTACCCACCCTATAAATACCCCTGACCTAATCCTTCAATGCTTCATCCCCTTCAAACCTAACGTTCCTCTCCAAAACTTCTCTCTTCTCAATGGCGTCCATGCAAATTAAACCGCGACACAACTGTGTTGCCTACCTTACTAAATCGCCTGTCTGGGCTAAGTTCGATACTGCTATCGATCTTATGGTTCAGTCCCATACAATACGGCATTTCTTCTGAATCCCATACTACATGCCGAATCCCTTCAACATTTTGGATGAACGTTACTATTACCACTGGGGAGAACAACACACCATCTCTCCAGTCGGTCGTCAATAACAAAGAAGTAGTCATCACTCCTACAGTTATCCGCCAAATTCTTCATCTGGATGATGCTATCTCTCCTGCTGGATATCCGAAGGGCACCACAGATCTATCCTTTGCCCAACATGGATATCAAGGCAATCTCAGTGCCTCCACTATCCTGAAGAAACACTTTAATGACGCTGAGCGCCTAATTTTTCACATGGTGAATGTATGTTTGGCTCCTAAGACGTCGTCTTGGGATCAAATGTCGACAAAATGGCAGCAGGTAATTTATTCTATTCTTGAGCAACAACCGCTAAACTTTTCAGAAATAATATTTTCGGAGCTCAAGGATATGGCTCAAAAACTAACTGCCAACCGTTGGATACTATATCCACGGTTCATAATGGCCATCATTACAAACCATCTTAATGCTGAGGGACTTGTTGGCTTGGGAGTCCCTGCTACGGCTGTTCTGCCGGAATTATACCGGCACAACTCTGACCAGACACTAAAATGGCTGCCAAGCTGCGAAAACCCACGCAGCTGGAACCCACAGCCACCACCTCCAAATCAAAAGTCCCCACCAAACCCACCAAAAAGAAACCCAAAACGGCTACTCAGGGAATTGAGTCCCCTGAGGATGCCCCTGCAACACAAACGCAGGATATATCCACTAGTCCAAACCCCCTAGGGATACAATGACTCTTCCAGCCATAGCCGCTCAGGCTTCCTCTCAACAGGAGCTGCTGCAGCAACCACCCAGGGGTACCTACATATCTGGGATCTTCTTCACTTGAGGGGATTGCCATTGAAGAGCCCCAACCTCCCCAGGTGCACACTGCTTCTATCCCTTCACCCCAAACAACCGCCCCTCACAGCCCAACTTTAATAGTTGCACAACTACTGACTCAACTGCACTCCTCACCCCCTCCCTAGAAACCACTTACTACTGGGAAAACCTCTACAATTGAGGGGGAGGAACACAGTGCACTTGAGAACCCACAGCACAGGGGTTTACCACTCTATCTCCTGGTGTAGATAAGGAGCTTAGAATATCTAGTGAGGCTGCCACCTCTTCTGAATCAGCACATGATCAGAATGAGGCTGGTAACATTGCTAAGACCTCACTAGAGGCAACAGCTGATGATGGACATTGTCCTGAGGCTGGAGTCCCCAGTACCAAGCACAAGGGGCACATGCAACAACTGGTCTACACCCAGTGCATGTAAATCCTGCTCTAAGCAGGAGGTCAGATGATTCAGCTTCGGCTGATGATGACCTGGGCTTTTTCTACGATGTTCTTGCCCAGAACACAATCCTTGAAGAGAAAGTCAGTAGGCTGCAAAACCTACTTGACCAACTCTCACAAGGAGAAAGACCATCTGCCTCTACCAACCCACAGATGGCACCTTCACCTGAAGGTTCCCCAAACACTGAGCCACTCCAACTCAACCACCTGCCTCTGCTTCAGGCCCTATTTCTCAGGAACAGAACCCTCCTGAGCAAATAGGTGCTGTACTTCACAATTCCCTCCCTCTCATCACACCATAATCATGATATTGTGACTAAAGCCATTGATGAGAGGCTTTCCTCAACTTTACAGCCCTTGATTGATGCTGCTGTACAAAAGACTCTTTCTGCGGTACAAACCCCTTCTCCAATGCATCCAAAAAGGGGGAGAGTACTGCAGTGAAAGAAAAGAAGAGGAAAAGAACAGAGGAAAAGAAGGAAGAGAAGCAAGCCCAAGAGGAGGAGAAAGAAAAGCAACCTCTGCTCACTTACAAGCGAAAGAAAAGTGCTGATGATCATACTGCTGAAGACAAATCCTTGGAAGAGCTGGTAAAAGAAGCTGACACTACACACAGCCGATCCATGGATAAAATAATTGAACAACTCTTCAGGCAGTTTGATACAGCCACATTGGATAGTGAGATCAGAAGGTTGGAAGTCCAAGACATTCAGACCCGATGGGCTGGTATGATGCTCTGGAAAAAGAGAGATTGGAAATAATGATCCGCTTTATTGCAAAATACTTAGGAAGATCGTTAATGGAGATTCGCGCGTGGACCAGGGACAGCATTCTGGCTATAGCCACCAGAATCTGTCTGTCTGAGCAATTCAACAAAGGGATTATGTGAAGCCCTTGATGAGGCTGGGGCTGGGAAAAGGTTGGAGATGGCTAAACTCACAAAGGCGAAACTTACTACAAAGATGTTGGATCAACCTTCCCTTCCACCCACTCAAACAGAGCCTACCCCTCAAATCTCCCAACCAATCTCTAAGCCAAAATCCAAACATCCTCATTCTTCAAAACCAATTCCTTCACCAACCCAACCATCATCCAGTGATGCACCTAGAAGGAGGAGAAGGGTGCTGAGGATGGAGAAGAAGAAGAAGAGGAGGATGAAGATGATAGTCTGCCACTCTCTGCTGTTCTAAAGCTACCAAAACCCCGAAGTCAACCCATGATCACACCTGACTCTCAAAGGGAAATGGTCAGAGTCAAGATAGAAGAAGAAGAACAGCAGAAACAGCACGATGAGCAACTATTGAAGATGGTGACAAGGAATTTCCTCAGTCATCATCTATTCAAGCCATGAAAGGGCATGCTCAAAGGCTGTACACTCTCAGGCACACTTTTCAGTATCAGAAGGAGAGAGTGAGAGTATGGCCAGACCCCAGGGTGAGCTCTAGAATCCATAAAAGAACTATTCCACACAGATACAATGGCCAGATCAGAAAAACAATAGATTCTACCATCATGTTGGCCATTGTAGTCTCACCTTGGGAAATCATTGATGAATTCAAGAAAGCTCACCAAGCAAAGAAGATCCCTCAAGCTTTACTAGAAAACAAGATGATAAAGAAGGGGTGCTATATAAAAAGCTTGAAGACATCCAGAAGAATGAGCTCCAGTTACTCCTTGAAGGCAACCATCCTGATGATTTGTATATAGGGAGGTAACTACGGTGGAGCTAAAAAATGGCAGGACCATGAAGTACTTATAGTACTATGGTCCAGAGTTCTTCTTCGAAGGAGGAGTAGAAGAACTCTCTCAGGAGGAACAAGTTGTTCTCCTTGAGGCCTATGTTGAGAGTCATACAGACTCATTATGGGGAAGTAAATCTCATGAATGGGATAACAACTCTGTGTCCAGTTCCCCAAAATAGAGTTCCCATTCATACCCTGCCAAACAAATATCTGAGATTTCTTCCCAGGCCGGAGCTTACATGGGTCATCTTCTCTACTGATCAAGAAGGAAAAAGACCAACACTTTGCCAACAATAAGTGGGATAAAAATAATTTAGAGGTTTTGGTTGCATTGGTTCAGGGGGAGTTTGTTGGACCAAAAGAACCAATGAGCCAAGATTAGAAATCTCTAAGTCCCACATGGTATCACAACAACTGCTGAAAGCCTCATCAGCAGTTTGACAAGTGCTGAAGACTTCAATAGCTGAAGATCAAGTGCTGAAGACTTCAACTGCTGAAGAACTAAAGTGCTGAAGTACAACAGCTGAAGAACACAAGTGCTGAAGCTGAAAGACCAAAGTACTGAAGTACAACAGCTGAAGAGTTTACAAGTGCTGAAGATCAACAACTGATGTACAAAGTCTGAAGACAAAGACTGAAGACATCAGCTGATGATATCTACTGAAGTCATCAGCTGATGAAACATCTGAAGGTCAAAGTCTGAAGATCAAGTACTGAAGCCTCAATAGTTTGTCACAATGCTGAAGAGTACTTCTTCAGTAGTTGTGATATCAGTAGTTTTATATTTCTAGTTTCAGTAGTTTTATGTTTCAGTAGTTTTGTAAAACGACTGAAGAGCTTGTTCTTCAGTCGTTGTAGTTTCAGTAGTTTCTAATCAGTAGTTTTATATTCTGTACTTAACACTCTGATATGTTCTCAGTAGTTGTGAACATTTCAGTAGTTTGTTAAGAGTTAGTTATTTTTGTTTTAGATCTGCCAGTTGTCACTTCCCGTGATAACAGCAGCGATTGCACTCTATATAAGGAGTGTCAACCTATTGTAATACGTGGATGAATGAATGAATGAATGAATGATTTGATTAGAAACATTCCAATCTATAACATTTCTTGAATCAGAAATATATTCACTCGCTATAACCGTATGTGCTCTTAATGCATACAAGCATCGACTTCTTGCTACAATTTGTCTAATTCCTATTCTTTTCCGCTGCCTTGAACTCTAATACATCAAACTTGTGATCGCTGATCCTGTCAGGAATCATACCACCCCTAACAGCAGCTAAAGAGGTGCTTGGTATGTGAGGTCCAGAGACAATAGATTCCTACATCCTGGAGTCTTGAGACTTGATTAAGCCTTTCATTCTTTGACACCAAGTATCAAAGTCTTCAGGAGTGATTAGTGGGGACTTTGTTATGGTTACAATTTCCATATCATATTTTGTGAGAGCTTCCATTTGAGTTGTTAAGTGTAGTGTGTGACCGAGGGATCTAAAATCAAGAGCTTGAAATGCTCTGATACCAATTGAAGGACCATTTAAGGATTCTCAATACACTAGTCTCACAATTAGGAGAGTGTTAGAAACACTTTACAAATCAAATAGAGAACCGGGACTTGATTATGATAATATGAACACAAGTAAAAAGATACAGAAACTAAGAACACAACAAAGATATTGGTTTTCATGATTGTAGTATATTGCTTCTCAAGTTCTATTACAAGTGATACAAAGAATAAGAATAAGTTATAAGGACTGAGACACTTTATACTACATCATGCAACTGACCATACTTAGAAGGGCAGCCGGATACATTTGATCTAGACAACAAAATCGATGTAGAGTCAAAAGGCAAATCTGCCTTTTTACTAGTGACTATGACATCCCATAGCTCACATCCTAATATTTACAAAAATGATAAAGTACATAAAGTAGAAAGTTACAGACTCAAGACCTTAATGTACCGTAATAAAAAGCATGGACCATTCACCAACTTGTATAAGTTGGTGAGTC
The DNA here is from genome assembly GCA_025506515.1 of Flaveria trinervia. Lineage (NCBI taxonomy): Eukaryota > Viridiplantae > Streptophyta > Magnoliopsida > Asterales > Asteraceae > Flaveria > Flaveria trinervia. The sequence continues at coordinate 90,631,741 of CM046450.1, forward strand.
TATAGAGTTGCAACAGAAAGTTGGTTACTTTATGAAAAGTACATCAGAAAAGCATGTCCTTTAAAGTCTTTAGAAGAAAGTTGTCTTCACTTCTTAAACTTCAAAAGACTTTGTCTTTGAAGCTTCGGAATACTTTGTCTTTGAAGCTTCAGAAGACTTTACTTTTCGCTTCGGAAGATGTTGGTCATGGCTTTGGAAAATTTTATACTTAGAATATTTCTGTTGAAAGTGTAAAATTTCCAAAGTAACTTCTACTTTGCACTAAGTACATGCATGCAGGTAGTTGATTATGTTTTTTTTATTAGCCTTTCAATAATCCTATAGTACTATATGATAAGGGAAGAAGTACATTTTCCTGGTAGAGTCCTATGGCACTTAGGTAGTTGATTATGTTTTGTTTATTAGCTTCCTTGTCTACCTGATGTTGCTTAGATTCCACAACCTCTTTCTCAACACTTTCTTGAACTAGGGAAAAGGTAGGAGCATGCTTGTAAATCCTATTCTATCTTTCTTCTTACTTAATCTTGAGGAGCAACTATGTTTGCCAGTTGCCACAACCTCTTTCTCTATAGACATTTCCATGTCTACCAGCTTATTCAAAATCTAAGGTGAGAGAGATAATCTTATCAATGTCATAGTTCCTCTTCCTCAAGTAGTTAATCCTGGTTGCACTCAACTCATCATTATGAGTGTTTGGTATGGATGCAGCCCTGATAGCAGCTTTCACAAAGCCTAAGGACCCAATAGAACTTTCTCCCCTTAGCTTCCTCTTCTCCTCTCTTTCCTCCTTCTCCTCATCTCCTTAGGAGTCAATATCATTTTCCCTTTGTCACCCACAGACCTTGTGACTCAAAGTGGAAAGAACTTTGGCCTTCATTGTCTGATGTAGTTGTCAGTCTCTGGCCAGAGAGAGGTTGTGAGACACCTTTATCAGGTGTTGCCTCACTAAGGGTATGTGATGTTTAAGTAGTGGGTTTTGTGATAGTGCTCACAGGTTTTAGCACTAGGCCTTCAGTCAAGGTTTCCCCTTTGAAGCTAATCTTAGGGTCCACCTCAACATCCAGCTGAGCAATGACATTGTCTGCTTGAATTTGTCTTATTATTTTGAACTCTTCAGCAATCCTGTCTTGAATCCTTTCAGCCATTCTGTCAGCTTGCCTAAGTTGACTTGGGTTGGCAAGTAGCATATTGAAAATATCAAAACCAACATAGTAGTTCAAAATCTGAATGTTAAAGACCTCTTGTTTTTCGTGAAATTTTTGAGGTATCATAGCTCTTCTATCAGCATCATACCTCCACCCTAGTATGTAATTTGAAGCTTCTTAGGGTGGGGATGACATTGCCTTTTGAATACCTTCCTCAAACAAGCTTTGAATGAGAGAGTCCACATTAATGTGGACTTGAGGAGGTTGCTGAGTATGGACAATTGCAAGTGAGGGTGATAAATCCTTTACGTCCATACCCTGTGAAGAACTCCCAGGTTCTATGATTGCTAAGACTTTCTCCTCTGTTTGTTAGCATCACCCTCTTGCATAGGTGAGCTAGGAGTTAGGTCTATCATATCCACAGTTATTTCTAGTTGAGCTCTCCTTAAATATCTCATAGCTAGTTGCTCCTTGAGATAAGAAATATCAAGTTGTAGATCATTGACCCTGTTTTGTAATGTAGTCACCTGAGATTCCAAGTGACTAACCTCAGAGACTAAGTAGATGCATGTTTTTGATAGTTTTTACACCTTTAGCCTCATGTTCCCCTAATCTTCATCATGAGAATCATGGGGGAATGAGAGAATGGGACCAAAGTCTTCTTCCTCATCACTAGCATAGTGTTCTTGGCTACTGGATTTCCTCTACTCAATGACAACTTTAGGTGAAGTGTCAATGGGTTGAGTTGTCATGGTTGAGGTCTTATAATGTAATCACTTGAATAAGTGAGAGCCTCTTCCCTATAGACCTCCTGAATAGGTTTAAGGAGATCCACCTCAGTAATAGGTGATTGATGTAGGCTAGACAGGGGAGAAGCAGGAGTACTCATCTATCTTGAGTGGGAGAAGAGAAGAGAGATTCATGATACTCACGGAATCCCATGTATTCATCATTATAGAAATTAAGGTTAGGAATTGGTTAGTTGAAATCAAAAGGCTAAGGATGGTAACTTTCCCCTGAAGGTTGATCACTAGATTTTTAAGACTTTAAGTGAAGGCTTAAAGCTATTAGGCTTGTGAGCTCATCAGACTGAGCATGATAAACATCAACACTTATCATTTGTGAGATGGGAGTGATTTACTCCTTAGGAGAAATGGGAGCTACAATGTTTAGGGGCCTACACAAGCTTAGTAGCTTGTGTAGGGGTTTGTTTGGATTTTCTCTAGTCGGTGTTGATGATTTGAAGCTATTTTGGTGGTTGTGAAGTAGAAGGCGTGGGTTCAACACTCGTTTCTTGTGGTTGAGAATGTGTTGAACATATCTAGGGAACATGTAGTATTCTAAGGAGTCTAAGTTAACAAGTAATTAATATACACAAATTGTGAGTACCTGAACTTGACCCCTTGAACCATTCCATGAACTATGAAGGAGAGATCCTTAGGAATGTGGTCCCATTCTCCATGCTTATTTGACAAGCTGTGTATAACTGCATGGAGGAGGTACTTCGATTGAGAAGAGACCTTTCCTTTCATGAAGTTCTTTACAAGAATCCCCCTCATAGCCATATGCTCACAGGATTGGTTAACAGTAGCTTTGGGAAAGGACAATTCACCTTCTACATCATCCAGCTAAATATGTGTGTTTATGATGGCTAGAGTAATGAAGATTGTCCTCGAAAATTCCAAAAGTTGATCCTTATAGAGAGAAGGATCAATGATGAGGGAGGTGAAGTAGTTTGACAGAGAAAGAAAGCGACAAACCTCTAAGAAACTTGGATCTTTCTCAGAGTCAAATAGGGCAACCTGATTGGGCGACCTGTGGAGTTGCTTGGAAAAATTTGAGTTGTTTCTGCGATTAAGGTGGGCCATTTATGAAAGCTTAAGAGTGAGGGAATATAAGAACAAGATCAGTTGTAGGTGAATTTAGGTTTAGAAATATTTCAGATGAAGAAGAGAGTGAAAGAGAGGAGAACCGTTAGGTATATATATGAAATGGATCTGAGACAAAGTTAATGAAAGAGGATAAACTTTGAAATCTGGATGTCGGTCCCACCTTTGAAAAAGTTCCCAAAAAGTTTTTTTTCTTAAAAGTCTAAAATCTTCCAAAGCCAAAGTTTGTGCGGAAGATATTTCAAAAGAGTTTTGAAAATTTTGCTTCGGAGGAGATCAAGACTCAGTGGTTTTATTTTAAAGGGAATAAAACTTACAAGACTTAATTGCCTTTGGAAGGAAATTGTTATTCAAAAACATATAAGTACTAATGAATGAATTTAAGCTTCGGAAAACATTATAGAATTTCTTCCGAAGATGAATTCACATTATTAGTTATATGTCTTGAAGATATAACTTTCTTCTGAAGGTAAATAGATATATGCTGAACGAGAAAATGATCAAATTTTTCAAAATCTATGTAATAAAATTTAGAAGATTATTCCTTCCAAAGTAAAATAGGCTTATAAAGGTGATAGAATAGACCATTTAGGACGCTTAAATTTTAGAAATAATATGAATTAAGTTTAAGAAAAGCTACTCAAAGTTAATCATACCAATAGCTAATATAAATACTTAATCCTCTGTTCATCAAAAGCTTTGGTAAACAAATCAACATATTGTTTATTTATGTTAACTTTGACTAGTTTGATTAATCCCTTTTCAAAGTTATCTCTAATTAAATGATACTTGATGTTGATGTGTTTTGTCCTTGAGTGTTGCATAAGATTTTTTGTAATAGAGATAGAACTATTGTTGTCTATGTGAATGGGAGTCTCTTTGAAGATGAATCGATAGTCTAGCATCTGATTCCGAATCCAAAGCACTTGAGCACAACAGCTAGCAGCAGCAATGTATTACGCTTTAGCACTTGATGCAGACACACTAGATTGTTTCTTACATTGCCATGAGACTATCCTTCAACCAAGAAGCTGACATCCCCCAAATGTAGACTTTACATTCATATTGCAACCACCATAGTCACAATTTGTATATGCATAAAAATTAGATAGAATTCTTTGGATACCAAAGGCCAAGTGTTGAAGCACCTTTGAGGTATCTTAGAATCCTCTAAATAGTGACTAGGTATGACATTTTGGGGTTGGCTTGATATCTTGCACAAATACATATGGAATACATGATATCAGGTCGGCTGGTTGTGAGTTACATAAGAGACCCAATCATAGCCCTGTAAAGGTGTTTATCCACACACTCCCCCTCAAGATCTGATCCAATGGAATGGTTTCTTGCTATGGGTGTCTTTGAAACCTTACAATAAGTCATGTTGAATCTTGTAAGTATGTCTTGTACATACTTTGACTGACTTATGAAGATGCCACAGTCAACTTGCTTCATTTGAATTCCTAGAAAGAAATTGAGTTCCCCCATGGCACACATTTCAAATATATTCTTCATCAGCCTCTCAAAGGCTTTGTAGAGCTTTAGATTACCTAAACTAAAAATAATGTCATCTACATATACTTGAACTAGCATTAAGTCATTCCATTTTCCTTTGATGAAGAGAGTTCCATCTATAGTACCCCTTTTGTAGCCATGTTGACAGAGATACTGAGATAAAGTCTCATACTATTTCCTTGGATCATGGTGCAGCCAATAAAGAGCCTTATCAAGCATGAAAACATAATTAGGATGATCAAGATCTACAAATCTAGGTGGTTTTTTGACAAACTCATCTTCATCAATCACCCCATATAGTAAAGCACACTTGACATCAAGTTGGTAGATCTTGAAATCCTTGGATGCAGTAAAAGCTAGGAATATCCTGATAGCTTCAAGTCTTGCCTCAAGAGCAAAGACATTTGTGTAATAATTCCTTCTTCTTGTGTGTATCCTTGGACAACTAGTCTACCTTTTTTTATGGCAAGTCCTCTATCATCCTTTTTTTTGTCTAAATACCCACTTGGTTCCTATGGTAGTCTTCCCTCGAGGAGGAGGACATAGGTTCCAAACCTTTTGTCTTTAGAATTGAAGCAGCTCCTCTTGCATAGCCTCAACCCAAATTTCATCTTTTAAAGCCTTATCAACTTTCTTTGGCTCTATCTAGGATAGGAAACAAGAGTGGATACAAACATTTGCATCATGGGTTTGTCCTCTTGTCCTTACCCCTATATCAACATCTCCAATGATGTTTGTGATGGGATGAGACTTGTTGATCCTAAGTTGAGGGATCACATCAAGTTGCGTGGAGAGATCTAAATTAGAGAAATTTAGATCAGGTAATGGGGTTTCACCTATCATATTAACACACTTATCAAGAGAGACTTGATCTAATGAGTGTGTGACATCATTGATGTTGTCTTCCATAGAGTGGTTGTTAGCATCAAGAAATTATTGATCCCTATCACCACTAGCACATCCTCATACATTTGAAGTTCATTCATGTGCTTTTGAGCTGGAATTTGATGGCACCTCAAATGTATCAGTTGGTTTTAACATGGTTGTGCTGATAGGAACACCATTTATAGGGTTAGTTACAACTGGAGTTGAAGTAGTATAATTTGATGGTCTTTTAATCTTGGGTCATGATCACCTGTTGATAAGATATCTATGGACACTAAAACATGCTCACAATATTTGTTTAAATAGTTGGTAACTAAATCAAGATCAAATAGCTAATCTATAAGGCTTAATGAAAGGCCGATGCACTCAAGACAGACCAAGTCTCTCCTGCATGCATGCACTTAGTGAAAAGTAGAAGTTGCTTGGAAGTTTTACACGCTGCATCAGAAATATTCAAAGTGTAAAATCTTTCAAAGCCAAGACCAAAATTTTCTTAAACGAAAAGTGTAGTCTTTTGAAGCCTTAGAAGTGAAGACAAATTTCTTCTGACGACTTTGAAGAACATGGTTTTCTAATGTACTTATCATAAAGCTAATCAACTTTCCGTTACAACTTTGATGTCTCACCAACTTATACAAGTGGGTGAATGATCCATGCTTTTTGTAACTATACATTGAGGTCTTGAGTCTCTAACTTTCTACTTTATGTACTTTTATCATTTTTGTAATATATTAGGATGTGAGCTATGGCATGTCATAGTCACTAGTCAAAGGTAGATTTGCCTTTCACTCTACATTGATTTTGTTGTCTAGATTAATGTTTCCAGCTGGCCTTCCATGCATGGCTGACTGTAGGATCTAGTATAACGTATCTCAAGTACTTCTAACTTATACTTATGCTTGGTAATCAATTGTAACAGAACTTGAGAAGAAATATATTGCAATCTTGAAAACCAATACTTGTGTTGTGTTCTTAAGCTTTTTGTCTCTTGTTTACTTGTGATCATAGCATCATAACTAAGTTCTTGTTCCCTATTTGATCTGTTAAGTGTTCTAACCACTCTCCTCATTATGAGACTAAGTGTAATCACCATCCCTTCAACGGTCCTACAATTCGTATCAGAGCATTCTATGCTCTTGATTGTAAGATCTCACAATCTTAGATCCCTAAGTCTCACAAAACACTTAACAACTCAAATGGAAGCTCTCATAAAAGCTTATATGGAGACTGGAACCATGAAAAAGTCCTCACAAATCACTCATGAAGACTTTGATACTTGGTGTCAAAGAATGGAAGGATTTATCAAGTCTTAAGACTTTAGGATGTGGGAATCTATTGTCTCTGGACCTCACATACCAAGGACCTCTTCAGCTATTGTTAAGGGTGGTATGATTCCAAAGAAGGTGGCTAACTTTTTTAAAGAAGATAGAAAGAGAATAGACATCGATCAGAAACCCATGACTACTCTCCAAGCTGCTCTTCTAAACTCCATATACAAGGGCTTCAAAAAGTGCAAAACTGCTAAGCAACTATACCATGCACTGGAGCTCATGTATGAGGGGTCCACTGAAGCAAAAAAGAACAAGAAGGACCTTTTGAGATTGTGGATACTCTAATGGATATTGGAGTAACTTTTGAAAATAGAGACATTGTAAGGAAGTTTATGTCCTCTCTTCCAAGATAATGGACACATTATTTTGTCGTCATCAAGAGAATTGAGAACCTTAAGACTCTTACTCGTATAGAGTTGTATGGTATTCTTAGTGGATACCAGATGGAGATGAATATGCAAAATCCATCTGGTAACTCTAGCCATCAATGAAGTTCAACGCTTCATGTGGTTGAAAGGGGTTGTAGAGAACCACATCATCATCTTATATGTTATCCTGACAGCTCATAAAAGGGACCTTTCATCATCATCCCGAAGACACCAAGGGAGAGTTACACTTAGGAAGTCCATTCCAAGAGACAAGCTCTTCACAAGCTTTTATGTCTGCTGATGAGAGTAGTGGAAACCTTCTCTTCACCCTTGAAGATCTTGAATGTATCCATCTAGATGATCTGGAATATATGGACATAGTTCAGCGAATGGCTCTTCTCACTCATAGAGCCAATAATTTCTACAAGAGAACTGGGAGAAAGTTTCCAAGCAATGTAGCTAGTGGCAAGTTTGGGCTGGACAAGAACAAAGTAAAGTGTTACAATTGTAACCAAATAGGATATTTTTCTAGAGAGTGCAAGGCACCAAGGAAAAATGGTGGCCAAATATAAACCTGACCAAACTACACTAGCAGAGCCAACTAGAATGAGAAGCCAAAGTAGAAAGCTCTAGTTGTTTTTGAAGAAGGAGGCTTTGACTGCAACTTTCAGGTGAAAGATGCACCTCTAAATCACGCACTGATGGCTGACGATTATGAAGCTAAGGTATTGGAACATCTTTATACACCAGAATGTATTGCTAAAGTTAACAGTTATAGGTCCTATAACTTAGAGATGATATTTGATCTTGAGTCTTTAAATATCTTGAAATCTAATTTCAAAAGAGCTGAAAATGATTACAAACTTAAATAGAAGATTTAGAGAAAACCATTTCAACTCTTAACATGAACACACCAACTATAGGACTCAAATCAAAGATCTTATTACTAAGTTAACTGAATGTCAGGCCGAGCTTGTGATTAGCAAAGCTAGGTCATAAAAATATGTTCTTGAAGAAGAGACCTTCAAGAACATTATATCCTCATCCTTGCATGCAAAAGTCTGTTATCAAAATAAGCAGGGACTAGGATCTACTAAGATAGCTCATCTACACACAATCTTGTCTGTAAGATCTCCTAGGTGTGGAACTTGTGAAGATGAGCTTCCCCTTATAGTCCGAAGAGGATGAAGAAGAGATAGTGAAGGATTGCGCTCAGAAGAATGAAGTAGAGTATCCTAAGAAGGGTCATTATTCTCCTGATGAGAGAAAAGAAGTTAGGATGACTAAGTCTAAAAGGAAAAACCTGATCAGAAAGGCCAAAACAAAGTTCAAGAAAACTCAAGAGATCAAGGCTACCTTCAACTCTATGCAAAAAAAAGTTTTTATCTCTATAGGTTTTGAAGTGGTTAAGAATGAAGACTCAAACATTAACTCTAATACCCGGAGTTCTGGTTCATGTGCAATTTATCCCAACATCATAAAGAAGGCTGATTAGTTATGTACCACTGCTACACAACCTGAACCATCCAATTCCAAAGGTAGTTCTCACCCTAAAATAATTGCCACATCATCTACAATGATGAAGAAGGAAAAGGAATGTGATCAAGCTCAGCCTTGTTTACAAAGGAAAACTCTTAGAAAGAAGAAAATAGACTGTGTCATGTGTGGTAGTACTTCTTATTTTGCAAAGGATTGCATTTACAAAGCTAAAAGTACTGTCCACATGATTAAGAATCTAAGAGTTTGAAGAATAAGTAAGCTTCGGAAGGAAAATCTTTGCCTTTCGGAAGCTCCAAAATGAAGAAGAAGATAAGTAAAAACTTTCCTTCAAAAGAAAATTTGGTCTCGAAAGAAAGGTTTTACTTTCGAAGCACTGAAGCCTCCTGCAGTGATAGCAAGATCTTCCAAGGGTGCAGTCTCCAAAACTTCCAAAGTTGTCAAACTTCCAAAGCATTGAAGGTCAAGTCTAAGCTTCCATAGATGGTGTGGAAGACAAGCAAAGACCATGTGACTGAAAGTTCTTTATCAACATCAGCAAATGATCCTCCAAATTTGACCATAGGACAAATTACTATTGCATTCTCTTCAACTTCTTTTGATAAGACCAAGACCAACAAGGCTTGGGTTTCCAAATGTAACTAACCATCTCTTTTGTGTAGGAATAGCCCAAGATAAACAAGAATATATGGATCATTGATAGTGGCTATTCTAGGTACACGACAGATAATGGGTTAATACTCTAAAACTTTGAAAAATTTGATGGAGAGCCAGTTACTTTTGGAGGGGATGTTGGAGGTTACATTACCGGAAATGGCAGATTCATAAATGGTAAGCTCAGCATTAAGAAGGTAAACTTTTTCAAGGAGCTTGGATACAATATTTTGAGTGTATCTCAATTTTGTGATCAAAGTAATAACATGTTTTTCAGTAAGCATGAGTGCATTGTTCTCAAGCCCAGGAGGGTTTTTCCTCAAGAGCACATTTTGCTCAGAGCCCCAAGGAGAGGGAACATGTACAAGATGGACTTGCAAGAAACATCTCCCTCTGAAGAAGTTACATGCTTTCTATCTGAAGCTAATAGTGATTATTCTTTTCTCTAGCATAAAAGAATATGCCATGTAAGCTTTAAAAACATGAATAAATTGATTCAGAATGATTTGGTAACTAGACTGCTAAAGAAAGAGTTTGCAAGTGATGACTACTATGTTGCATGCCTCAAAGGGAAGAAACACAAGGTATCTCACAAGCCAAAAGAAAGAAATTCTAGCACTGCTCCTCTACACTTATTACATATGGATCTCTTTGGCCCTACTAGTATAATGAGTCTAGGAAGGACCTCATACTATTTGGTGATCACAGATGAGTTTACAAGATTCACTTGGGTCTTTTTTCTTAGAACTAAGGATGAGACTCCTGAGATCTTAAAGAGTTTCATCTTGAAGATTGAGAATCAATGTGATCACAAGGTCAAAACCATAAGATATGATCAGGGCACTGTATTCAAGAACCAAATCCTTGATACATTTTATGATGAAAAGGGTATTACAAGATAATTTAGTGCTCCCAGGACTCCTCAGCAAAATGTTGTTGCTGAGAGGAGAAACAGGTACCTAATTGAAGCTGCAAGAACTATGTTGTTTGGATTTATATTGCCTATCATGTTGTAGGAAGAAACAATAAACACTGCTTGCTAACCCTGCAGATGGAGTTCCTATCAGCATAACCATGTCAAATTCAACTGATACATCTAAGGTGCCACCAAATTCCATCTCAGAGGCATAACACTCAAATGAAGGAGCTTCAAATGTGGAAGGATATGGTGGTGGAGATAATGATAAAGAATTTCTTGATGCTAACAATCATTCCATTGAAGACAACATAAATGATGTCACACACTTAACTCAGAACCCATAAGTCTCACCCCTATCACAAACATCATTGGAGATGTTGACACAAGGGTAAGAACAAGAGGACAAACTGATGATGTAAATGTTTGTCTTCACTCTTGTTTCTTGTCCCAGATAGAGACAAAGAAAACTGATAAACCTTTAAAGGATAGAAGTTGAGTTGAAGCTATGCAGGAGGAGCTTCTTTAAATTAAAAGAAAAAAGGTTTAGAACCTATGTCCTCTTCCTCAAGGTAAGACTACCATAGGAACCAAAAGGGTGTTTAGGAACAAGAAGGATGATAGAGGATTTGTCATTAAAAACAAGGCAAGACTAGTTGTCCAATGGTACATAAGAAGAAGGAATTGAGTACATAGATATTTTTGCTCCTATAGCAAGACTTGAAGCTGTTAGAATATTCCTAAATTTTGCTTCATCCAAGGATTTCAAGGTCTACCAGCTTGATGTCAAGTGTACTTTTCTATATGGAGTGATTGATAAAGAGGTATATGTCAAACAACTACCTAGTTTTATAGATCCTGATCATCCTGATTATGTCTACAAGCTTGATAAAGCTCTTTATGGGTTGCACCAAACTATAAGGAAGTGGTATGAGACTCTATCTCAGTATGTCTGTCAACATGGATACAAAAAGGTACTATAGATGGAACTCTCCTCATCAAAAGAATAAGGATGACTTAATGCTAGTTCAAGTATGTGGATGATATTATCATTGGTTCAACTAATCCAAAACTCTGAAAAGACTTTGAGAAGATGATGAAGAATAGATTTGAAATGAGTGCTATGGGAGAACTCAATTTCTTTCTAGGAATTCAAGTGAAGCAAGTCGATAGTGGCATCTTCATAAGTCAGTCAAAGTATGTATAAGACATACTTATAAGATTCAACATGATTGTTGTAAGATTTCAAAGACCCCATAGCAAGAACCACTCCCTTGGACCAGACATTAAGGGGGAGTGTGTAGATGAACACCTTTACCGGGCTATGATTGTGTCTCTTCTGTATCTTATAGCTAGCAGGCTTGATATCATGTTTTTTTGTGCAAGATATCGAGCCAACCCCAAGATGTCACACCTAGTCATTGTTAAGAGGGTTCTAAGATACCTTAAAGGTGCTACTATAGTAGGCCTTTGGTATCCAAACAATCTAATTTCAACATATATGCTTATATAAATAATGACTATGGTGGCTATAATATGACAGCAAAATCTGCATTTGGGGGTTGTCAATTCCATGGTGGAAGGATTGTCTCATAGCAATGCAAGAAACAATCCTATGTGTCTGCATCAACTGCTGAAGTTGAGCACATTGTTGCTACTAGTTGTTGTGCTCAAGTGCTTTGGATTCAGAATCAGATTCTAGACTATGGATACAACTTCAAAGACACTCCCATCCATATAGACAACAACAATGCTATCTCTATTGCAGAAAATCTTGTGCAACACTCAAGGACAAAACACATCAACATCAGGTATCATTTAATTAGACATAACTTTGAAAAGGGATTAATCAAACTGGTCAAAATTAACACAAATGAACAATATGCAGATCTATTTACCAAAGCTTTTGACGAACATAGAATTAAATATCTTATATCAGCTATTGGGATGATTAACTTTGAGTAGATTTTCTTTAAACTTATTTCATATGATTTCTAAAATCCATGTGTCCTAAGTTGTTTATTTCATCATCTTCATAAGCCCTTGTTTACTTTGGAAGAAAAATCTTTTAAAATTCTATCTCTTATATTATTTAGAACTTTGATCATTTTTACTTCGGAAGATATTTCTTCACCTTCGGAAGAAAATTATGTCATCTAAAACAAATAACTACTTATTTCAACTTACCTTCAGAAGAAATCTTTCAAATATCTTTCGATGCATAAATGAATATGGGTACTTATATGTTTTTGATGAACGATTTTTATCCGAAAGTAATTAAGTCTCAGAAGTTTTTATTTCTCTTAAAATAAAAATCTCCAAGCCTAAATATCTTCCGAAGAAAAATTCTCTATAATCTTTGAATTTTTTTCTTAAGCCATTTTAGCTTCAAAAGCTTTTTATCAAAACTTCCGAAGTCAAAATACCTTCAAAAGATTTTTGAATTCCAAGGAAACTACTTTTTTGGGAACTTTTTCAAAGGTGTGACTGACATCAAGATTTCAAAGTTTATCCTCTTTCATTAACTTTGTCTCAAATCCAAATCATATAAATATACACAACAGTTCCCCCTTTTTCACTCTCTTCTTCATCTGCAAGCGCTCCTAAACCTAAATTCACCCACAACCGACTTTGTTCTTATCTTTCTTCACCTTTAAGCTTTCTCAAATGGCCAACCTCAATCGCAGAAACAACCCTGATTTCTCCATGCAACTCCACAGACATCACAATCAGGTTGCCTTGTTGGACTCTGTGAAATATTCTAGTTTCTTATAGGTCTTTCATTTTCTTGCTCTATCTAACTACTTCACTTCCCTTACCATTGATCATCCTCTCTATGAGGATCATCTGTTAGAATTTTGAAAAACCTGTCAAGAGGTTATTATGGATGGGGAGAGGGCACTGTTTGCCACTATACAGGGGAGGACAATCTTCATCACTCCTGCCTTCATCAACACACACGTTTAACTGGATGATGTGGAAGGTGAATTTTCCTTTCCTAAAGAAGTTGTAAATCATTATTTTGAGAAAATGGGTTGTGAAGGAGATTTCTTTGTAAGACCTTCAGGGAAAGAAAGGTCTCATCCCGGTGGAAGTATTTGCTTTATGTGGTCATCCATAGATTATTCAACAAGCAAGGTGGATGGGTCCAGATCCCTAAAGATCTCTCCTTCATAGTTCATGGAATGGTCTCGGGGGTCAAATTCAGGTACTTACAATTTGTGTATACCAATTTACTTGCAAATTTAGACTCCTTACAGTATTATATGTTCTCTAGATATGTTCAACACATTCTCAACTATGAACCAGGCTCATAGTTAAGGGGAATAGATAATTTTCTAAAATTAGGACTGATGAAACCCGGCATCTTTAAAACAATAAGAAAGCTAACTATTGGCTTCTCTAGGGTAGAAAAAGCCCTTGTCCCAAAAATGTTAGATCTCATTTCTCAAGGTGACAACCTAGCAACACAAGCTAGTGTTGAACCCACACCTTCTACTTTTCAACTTCCAACACAGCTACAAATACTCCTCACCTACCAAAAAAATCCAAATGAACCCCTGCTTAAGCTATTGAGCTTGTGCAGACCCCATATCACAACCCACACAAGAGGAAGTAGACACTAGAGATCCCACTTCTCTTGAGGAGCAAACCACTCCCATCTTACCAACAATCAGTGTTGAGATTCCTCATGCTTAGCCTGATGAGCTCATTACCCAAGCAGCCTTAAGCCTTCACTCAAAGTCTCAAAACTCTAGTGAACAACCTTCAGGGCACTATTACCATCTCCAGCCTCTTGATCTAAATCAACCAATCCCCAACCTAGAATTCTATAATGATGAAGACATGGGATTCAGTTAGTACCATTAATGTCTCTACTCCTCCCCTACTTAAAGAGAGATGAGTACTCCTGCTTCTCCCTTGTCTAGCCCACACCGTTCACCTATCATTGAGGTGAATTCCCTGAACCTGTTTAGGAGGTCCATATATAAGAGGCTCTCACTTTTGAAAGTGATTACAAAATTAAGACCTCAACCATGGCAACTCAGCCCATTGACACTTCACCTGTAGTTGTCAGTGAGCAGGGAAAATCCAACAGCCAAGAATACTATGCTAGTGGTGAGAGAAAAGACTTTGGTCTAATTCTCTCATCCCTCATGATTTTTATGATTGAAGATGAGGGGAACATGGTGTAGATGTTGTCAAAAAAATGCTTTTATTTAGTTTTCATAACATTAAAGCCTTGCATTTTTAGCTTTTGAGGCATTCAGTTTTTCAACAAGTTCAAGTTTATGGGCCATCAATTCATGGATTTGTTGCATACTTCCCTTATCCATAGATGTGGAATCTTTGGGAGATGCGATCCTAAATTCCTTGGTACCCGAAATTCCTCTCCTCAAGGAATGACTAAAATAAGAAATTCTCAATTGTCATGGTAGAGGTCTTACTGATGTTGTCTCTGTTCTGCTAATCAATTGATGGACTAGTAGTAGAGACATCCTCTTCCACATAGATCCTTTTCTCCCTAGGATCAATCTCTTAGGATAAAGGATGTGGGTTAGAAGTTGCTACAAACATATGAGTCCCTATTGTTTGTATAATGTGGAAAAGGGGAGACAGTGGATCATGCTAAAGAGTAGTAGGGACATTATCATCTTGGGTAGTAGACATGTGTTTGAGAGATTGTAAAGCTAAGTCTAATGTCCCAGATGTGAACCAGCTCCTAATAAGGCTTCTTCCTTAAAAGTTGTCTCACTAATATGGGTATCCCTTTTGATTTACTTAATGGAGTGTTAGGACTTTGATTGAGGACTTATAGCTTGGATGTGGTGGATCAGCTCACAAAAAGGAAGAGAAACCTTCTTTTTTAAGCCTTCTCTAGATGTGGCTGACACCTTTGACTTTCCTCAAAACCTAGTTTCCAATCTTGTCTTTTTTAGGGGAGGTGACATAGGGGCCTGCATCTTCTAAGTAGAAGATACAAGGGTCCGCTTTTGTTTTCTTGATTTTGGCATTTATGTGCATGGTGTAGGATCAGTAGTGTTAGGTGCGACCATTCTGTCACCCTGAAGCTTAGTGACCTCAAGCATATGTGCTAACAGGGGAGTTTTCTTTCCTAGAAAAATATTTTGGAATACACTTGAAATTTGAAAAGATGACTTTGTTTAGAGTTCCTAAAGCATGGACAACTCCTCCTATTTTAAGTTTATCATCCATTTATTCTTGTTAAATCAGTTGTATGAATCTTGGGTACATTAAAAGCTTAAATTTTGCAGCCCCCGTTACATTTTTACACATGTTCTGATAAATTAAGTTTAAAAAATCATAACATTGTTGCTTAGCCAGACCATGGATAGCCCCTAATAAATTCAATGCTACCCGACTTGTTTAATAAATAGTGAAGGAAGATATGAAATTTAATTCTCGAATTATGATAAACCTGAGATTTGTTGAAGGTAGACATCGGGAGGAGTTCTTCATATTCCGTCTCTTTGTAAGTGGCACTTACCACTTCTTTGGAGAAATAAGATTCACCATCTGGGTCGTTCAACTTCAGATGTTTATGAATTTTGGCGAAGGAGACGATGACCTTCAGTCCTTTTACCATTGTGGTGAGGACTTTTGTTCCATTATCCCTTTGAATGGAACAGGTAATCTAGAATTTCCAAATATGTGTCTCACAAATCATCGAGTCTACTGTTATTGCAAAAGCATAGTTGCTATTGCATAGAAGTTGAAGACCATAGAAGGAATGACGAATGGGTTAACGTGATGTTGTAATGTTATGATTTAGTCTGAATTAAAAGGTTCGAGTTTGAGCAGCCATTGAAAGTTGATTGAGTTTCTTTGGACTTAATAGATTAAAAGGTTAAGGGTTTGCTTTGTGAAGAAGATTTAAGATGACAATGGTGGGAAAACCTTTGATTTTAACGGTTGTGGATAATATATAAAATGTGAATTTTAAAAAGTCTTTGGAGACTGGGACCTACCGGATCATTTTCAAAAGACATGTGTCAAAATTGTCCTACTTGCCGATTCGCCCCATTCGGCAAATGCCCTACTTTGACCGGTTATCTACCAAGTTGTATAATTCGGTAGATACCCAGTTATGTGTTGATATTCGGTAGATAGTTATTTATCTGCTGATTTGTAAATTTCAGTAGATACAGTGTTTTACCCATTTTATAAAAAGAAGCATTTCTTTACAAAAATTATAGCTATCATTAATTAAATCATTCAACTATTCAAAGTTAATAATCTCAATAGTAGATACAAGATATTTAAATCTAGTTTCATCAGAAGCCTTATTGAATAAATCAACATATTGTTTATTTGTATGGACTTTAATCAATTTATTGATTTTATTTTCTTCACAATCTCTAATGAAATGATAACCGTTGTCAATGTACTTTGTCTTGAATGTTGACGGGATTATTGGTGATGGAGATGGCATTGTTGTTGTCAATGTGGATTAAAGTGTTTGACATTAGGATTTTAGTAGCCTTAGGATTAGTAGATTGAAATCTTACTAAGATGTCTTAAACATACTTAGATTGATTTATGAAGATGCCATCAAAGGTTTGTTTTAGTTACTACCTAGAAAGAAAGTTAGTTGTCCCATTGAACTAATCTCGACCTTTGACTTCATGAGACTTTCAAATCTTTGCATAAGCTCTCATTAGTATATCCAAAGATGATATCATCTGCATATACTTGTATCAAAATGATATCCAAATCAACCTTATTGATGAAGAGAGTTTTGCCTATAGATCCTCTGGTGTATTCAATCTTTAGGAGAAAGGTTGAGAGCATGTCATACCAATTCCTTGGGGTTTGGTGAAGACAGTGAAGGGCTTTATCAAGTTTACATATATGATCTGCATACTTGGGATCTTCAAAGCCTGGAGGTTGAAAGACATAAACTTCTTCATTAATCTCACCATAATGGAATGCATTCTTTATATCCATCTAAAATACTTTGAAGTCTTTGGAGGCAGTAAATGCTAGAAAAATTCTAATTGCTTCAAGTCTGGCCACAAGAGCAAAGACTTCATGGTAACCAATCCCTTATTCTTATGTGTACCCTTGTACCATAAATCTAGCTGTGTTTTTTTATAACAATGCCCATGTCATCCTTCTTGTTTCTAAAAACCCATTTAGTCCCTATTATAGTCTTCCCTTTAAGAAGTATGCATGGTTTCCAAACCTTCTATCTAGTAAATTGGAGAAGCTCATCTTGCGTAGCTTTTACCTGGCTGTTATCTCTTAAGGCTTTATCAACTTTATTTGGTTCTAGTTAGAAAGGAACATGAAAACAAATATATGTTTGCTTCGTTCACCCTACTTATTGTCTTGACACATTCATCTACATTGCCAATATAATTCTCAACCAGATGCTCTTTATAAACTCTTAATCTTGAGATTACTTAGAGTTATTGAGATTGGTCAAGGTTAAAGAAATTTGTTTCAGGATGTTCGAAAGGTGATTAGTTGGTTCAACTAGCAAATTGACTCTATCTTCAGCATTTGTCACATTTGGTTCCTTATTAAGAGATTGTCTAGTACCACAATGATAATGAGACACTTCATCTGATGAGTCATAATGAGCAGGAGATGGTTGACCCACATTGTTTGTGGTACTAGAATTTGTTTCTGCTGAATGTGGCTAGATTGTATCAGCAGATAACCTGTTGTGACTTATCCCTTGTGATATATCTACCTTGTGGTCTTTAGTACTTGGAATTTGTAATCTGCTAATCTGTTGAGAGAGTCTCTTAAAACATTCTCAATTAAATAGTTAAATGCATTGTGATTCCATTAAGATCAAACATCCAACTGGGGTATTTCCTACACTGTTTGAAGAATTTTCATTATATATGATATTTTCTTATTCCTTAATAGTGTGATCAATTTTATTGTATACTCTATAAGCCTTAGCTTGTGATGAGTACCCTACAAAGAACCCTTCTATTGATTTCTCCGCAAACTTGGATAAATGATCTTTGGTATTAAGAAGTGTGTATGGACATCCAAAATGTTTGACTAACCCTATGAATGGTCTTATCTTATGCTATAATTCATAAAAGATTTTTCATGTGTCTTGCCTATCAACACTCTATTCTGAACATAGCATGTCATGCTGATTGCTTTAGCCTAAAATGTTATAGGAAGTTTGGAGTCAGACAGAATGGTCCATACAGCCTCAATAACTACCCAATTTCTCTTCTCACTAACTTTGTTTTGCGAAGGATTTATAGGAGCACTATATTTCCTTGCAATACCTTTTGATTCACAAAAAGAATTAAGGTGTGGTTTTTGAATTCAGGATCCTGATCACATCTAATTGTTTTAACCTTTTGATTGATTTGGTTCTCAATTTTGATAATAAATGGTTTTAAAATCTCAACAATTTCATCTTTAGTTTCTAAAAAGAAAACCCAAGTGAACCTAGCAAAATCATCTATTATTACTAAGCAATATCATTTTCTTCCCAAACTCTTTACACATGTTGGCCCAAATAAGACCATGTAAAGTAGATATAAAGGAGTTATGACTAAATTTATTTCTTTAGACTTGTGAGAAAATTTGTGTTGCTTCCTTTTTGACAGGAAACATAGTGGTCAGCACATATGAACTCTTTGTTCGGCAACCCATTCCAAACTAGTTTGTTCATGTTTTTGAGATTTACATATGCCAATCTTCTATGCCAAAAGGAGGATTCATTTATTAAATCTTTAAAAATGAAATATGATACATTTTCTAAGGTGATGCATTCATGTTAAGCATGTACATATTGTCCTTTCTATGAGCTTTTAAAAGTATTTTGTCATTTAGAATTTCAAACCCAAGAGAGAACAATACAGTCATGCTTTGTGAAGAGATTGTTATGTTTTTGGTAACACAACTAAGACACACTCCATAGATTATAGTTCAACTCTTTCACATAGTTCACTATGTCAAACCTTATCTTACCATTGTTGACTGTCCTTTACGACTAATGTATCCTCTTTTTGTATCACTTCCAAAAGCAACAGATCCATCATCATATGGTTCTAAATTCAACAGGCATGATATATCACTTGTTATTTGCCAGAAGCATCCACTATCCATAATCCACAAGGTTGTTTTGGCCTACGGATGATCCTGGACGTAAACAAATTGGTTAATGATGAATGGAGACCCAATTTTATTTAGTCTTGGATCTTTTAGTTTTCAGTAATTATATATCAATGGTAAGTGCTATAGGATTGTTTTTGTTTTGAGGTATCCAAGGATTTGGCAAATGTCTTTGGTTTCCAAGCTTTTCTTTTGATTTCATCAACTTCCTTATGACAACCTTTTGAAGCTTATAGAGATGGTGAAAAGTTCTCCAAATTCTTCTTCTTCTTTTGGTTTTCAACTACTAACTTATTTGGTAGATCCTTCAGAGGTGCAGATTTTCCTTTTGAGTCATCACTTGAGAGATTTGACTACCGAACATTTCTTTAACTACCACCTTTTCCTTTTGGTAGTTGTTTGGTAGTTATGGACTTCCTTGAGGGTATAGGCTTGTTGGGAAGTTTGATGAAGTGAGCTAGGGGATTTTATTGGCAGTCTTTACAAAATGATTGACTTACCCACACATAAGGCATGTGATTTTTGTCTACTTCTTTATTACTCAATCCTATACCTGATCTCATATTACTCCTTATACATTTTCTCATTCTTCCTACCCTGAGCTTCACCCATCTTCTTGCTTATCTTGTGATCATCATGGGTAGTCGGCTGTATCTTCTTCTTTGGGAACCTTTTGTTGTGGATATTACTACTTTAAATATGGATTTTGAATATATGGTTGAGGGTCTCATTCTTTAATAGTTTGAGGTTCCAGCATAGCACCTTTTATTATTTTTCTTATTGTTACAGTTGTGCTTTGAATGAAGCTTTATCTTGGTGGAGAGATTTGACTTGGAAGATACTAGTTGTATTTGAAAGATGACTTTTCTCTTACAAATTCCATATTCCAAATCACATCCTTCTTAATCTTTACATTGTGTTCTTTTCTCCTTTCCTCCTTATCATTTTCTATCTTCTCCTATTCATCCTTTTCTATCTTCTCTTCCTATTCATCCTTTTCTATCTTCTCTTCCTATTCATCCTTTTCTATCTTCTCTTCCTATTCATCTACTTCCTCAGCTATTCCTTCCTTTATTTCTTCATTTTCTACTATCTCAATCTCTTCATAGATGCCTTTGTATAGATGGGTTCAGCAGATACTTGCCTCTTTACCTCAAGGTTGCATTCAAGGTATAAGTGAGAGTGTATGTCGTTGGGGGTTCCATAGAATTATGCCATAAACATGTCTTAGTTTGATACACCCTTGGGAGTTTTCAGTAAAGGCAAGTAGGTTTTCAAGCTTTTTAGTTTCAATATTGTATTTATAAGCATATGTTTTAGCTAGGCTAAATCATGTAGTGTTGATTTCAATATGATCAATAAATTATTATCTGGGTCTCAAGGTTGGTTTGCCTATGTTTTAGTTGTGAAATAATATTTTCCTCTATCTTTTCCTTTTGAGCTTGATCATTTTTCTTAAAATCAATTTCAAGAAGATTAATTGGTTTAATATCCTTCAGGAGATCCAAATTGTGATTTATGTACAAGTTAACCTTAGCTATGCATTCAGGTGTATAGCAGGTCTAGAAGTTACATAAGATGAGGAGGTCTAGCTTCTAGGCATCAATGCATTATTGATCGGAGTAACATCTTCCACTTGGAAGCTCCAGTCAATCAACTCTTCTCCTGAGGCTACGACTACTGGGTTTTTTATGAATGAAGTGTAAATGATGAGTTGAGTGTTGTAGAATGTTTGATGAACTTGGAGGAGATGAGTTTGACTTTAGTGCTTGCATTGCTTGGAAAAATTTCCCAACCGTTATAGTTGAAACATTTCACCTTGCTTTTGTCAAACCCTAATCCTAATTTTTTCTATGGCAAGAACTTTCTTCTAGTTCGCTTTCGAAAGTACTTGGCCCAGAAGGATATCATTGCTATATGGCAATTGATATCTATTTCCTTAAGGTCATCTAGATTAATACACTCTAGATCTTCTTCAAGAATTTAAAGAAGTTAGCTTGATCACTAACAACGGCCGAATTAAATGGGTATGAATGTGAAAAGGATGGTGAGGCTTGCTGATTCCATCTGTCGAATGATGGTGATGATTGAGATTCGATGGTTGGAGATTCATGGTTACTGATCATCGGTACTTGATGAGTCACCATATGAGTTAGATAGACTTGGGAGTGTGAGTAATAATGAACTGGCTCATGAATAGGAGCCATAAGGGCTGACGACTTTGAGAGGTTTAAAGATATACCCAGAGATTCTTCATTTGCATCCATCTCCATCTAATAAGCACTTAGGATGCCATATAATTCCTCAAGAGACATTATCTTCTTATTCTCAGTTCTTTTGATGGAAAAAGTGTAAATTTTCCATGTCTTTGGTACTGATCTTTAGAACTTTCTAAGATATCACTATTCTCAATCTTCACTCCAGCTTTATTAAGAGAGTCTATAAGTTCAACATATCTGAGATATGTAGCAGTTATTATTTCTCCCTTATGAAACCAAAATTTTGAAACTATGCAGCAAGACATCTCTCTTGTTTTCTTTCATACCCACAGTTACTTCAAATCTATCCTTTAATGCTTACCACAACTTCTGAGCAGTTGTGAAATTCCTGAGACCCATGCTTGATGTTGTTTGGTATGCTCATTCTCATCAGCCAAAGGGCTTTTGAATCCACATCCATCTTCTTTAGATCTTCATTTGAATATTTGTGTGATCTTTGAGAATCGTGGCTCCTCCTTCACTAGCGGCTTGAACCATCGGGACATATGGTCCATTCAGTTGAAAGATCCAGAGTCTCATGTCTTGATTCCTTATGAAATGCTTCATTCGGATTTTTCAGGTCTATAGTCATGTGGTGTAAACATGGGAGGTTTAGTCTGAGTTCCATTCTCCGCATCATGTTTACTTGAGATGGCTACAGTAGTCATTTGAAAGGAAAGAGAGATCTGAAGAAGTGGGGTGTTGATAATGTGATCAAGGAATAAAAAACTAATTTGTTGAAAGATAACTTCAAATAAATCAAGAGAAAAAGCAATGATACCACTTGTTGGATCAGTTGGTTTACATAACAAGAATATCTTCTTTGATCGACGGTTTAACGAATGTGTAATCTAAGTTAACTACTTACTATCACAAGACAAATACTTTGAGGAAATGTAAATGCACAAGTTCTTATTTTAAAGTATTTACTTAATTAATATTTTGAGTACAAATGATACAATCGACAGATGAAACCAAGTGGGTAAAAAGCTTGCCTCTACTATACAAGTGTGAGGACTTTATACTAATAAATCTAAATATAAAAATAAACTATTTATGTTTAGAATGTACTAGATAATCGACACACCAGAGTTAGCAAGCTTTATTACTATGTTGTCTCCAAAAGACAAAGTATAGCCATCGTCAGTATAGACAGTCTTGTCTTGTGTATAGATTAGCAGCACATGGAGTTCACTACTAATTAGCAGCAGTAAATCAACTATTTTTTGTGATAGAATGTTGATCGTAGACGGTTCGTCACTTGGAAGAATTCGGTAGGATAGAGGCCAATGCTGAATTTCTAAGTTTTTTAGTAGCTTTATCCTCTTCGTAGATCAAAACACCACTTTGGCATAGTTCTTCGATAACCAATCCATGCCAATAAACAAGATAGCACTTGATTTGCTACATTTTCTTCTTAAGCACTTCCTTAATGCATTTTGTAATTTAGTTTTTAGACTTATTTAATTGTCATTCCTAGTGCATGAACATGCATGATTCTAACTCGTTCATTTCTACTTAATGCATCTGCTATAATGTTTACCTTTCTAGGATGGTACTTGATATCAAAAACATAGTCGATTAACATTTCTGCCTAATGATTTTATCTCATATTAAATCATGGTAAAAACAATACACCTTTACAATATAGATAATGCCTTCAGATCTTATATGCAAACATCACCTCTCTAACTCTAAATCATGAGTTGTGTATTTTTCTAATGCACTTTAGTTGTCAGGATACATAGACTATAACTTTATCATTTGCATCAATACACAGCCCAAACCCTAGTATCAATTTATCATGGTCGACAACAAAGGTGTGGGTTCCACTAGGAAGGGATAAGATCGATGCACTACATAACTCCTATTTCGGTAAAACTGAAAAGATGACTCTTGCCTATCACCCAAACCTAACCGTTAATCTTTCTAATTCGACATGGGTAATGGTTGAGCTATATTTCTGACTTAATGTGTTAATGTTTATTAACCGGGTAGACTTGATTTTAAATACTTAAGGGACATAAACTTTATAATAATAATATAACTTATGATTTTATCTTGTAATATTATGTTTTGAGTGATATGGTTTTCTTGGATTCCATTTTGATCCCACCTAGATAGTTACAAGTTCTCATAATAACTAGACAATCATGCATGTAAGTTATCAATTTCCTAAGACTTATTCCAAACTGTGATCATGAAATGCATGGCCTCACCAGATTTCACAAGACCTATTAATTTAAATTATGCCTATTAGAAACTATGTTATGAAATTACGATGAAAGTTCACACAGATATTGACCTAAAATTACTATATCAAACTCTCTTATTTAATACACCTTATTTCACACCCTCACCATAGCACACAACAAAAGCACAGGATTATGATGGGATTGAATATCAAGAAACAATATTGTTTACCAGAGAATATTTAAATCTTTATGCATTGAATATTGACTTAAAGGCTACATAATCTAAGCTTCTAAAACTTCATAAAATTGTTATGTGAGATTCTTCAACTTGTCTAACTAGGCAAGGTATATTAGGTTTTTGGTTCTTAAAAAGCAAACTAAAAGTGTCAACTATAAATAGTTAGTGAGTTCGTAGAGTTATTAGAAAACAGAGTTCAACACATATGAAGCCAATTAAATAAGTCATAAACAATCCTCAGCCCAGTTATCCAATCCCCATCTAGTAAGGATCAATTCCCAAATAGCAACACCTGAACTATCAAATAGCAACACGTGCAAGTAATATGTCGTGTCGACACTAAAGACTCAATGACACGCATGTCTTAAGGTATGTTTGCTTATACATGGGACACACTTTATGGGGATTTCCCAAGTAGTACTACCATACAATTTTTCGGTTCATACTAAAGTGATGGTTGCGTAAAAAACATTCAATGCATGTGCATAATAGCACAAGAAAGTCTTAGATAATTGTATATCATAGTAAACAAGTATGTTTTTCACATAAAAAATGAATAAAAAGGGGTTGTGAAGACTCATCTGGTTTCATTTAAGTATCCATATGAAATGTTGAGAACTCACAACTACGTCAGTCCTTAACAATATAGTAATCTCTTCCACATGTCTGGTTGAGGTTTTTATATCAATTTAAGTGAGGTGATCTTTTAATATTTTGGTGGTGTTGTTGAATAATATTAGTGTTATTTGTATACCTACTTGGCATTATTAAATAAATTAGATTATATGTGTACTCAATATTACTATATATCTATATATATATATATATGTGTGTGTGTGTGTGTGGTGTGTGTGTGTGTGGTGTGGTGTGGTTCTTTTGAGCTAGAACCAATCAATACAATCAAGTGAAATCTATGGTAGGGTACCGAACATGGCGAAAGAGGAATGTCTATCCAAATCCCTCTCTTCTTCACTCAAAGGAGCCATATAAGCCAAACAACCCTTATTTAAGCATTTAGTTGCATTTAACATTGATATGAATCAATGGATCGTTCCTTTTGTCAAGATTTTCTTTCCTTTTGGTGTTTGAAATTCTATCATCTTTTTACACATATGATAGGAGCCTAATTTGCAAATAACCAATCCTACAAAGGACAACGTTGAATATTGTTAATGTCATGGGTAGGTGTTAATAAGTATCGTATCATCAAATAAGGTGATCCTACCCTTGTTAAGAATTCAAAGATCTCGTCAATATCTCCATTGGTGGATTCGACTCATGAGGGACAATCTAAAATTTCTAGAGGTTCATTAAATTGCTTACATAATTTATAATCAATACAAATTTCAATCATAAAAGAATTGAATAAAACCTTAGCACAGATATTGTTTATGAGAAACATATCGATAATGACGTCCGGTAGCTTTGTAGCTCCCCAAGCATTAAGCAATGCTCATGTTGACCTCTAATGGTTTGGGTCAACCTTGATTCCTAATCCATTTACATACCTGCTTTATTGGCTTCAACATTCCAACTTGCATCACCAAGACAATGTGGGCCACAGCGCGTGAAGTTTACATATTCTTCTATGCATAAGCATTTGCATTACATAGGAACATACATGTACGCATGAGCTACAACATTACATATAAACTTCTATATCTACACATGAAGTTTACATTTACACGACAATTAGTATCTGCGATGCTTGACATCTATGCATCACTTCTCATATAAAACATAAATTAACATCTACATAGATCGTTCCATCTATGTAAGACTTTTATACCTACGCATGAGACTTTAACATTTATGTATATTGTCCATCTACACATTACCTTATTAACTATGTATAGGACTTTTACATAACACATATTGTTCCATCTATGCATGATCTTATCTCTATGCATGAGAATTGGTATCTAGGCATAGCTATTTTCATATACTCAATGCTATTACATCTACACAGGACAACAACTATGTAGTAATCCATCTATGCATTACATCCATCTCTCAAACATTGTTATTTCCATTTTAAGTAATTTTCCAGATTCATAACATTCTTTGTGTGGTTTAATGTTTGAATGCGCATGCACATCTTAAATTTTAAACCCATCATCTAAACTCTAGTTTACGGAAAGCTAACAACTATAACCTATGAAAAGCATCATTTTATAAACTAAAATATTCAGTATGCATATTAGCCCCAAACCGTTGAAGCCAAGATGATAAAGTCGAGATTCACATACATGCGTACATAAGAATGCGAATTTATGCTTCTATACATATCGTAATCATTGTATGAGCATCGACTTATATGGGAAAATAATACCTTAGCCCTTGTTACAACACTATTTCTCTAGAATCAACCTTTTCTTTCTACCCCCTTTTAGCATGTTTTTTCATGCAAGAAAGACCAGGGGGCGGATTATCCCCTTAAGTATGGATTTTATAGGGTTTATCTTTCTCTTTTATCATATTTAGCCATGTACTTTTTAACCGCAATCTCATCTTATGTTTTTATTTAAATCATTTAACTAAATTTTGAGGTGTTACATATACCTACATTCCTCTATAAACCAATATCTAAAACCTCATTCTCAATAATTGTTAACCATCATTCACTTTCATATTTGCTATATTGCCCACTTCACTATAACTCTCAAACTTTTCCTTCCATTCAAAAAGAATTCGCCTAGAAACTAGCCTTTTCTTTTTACCTAGGTCTTTCACATGCCATTAACATAATTATTTACATCCTAGATAACAACACTAGATGATTTTAGTAAATTCATATTATGTCATATCTAGAACATCATAATCATTTCATATAGCTAATAAAACAAAGTTCAAATAATTTTATGATATTTGAAAATGATAAAATACTAGATTGATGAATCATACAAAAGTGGTTCTCTCACAATCAATATAATTCATGGACAAAAAAAAGTTTATATGTTCCAAGAAATCATGAAAGAAATACCACCTTAAGCATGCCTTCTTCCGGAGATGTTCTTAAACACACCTCCATACTGTAGTTTTAGGAGAAGTAAGCCATCTATGCATAAAAATCTAACAAAATCAGTAAAGCTTAGAAATATTGGAAATTTAGGTCATATCATAATTTTCAAATGCCTACTATAAACACAATCGGGGTAAAACTCCCCCTTACATAGGCATATATATACTCGTTTTAAGTACAAAGATGTGAGTTTATATGACGATAAGGTGACGGAGCGGTTAATGGTTGTTCAACAACAGTCTCACAATTGGAGAAGACACACTTACTAGATCAAATAAGGAGCAGGCGAAGAAACAATAAAATAAAAGATAATAACACAAAGATTGGATTTCAAGGATGATGTATATTGCTCTCAAGTGTTTTACAATTGTTAAAAGGCTTCAATACTTAATCTTAAGACTAGTTACATGAGATACTTTATATTACATCCTATAGTCAGTCATACTTTGAAGGCCAGATCAACACTAATCTAGACAACAAGATCATTGTAAAGTCAAAAAGTAGATAACCATTTGATAAGTGACTATGACATGCCATAGCTTACATCCTATTGTATTACAAAAAGGATAAAAGTACAAGAGTAGAAACTTATAGACAAAGACACCATACTGAATAGTTGACAAAAGTAAAAGGTAATCACCAACTTATATAAGTTGGTGAGTCTTTAGAGCTGAAAGCAGAAAGGTGGTCTACTTTTTTCAAAACTATATTAGAAAAGCATGTATTCTCTGTCATCGAAAGAAATCAGTCTTCAAGCTTTAAAAGACTTCACTTTTGGCGCCAAAATATATATGTGTTTGATTTCGGAAGATTTGAAACTTCATTAATTTTCTTTGAGCATTGTCCATTCTTTCAAAGTAACTTCCTTATACTTCAGAAGCATGCAAAGAGATTTTTGGTTAGCATCAACCTTTAAGATAAACTCTTATAAACTCCCCCTAGGCTGGCACTACCAAAACTTGAATATTAAAATGAGACTTGATCCTTGTAGACCTCCTTAGGAAGCTCTTATGTCCAAGAGATCATGTCCAAGAGATCATGCTTAGGAAGCTCAAGTATATTCTGCTAGAAGTATACTTGTAGACCTCCTTGATCTCTTGTGACATACCATCTATCGGGTTTGGAGAGAACACCAAGACAGGATGGACTCTTAGCAGCTAGAGGCTCTACTTGTAAAGGAGTTGGTTGATCAGCCTTTTTGGTTCACCCTCAGGATGCCTGACTCATCCTAAGGTGCAAAGGTGAATGCCTTAGACTTCTTCTTTTTTTACTTTAAATCTCTTCTAATGGTCTTACTCTTTCTATACTTCAACTAAGAGGTTGGTCTTGATGACCTTGTCTTCCTTCTTTATCTTTCTAAGTTTGGTCCTTCCCCTTCATATGTTCAAAAGAAGGTTCAGGATCCTATTGTAGGTTAGAAGATGAAGCTGGTTGTGGATTAGGACTAGGTCCTGCTTGTGTTGTTTGTTGGGGTTCAACTTTGACCTTAGCTCCAGGTGTAGCTTTACTTAATGGATAATGCAAGTCTTGAAGCTCATCCCTATTGATCTTCTGCTTGATCATCCTGATGTGCTCATCTATTATGGATAGAGACATGGGACCAAGCCTCTATTAGAGAACGCATACAACTTCAAGAAGAAGCTCACCATCCTTTGTCTATCTTCATATTTCTTCTTTTTTGCTTTGATGGTGGCCCTTGATTTTGTAGCTCCCTCCCTCATCTTTCACCTAAAAGCTTTTCTTTCTTTAATAACTTCTTGTTCTAGTTGCTTAAGATACTCAAACTCTGTGTACTTATATGATAGAGGGAGTAAAGCTTCTGCCTGGTAGAGACCTCATATGATAGAGGGAGTAAAGCTTCTGCCTGGTAGAGACCTATGGAACTTAAATAGGTAATTGTGTTTTGTCTGTCTTGTTCTCTACGTACATGAGTTTCTTCCACTATAACCATAGACTATACTCCAAGCCTTTCTTGAATTGGGGAGAGGACAAGGGCATTATATAAATTTCTTCTTTTTTTTCTTCTTTGGTCTTGAGAAGCAAAGCAGCAACCTCAGCCTCCTTCCTCACTCTTGACATGTTTGTGTCTACCAGTTCAATTTAATTCCTCCAAGGGAAGAGAGATTAGATCATCTATATTGTAGTTCCCAGTTAGTAGGTAGTTGGTAACATCAATGTTTTTTTGTCATGCTTAACTCTTTGATAAGTCTAGTACTGCAATGTAAGCAATAATTAAATTCAAGAACCTATTTAGGGAAACTATCTTATATTCTATACATTATTATAGATTGCGATACTATTACCTGCTAATGTAATTTTATAATAACATTTGTGTAAATATTCGATCTTGCTAGAGATAGTAACTTAGAATTGCCCTATAATTAATCGAGGTCTAAGATAATGCTAAATTACTACATAAATGAAGCACATATAATTATAAGGGCAAAAGTTTACATATGTGTAAATTAAGCTTAGATATGTAACTTTTGTTTAAAGGATAAAAATTTAATTAATCAAACTAAGTCTTAAAATATATATATATATATATATATATGTATATATACATGGATAATTACATATGTATATGCATGGATAATTACAAGCAAGCACCAACATATTCAAACTCATACAAGCATAAAACTCAATTACCCAAGCTTGCTCTGATTACTCATGAAAGTATTCTTTATATAAATTTTATAAATTACAAGACTTTTTATAATAAGTTCCGGCATTTCATAATATGTAACTTACAAAATCACAAACGCGTAACATCCCAAACGAATCACACCCCGATAAAAAGTATTCATAATTATGATTAGTGACTTATTACTATGTTCTTTATAACAAAATATTTTTAATTTACATTACTTTAAACTCACCTTACAAAACCAAAACATTCTTGATTTGTGACAATTCACCCTACATCCATAATATTTATTTAACTTGATACTACTAAAAAAAACCTTCTGCCATAATGTACCTACCACCAACTACATATCTAAGATACATACAATCGCATATACATATATATTACATACCTAAGCGCCTCACACACGTTGCAATTCACGTGAACTAAAGAGCACCCACATGATGAACAATACTCACACAAACTGCATCCACAGACATATTACAGAAACACACACAACCCATGCAACTCTCGGCCAAAATAACATGAATCACAACCCAAAGTTACACACACGCTTATATTCCGTGCCTGCCAGAACATACCACAACAACATCCATACAAACTTCAACAAGACACGATCTATCGCTAAGAACACATGCGCAATCAACTGAAACGAACCCGAAATCGTAAAGAATCAAAAACAAGGAACCGACGAAGAGTAAAGCCTACCGAATGATTTCTTCGACTGCCAAACAACACTGTCGGTGACAACTTTGGTTACCTAGCACTTCGAGATGCGACGTCAAATGTGTCGTTGCTGACAACGAAGCCAAACGAGGGGTTAATGGGGTTGTTGTTCAATGGTTGCTAATTAGGGTTGCAAAGTGGAAGCCAATGTGATAAAGTTTGCTCACGCTATAAGTTGAAACATTAAAGAAAATTGTGTTTTGGTCCCTCCAGTTTACTTGAATTACGGTTCGAGCTATTACTTTGAATTCAGTTAATTAAATTATTAGTTTAATCTTACTTTAATTATTTATTAATTGCTAGCTTAATTATTAACAATAAATATAATAATAATCCTATTTATACATAACAATAAAATTTATTAATTATAGAATGGTGGGGAGAGTAAGGTTACGGAACGGTCTTAACTTGAAAAACACAGGGTGTCACGTCATCCCCTTGTTGAAGGAATTTTCATCCGAAAATTAGGACATTAGGTTCAGCATGGAGTATCAGATTCAATGATCTACAATGTATATAGAACAAGGTTTCTAAGTACTTGAAACAAATCCAAAACAGAGAAACGTGAGGTTTTACAGTCTTGATAGAGTTGCGACATCGTCCCCTTGTTGAAGGGAATTTCATCTCAAAATTTAAAGGAAAGATATCGCACGATTGATACCTAAAGAAATGGATGCATGATCTTTGAATAGGTGATCATACTTCTTCTTCATTTGATCCTCGATTCCCTGCTAAATTTTGGTCCATGTTTTGAATTTCACCTAACCCGCACAATAGGAATCTCACTATGCTTTAGGGTTTTGACTTCCCATAATCTCAACTAGTTCTTCAAAGAAATAAAGTCATTCATCAATTCCCAATTCCTCTAATGGAACGACAAGTGATTCATCAGCTAGACACTTCTTCAAGTTGAAGACATGGAACATATTATAAACACCATCGAGTTCCAAAGGTAAGTCTAGCTGATAAGCTATCGGACGCGATCCTTTTGACAACCTTAAGCAACGTAATGTTTCTAGGGTTTAACTTTCCACACTTCTCAAAGCATATCTCACCCTTCCAAGGTGATACCTTTAACACACCTTGTCACCAACTTGAATTCTAAGGGTTTTCTCCTTTGATCTGCATAGCTCTTTTGATGATCACGAGTTGCCGCCATATGGTTACGAATCTAAATAGTCTTCTCAGTAGTGTCATGATAGCTCAGGATCAGTTAACTGACTATCACCGAGTCCAATAGAGAGGTGATCTACACTTTCAGCCATAAAGTGCCAAGAATGTGCGGCTTTATACTCATGTGGTAGTTATTATTGTAAGAGAACTTACCAAGGCAGATGGGTTTCCTAACTATTTCCAAAATCAATAACGCACGCCCTAAGCATATCCTCTAGGGTTGTAATTGTGTGTTATGTATGCCCATCTGTTTGTGGATGATAAGTTGTGCTCATATCCAAATAAGTGCCTAAAGACTTCTGCAGTGACTACCAAAAGTTTAAAGTGAATCGCATATCACGATCAGAGATGATCGAGAGTGGCACACGATGTTGTGACACAATTTCCTTCAAGTAAATCCGTGCCATTTTATCCATCTTTTAGGTCTCATGAATGACTATGAAATTTGCCGACTTGTTCTAACGATCCACTATTACCCAAATAGTGTCATTTCCAGTCTGTGAACGAGGTAACTTGGTGACGAGATCCATAGAAATTTTCTCCCATTTCCACACTGGGATCTCTGGTTGCTGAAGCAAACCTGATGGTTTCTTGTATTATACTTTAACCTTAAAGCAAGTCAAACACTTGGACACGTAAATTGCAATTTCAGCTTTCATGTTAGGCCACGAGTAAATGACTTTAAGGTCATTTTGTCAGATCCAGGATGTACTGAATATTAGGACTTGTGAGCTTCATCCATCACCAACTCCCTGAGATTTCCAAACAAAGGAATACATACCTGTTCTTCATAGTAACGACGACCATCTGTCTTTCTGAAATAGTTTCCCAGCTCCTCTAAAAGATTCTAACTTAATATTCTCTTCTTGTAACGCCTCACCATGGGCATTCTTCATCTGTGATGATAGGTCAGAATGGATGCTTAATTGTAACGCATGGACCCGAGAAGGCTTTAGGGTTTACTTGTGATTAAGGGTGTCGGCTACCACGTTAGCCTTTCCCGGATGGTACTTGATGGCATAGTTGTAATCATTCAGTAGTTCCAACCATCATCATTGTCTCATATTCAGTTCCTTCCATTCGTAAATGTGTTGAAAGCCCTTTTGATTAGTGAAGATAGTGCACTTGGTTCCATACAGGTAATGCTCCAGATCTTGAGTGCAAATACCACAGCTCCTAACTCTAAGTCATGAGTTATGTAGTTCTTCTCATGCAACTTAAGCTGGCTTGATGTATAAGCTATCACTTTTCCATGTTGCATCAACACACAACCAAACCCTAGATTGACGCATCACAATACACCACGAAATCGTCTGTTCCTTTAGGTAACACCAAGATCAATGCACTACACAGTTTGTCCTTAAGAGCTTGGAAAGCCCAAACCCTGGATTGACGCATCACAATACACCACGAAATCACCTGTTCCTTTAGGTAACGCCAAGATCGGTGCACAACACAGTTTGTCCTTAAGCACTTGGAAAGCCTCTTCATTCTTACTACCCTACTTGTAAACGGTCCTTTGTGGGTTTGGGCAGACAAGGGTGATGCTAGTTTCGAGAATCCGTCTATAAGACACCGGTAGTAACCCTTTTATCCAAGAAATTGGGACACCTTCGTAGGCATCATCGGTGTTGGACAAATCCTGATTGCCTCAATCTTAGACGAATCAACATGAATGTCATTCTCATTAACCACATGCCCTAAGAATTGTAATTCTCACATCCAAAAGTCATATTTGGAAAACTTGCTCATAGTTGTTTGGTTTTTAGAAGCTCTAAAATAGTCCTTAAGTGTTCCTCACGTTCCTCCCTATTCTTGGAACAAATGAGTATGTCATCAGTGAAGACGATGAAAAACTTGTCTAATTAAATAGGGCTTACAAACACGGTTCATGAGATCCATAAAGACTGTAGGAGCATTCTTCAAACCAAATGGCATAACTGCAAACATAAAGTGTCCATATCAAGTTCTGAAAGTGGTCTTGGATGTGTCTTCTTCTTGTATGCTAAGCTAATGATATCTGAATCTCAAGTCAATCTTTGAATAGTAACTCGATCCTTGTAGTTGATCAAACATGTCATCGATACGTGGAAGAGGGTAATGATTATTTATGGTAACCTTTTCAATTCTCGATAGTCAACGCAGATATGAAAGGTTCCATCCTTCTTCTTCACGAATAACACATGTGTTCCCCAAGGTGAAGAACTTGGACGTATGAAGCCTTTATCTAACAATTCTTGCAACTGTTTCTATAGTTCTTGAAGCTCATTCAATGCTAGATGATATGATGCCTGAGCGATAGGGGCAGATCCTGGTGTTAACTTGATTTGAAACTTTACTTGCTTGTGTGAAGGGAGGCCAGGAAAGTCCTTAGGAAATACCTCTAGAAAATATCTAGCAATAGGATTGTCTTACAGTCACTTCTCCACAGTGTTCTTTTAAGTAACTAGGGCTAAAATCACTGAATGCCCTTTCCTCAACACTTATAAGCCTTCATGTAAAAGCTTATGCCGACCACAGCACCAATCTTGTCACCTTCCACCATAAGTATCTCTCTATCAGGCAAAGGTAGTTGAATGAGCTTCTCGCGACAAATGATTTTGGCTTGGCTCCTAGCCAACCAATCCATGCTGAAAATGACATCAAAGCTACGAGTGTAATAGATAGAAGATCAATATCAAAATCATGCCCAGCCAGATTATCTTACACCCTCAGTATATATCATGTCTAAGGCTGTAGAGTTAAAATCTAGAAATCAATTGAACTTATGCGAAATAAAACCTATGAGCACCAGAATCAAGCAAAAGAGAGGCAAAACAACCATTGACAGGAAATTTACTTGTTACCGTAGAAGGATCATTACGAGCCTCACCTAAACAATGACGAAGACTATACCTTTGGCACCACCATTTTCGTTGCCATTGCCATTTCCATTATGATTATTAGCACCATTTCCATTGCTATTGTTTTTTTAGCTTTGGGCAGTTCCTCTTGATATGCTCGGTTTGACCACACTCATAGTAGCCTTTTTGTTCCTCCTGTTGTGTTGGCTGCTTAGTTGATAAGTTCGCACGACAATTCTTAGCAGTGTGCCCAAATCTACCATATCTCTCACATGTATTCTTGTTGCAAGGCCCATTGTAGTGGTATTTTCATGTGTTACACTTAGGTAATGACCTTGTATAGCCACCATAATGTTGGGATGAAGAAGTTGCTTGATTAGATGAATAGGAGTTATCAAACTTCCATGACTGTTATGGTTGTTGCTGAGAATTATTCTGCTTGTTATTGGGACCAGACTCTCACTCCTTTTGTTTTTATCATCAGAGGTGGTTGATGTAGAACCGTGCAGGGTAGCTTACCCTGTGAAAAGCCTAGTTAGTTAGCATGTGGGTCAGTCTGATCGCCTTTTGTATAGTATCGGGTCTGGAAGCAGTGACCATACTTTGGATTTCAAGAGACAATCCATGCAAGTATCTCTAAATCCTCAAGGAAGGTTGACCATGTTGGGGCATAGTGTAGCCAACTCATGAGATCAAGTGGTGTACGCCTCGATCTCAGAACCTATCATCTTGAGGTTCCAAAATTCAGCCTCTAACTTAGCACCTCTTCCTGGGGGTAGTAGTCTTCCTTCATCAAGGTCTTGAAATTTTCCCAGGTTGTTTGTTTGGTGGTCTCAACACCCACCATTTAAACCTGGGTATTCCACCAAGATAATGTAGCACCATCCAGAGTGTTGTTGGCTACTTACCCGATTTTCCGCCGGGTAGTTGCACATCTAGAATACAAATTCGAGTTTCTCAAACCATCATATGAGTCCCATGACTCCTTCTACTCTAGTGAACGGATTGGGTTACATTCCATAAAGGACTTAAATGTACAGACTCCTTGACCTGCAACAGATTTAGATCAGGACTTTAGGATTTCAATGAATGTTATAGCTTGACAAAATTAAAAGAATGTTAACGTCGGGAATGAATTTAGTATTGCTTAACGATCGGAGTGGCATGCGGATTGGGGATGTGGTTTGCTAGTGCATCAGCGACATGTTGCATAATTAAAGCCGCCAACTCCGTTGGTGTCATGTTGATGGTACCACAACCCTGTCCATGTTCGCGTCCGCGTTGAGACATTCTTAACAATCACAACATACAAAAATAAGTAATATTCAACATCTCAACTTCATTTAAGTACAAGTAATTACAAATTTTAGCACTCCCACAACTAATGGGTTCAAATAATAGTTTCTGATTAAATGAATTATAAGTACGTTTAAAATAAATCAAACCAAATACTAAAATCCAAAAATAACAGTCAGATAGGAAACAACCCTTTCCATCTAGGTGTGAAATAAACAAAAGTCTAATGGATAGAAGAAATGGATAAACTAGGAAATCAGTGAGAGTCAATGGATACATTGTATTTTCCAATTCATTAACCGGCTACTCCTTGGGCTATTCTTCTGGTTCCTCCTCTGGGTCTCCTCGTCTGGCGTTTACTCTGGTTCCTCTTCAGGAGCTTCTCCTTAGGTTCTGGCACTAAGTTTTGCGTGAACACATGAGCCACGAGGTTTTCAAGTTGTTGTTCGCCATTATTGACCCGCCTAACCAACCTAGAAACACAATCCACCTGATTGTTGTAGTGATTCACAAAATTATCAAACCATCTTTTCAGTTGCTTGATTTCCTCAGTAGACTCTCTCATGGTTTTTTTCAACATCCTGTTTTCGTTCTCTAGTTCGGCTACTAGTTTATGTTTTATATATAGGGTGGCTTCCAAAGTTGCTATGGACTGCTCAGGAAGACAAGGAAGGGGAGGTAATTAGGGTCATTGGGGTCCCCGGCCGGGGTAGACCTAGTACGAGGTCGACTCTCAGCAGGTAAAGGAATATTCCTCTCATGAACTAGGCTGGTCATATACTCGGGGTAGTATTCCCACCTATGAACGGGGGATACTAGGGTAAAGCAAATGGCTGGTCATAGTCAAACTCCTCGTTGTTATTATGACGTAGTGGCCAGTGATATGGACCCATCGGTGAGGGTATAGCCTCGTAAATTGGTTTCTTGTCTTAGGGAGAAGAAGCAGGTGTAGATGAAGAAGGTGCCATTCCTGCAAAGAACCGCTTACAGGAATGAGCAACGTCAAGCAATCCAGCAACCAAAGCAAACAAGGCCAGCGACCAAAACTAAACGTGTTAATAACAGGATGAAATTCATTTTTAGTTCGCGCTAACCATTGGCTCTGATACCAATTTGTCACACCCTCAATTTCTACAAATGGGGTATTACCGTTAGGCGTGTGACATGACAGGATATTAGCCATTAGTTACATCAAACGACGCAATAGTTTCAAAACATAATTACTCATTAACGTTAGAGTTTCCCAAAAACAAAGTTGAACACGAAAACATGAAAGTAAATGCGGAAGTGTATTAATTTGTAATTCAAATGGCGCAATCACACGCAAAACCAATAATATGTAATTTATGGAAAATGAAAATGTTTCTGGTTGACCCAACAAATATGAATGTTATGATGCAATAACCCTAGTTGTGCTCGCTTAAGAACGTAAAATAAACATGATAAAGTCTCAACACAAGGTTGGTGAGTTCATAGTTTTGATAAACAGAACAAAATGTAAGCATATACAGTAAACAGAGTAATATTAGTAGGTAGCTAGTCTACTAAACAATTTACTAAGTGTATGAAGTTCGCAACCAAAGCTGGCAATGTAAATGAAGGCCTCGACTATGAACACCAGGTCACAGCAACAGAATTTAGCTCAATTAAACACCCGTTTGACGTGCAGTCGTGCTAGCGCGACTAGCCCGGGTGGAGTTTGACAAACCTAGTAGATCTACTCAGAATTACCTCACTATAATACATACATTAATGGTTCGAGTATGAGGACTTTAGTATGCTATAACACTAGTAAACAAGTGAAATTATAGTAATACTGATCAAATGAAAATACGTTTTAAACAAACTTTTCTTTCACCCCAAAGAAAGTAGGAAAGTGGGGTTGAGAACTCACCTTGAATGCAGAACAACACGTAAATGTAAGCACAAAAGATTAGGTTTCGATTAACTTGTATTTCATTTAATATTTAATAAAGATTAAATATTAGTAAGGGAAATAATCATTAGGAATATAATGGCATGGTTTGCAGTCACGGTTCGGTTACAGTGTTGGTTATTAATAAATCCCACACATACAAGCAAGTACTAACATATACAAACTCATACAAGCATAAAACTCAATTATCCAAGCTTGCTCCAAATTATGTGTGAAAGTATTCTTTATATACATTTTTTTTAAATTACAAGACTTTTTATAATAAGTTTCAATGTTTCATAATATGTAATTTACAAAATCACAAAGGCGTAACATCCCAAACGAATCACACCCCATTAACAAGTATTCATAACTATGATTATTGGCTTATTCATATGCACTTTATAACAAAACATTTTTGATTTACATTACTTTAAACTCATCTTACAGAACCAAAGCATTCTTGATTTGTGATAGTCATCACCCTACGTCTAAAATATTTATTTAACTTGATACTACCAAAAAAACCTTCTACTATGGTGTACCTACCACAACTACATATCTAACATACATATAATCACATATACATATATATTACATACCTAAATGCCTCACACGCATTGCAATTCCACATGATGAATAATACACACACAAAATCGCATCCACACACACTTAACAAAACACACACAACCCATGCAATGCTCAGCCAAACTAACATGCATCATGGCCTAAAGTTATACACACGCACATATTCCACGCATGCTAGAACATACACACAACAACATTCATACAAACTTCAACAAGACAAGGATCCATCGCTAAGAACACACACAATCAACTGAAACGAACCTGAAACCATAAAGATGAAAACAAGGAATTGATGAAGAGTAAAGCCTACCAGATGATTTCTTTAACTGCCAAATGACACTGTCAGAGACAACTTCGGTTACCAAGCAACTCGTGGTTGTAATCAGATGCATAAAATGCCAAGTTGCTAGAAGTGACTGCCTGGAAAAGGGCTACCATAAGGAGGGGAGGGGGTTCGCCAGCGATGAAAACCATGAAGGTTGGGGCTGAAAAAGATGCCAAATGAGGGGTAATGGGGTTGTCATTCGATAGTTGTTATTTAGGGTTGCAAATATGATCAAGGCTACTCATGGTTATAAGTTTAAACATTAAAGAAATTTGTGTTATGGTCCATCCAGTTTACTTGAATTACATTTGGAGCTATTACTTTGAATTCGTTTAATCAAATTATTAATTTAATTCTTACTTTAATTATTAATTAAATTGCTAGCTTAATTATTAGCAATAAATATCACAATAATCCTATATTATAACATAACAATAAAATTTATTAATTATAGAACAGTGGGGAGAGTTGGGTTAGAGAATGGTGTTAACTTGAAAAACATAGGTTCTCATATATATATGGGTAAGGTTATCTTGAAAACCACCATTTTTGTAAGAACTCTAGAAACTAATATGAGCCACACATTTTTTGTCGCATGCAAATCATATATCATTTCCCTCATTTTTTAGAATGTTCATAACTTTTTTTCACGACATTATTTAAAAAAAATTCAGCATGAAGTTCAGTATATTTTTTCCTTCCAACGCCTATTATATTGATATAATTTTTTTTTTAAAAATCATCTATCCATTGTGTACATATGTGTAAATCTGGTTATACACATGTTTAATACCGGATTTACACGTGTAAATCTAGTAATACACCTGTAAAAAACGAATTTTGTAAAAAACGAGTTTTTTTTTATTTTATTTTTTTATGAAAAAGGGAAACTAGGGGAACATTTTTGTGTTTTTATTTTTTTATTTTGTTATTTTTTGATTTATAATTTTTTTTAAATATGTTTTTGTTAATTACAATTTTGCCATTAAAAACTAGTGGTTGAGATTGGTTCCTAAAGTTCTCACAAAAAGTGAGTTCTCATTTGATCCATCCCCTATATATATACATATATATATACACACACACACATACATATATATATATGTTAGGACCGTTTAGGTACGGAATACTAACTGATTCTGCACGTATACCAACTCAAATAGTGTGGAATCCTATTTGATTGGCGATCCAATCGAGGAGAACATAGTTATGATCACTCTAACAATTAATGAAACGTTATGAATGATTAGAACACGATCAACTGTGATCTATGAACTTGGAATAGGTCTTCTTGAGTCTCTGGATGGCTAGTGTACGATTTTGTGCGTAGGTATTCGAATTGTTATGTTTTTCCACGAATTAGGTGGTATTTATAGGTTAGGGTTTTCCATTCGTGCGACTGAACCATTAGCATGGTTCAGTCGTGCGACTGAAGCATGCGATTGATCCATCCGCACGACTGAAGGTCCAGCCGTGCGACTAAGTCAATCTTATGTCTCAATCGTGCGACTGATCCAGTCTCCTTGTTCAGTTGTGCGACTTGTTCATTAGCATGAATCTTTCATGCGTATGGTCCATTAGCATGGTCCATTTGCATGAGAACTTCACACGATTAAGTTTGAACATGTTTCTTAATCATTATTGACTAAGAATTATGTAAACAACCACAAACCTATATAGTTAGTTCAATATGCGTTATCACACAGTAAACAATGAAATATTAAACATTATATGCATCAACCACACATTGTATTTCATTCATACCCATTCAATTACATATATGTAAGACATGAAAGACATTTTACATTAAGCTCCTAAACTAGGTACACATGTATCTACAAACTCCCCCTTGGACCTAGTTTACATTATCGTTTAGCATTCTTCATCAGCTCTTCAAACTTCTTGTACTTCTCCTCTCTAGTAGCTCCGGCCTGTATCTCAAATGCAAAACAGAGCCTTATAACATTTTTAAACTGGAGGGCTTGTACAATGTCTTGCGAATCATAGAATAGTGGCCACTTGTATAAAGTATAAACATCATTAGCAGACAAGTTGGTTAGCCACATAGGGTCAAATACCCGGATAGTATCCATTTGGCTCTCCTTCTATAAGACTATGACCGCTTCCCCTATTCTCCAATCGTAGTACCACCACTTGAAGTGTGGAGTGGAGTCCTGTGGCATTTCCCTTAGAGGGATTCTTGACATTGTGCATGGAGGACTCCACTTCAGCACTATCTTTGGCTTTCTAGTATTGGGATCAACTTCAGACCGTCTGATGTACCTCGTCGGTTGTTGAGGTCTGAAGTTAACCCACCTGGTGTGGTACTCTTTCTTCAATGCAGCCTCAAACCAGCCTGACATTTTCTTTAGATTAGCATATAGCAACTTCAGTCGTGCCAGCTGGTTGAGCTCAAAACCAGGAAGAGTCTTTAGATCGTGTGGAAATCTAAAGTACTCTATGCCCTTTTCTCTCTTCACGGCATACACGTTAAGATCCTCAAAATATGCCCACGCTATAATCTTTTCTGACACCTTTAGATGCTTCTTCACTTTGTAGAGCTTGGTGTAGGCACTCGACTTTGGAGTAGTGCGTTGAGCTCGGATCTCTGCAAAACATGCCACCCATTCAGCATTTTTGATGTTGACATCAGCGTCTGAGGCTTGGGCTTGATCCTTATTCTTCTCGGACTCTTGCTCCATCTGATCCAGTTTTTCAAACGTATCACTGACGAGAGTATCACCTAAATTGGGGACTACATTTCCCTCTCTGTCAGCATACTCTGGATAATGGTCAGCCATGACATCCTCGATCTCTATTTCATCTATGTCATTTAGCTCATCATTACTTGTAACTTCAACAGTAGGAGCATCCTTGACAATCTTGTCCGGGTTGAGCCGGAACATCTCAGCAAGTTGTTCGTCAGTAAGGTCATGAATGATTTCTCCTTCTTCGGAGTTTAACTCACAGACCTCCTGACAATCCCTTGCAAATCAAGTATCATAGTGAATTGAGACTTGATTTGCTGAAGGGGAGCAACATCATACTCGTCTTGTTGAGATGGTTGATCTACTTGATTTAAACATTTAACACATCAATCATTTGTCAGTAATCAAGACAGTAAAATATCAAATATATATATAAACATTAAGTACATACGTTTAATACATGATTCAATTACACAAGATTTAAAATTACATAAACATCTAAACATTACTTTTATCCTGAATCATGGGCTCTTCTGCAGGCGGGACTGAGGACGAGGATCCCTAATCCTGTGCCTTCTTGGAGTGCCTCTCTCTTGCTTGTGTGGCAGCCGATACAGCCGCATCATCTCCTTCCTCATCATCTCCTCCCTCTTCCTCTACTGCACCATCATCACCTCCTTCTTCTGTCTCATCCTCATCATAATCCTCATCATCCTCATCCTCATCATCATCGTCATCACCACCATCATCATCTCCCTCTCTAATCTTGAGAGGCTCATCTTTAAAGCCTTTGAGCCTCAGCATCAACTTCTTGTTCTTCACCTCAAGATCCTATATCCTCTGTACTACTAAGGTCTGCTGCTCATGAAGCTCAGCTATCTCCTAAGCCTTAAGCACAATCCGGTTAAGATTGGCCAGCTGCTCCTCTAACCCAACTGTTTGGAGAGAGGATCCAAATTCAATGGGACCTGAGATGAGTCCTAGCTCTGTGGGTGGTGGTAGTGGTGGTGGATGTAGTGTAGATGGGTGGTGGCATAGGTGTAGCTGGTAG
Source organism: Flaveria trinervia (assembly GCA_025506515.1). Classification (NCBI taxonomy): domain Eukaryota; kingdom Viridiplantae; phylum Streptophyta; class Magnoliopsida; order Asterales; family Asteraceae; genus Flaveria; species Flaveria trinervia. The sequence continues at coordinate 90,674,043 of CM046450.1, forward strand.
AGGGGTGAATGTAGTAGTGGAAGGTGGAGGTGTGGTAGTAATGGTAGGTGGAGTGGTAGTAGTAGTGGTGGGTGAGGTAGTGGTAGGTAGAGGTGTGATAGTAATAATGGGTGGAGTGGTAGTAGTGCTGGTGGGTGAGGTAGTGGTGGTGGTAGCTGTGGTGGTAGTGGGGAAAGAGGTTGTGATCAACGTGTACCTCCGTCTCTTAGGCTTTATCCCGTGGGGCTGAGCCATCCTTTTTTTCCTCGAACCCTTCAAGGAGGATGCGCCCCCTGGGATGCTGGGCTGGCCTCGGGTGTTGGTAGGATCAGTCGTAGTCTCCCCAGACTCGCCCAGGCGTCCTCCAACCGCCCGAATCCCTCGCTCGGCGGCAACCACCTGCTGCCCCACCGTTCGAGTCAACGGCTCCTCATCATCCTCCTCCTCCTCATCAGGATAGAAATCCTGATGGAATCCAGCGGTATCCGCTTCTCCGTGGTGGATGGTGGAGGTGTAACATCTGTGGTGGTGGCCCTAGATGGGGTCGGGCTAGTGTCTCCACCATCACCACTGTCATCATCATCCAAGTCATCAGCGGGGAGCACAATCTGCTCAGTGTTTGAGTCACTGTCATCGTTGCGCACTTCCTTCGTGTCAGCGCCACGTACTCTTCCCGGGCCAAATGCCCAAACAACCTCCTTACAGGGGCTTCACCTGCTTCCCCCTGTACACCTTCATCCTCCCAAGGGTGGTGTCATCCATGACCTTGAGCACCACGGTATCCTCCTTCTCTTTTGGCAGTAAAGGGAGCTTCTCGTCAATAATCATCTGCATAAAAGAAAGGTACATGCAAAAGCCCTTCTTTTCCTTTGCCTCGATGTTCTCCACCAGGTAAGTGAAGATCATCCTCCAGAAGCTGAACTGATGGTTCAGCACCAACGCCACATAGGCGTTCTGAATCTGATCAGATAGCTTATCGAAGCCTCCCTTCCTTGAGGCAATGCACTTAAGAAGCACATGGGCTAGTACTTAAATTCGGGGCACAGGTTGCTCTTGTTGAGCACACCTGCGTTGATATCCCTCGAGTATTGGCCCGTAGAAAATAGCCTCGTACAGTCAGTGGGTGTAGTCGTGTAGGGCAGTCAGCATCATCCCCAAACTCCAAGACTATCCTGAGATCGTCCTCATTGATCTCTATAGCCTGAACAAAAATGGAGCTCCTGATGCAGTGGGGCTCTAAGAACCTATCGACAACAGCGCTCTCCCAGAAAGCCTAATGAACTGAATAGTACGGAGTGCACAGAGTCGATATAGCATGGAAGATCCTCGATCTCCGTAAGAATGTAATAATACGCAAGAAATCAGCCGCGTTTCGGGAGGTCAGATCCAGATGAGCACAAATGTTATGCTTTGTGCTCATAGTCCAACGACTCGCCATCTATTACACAATGAAAATAAACGTTAGTGTGTGTCAATGAGTAACAATATGATTCATTGGACTTGAAATCTTATGTTCTGTCGTGCGAATGAGCTGTGTGACTGAGATCTAGTCGTGCGAATGAGCTCATACGTACGACTGAGCATACGACTGGCTTAGTCGTATGCTATCCCATGCGTTTACACCAGTCGTGCGACTAAACTCATACGCAAGGTTCAGTCATGCAATTGAGCCATTCGTCCAGCTCAGTCGTGCGATTGAAGTTCATAACGGTGTCCATACACATGACAGACTGTTTTTGCATTCAAATTCAAATTTTGAGCAAAATTCAATGTTAGATGTTGTGGTTTGGCTCATTTGTTTCTTAAAAGACTGACTTAACACCTAATAACCTTTATTTGAACAATATAATTAGTTTTATAGGTATCTTAGGCAAATTAAGTCTCGATTAAGTTTAGGGCTTAAATTCGATCATTAGGGCATGAATTGATTGAATTTTGGAGCGAATATCGTCGCGTATTGACAGGATCAGCGATCACAAGTTTGATGTATTAGAGTTCAAAGCAGCGGAGTACGAACAAGAATTAGACAAATTGTAGCAAGTAATCGATACTTGTATGCATTAAGAGCACATACGGTTATAGTGAGAGAATATATATTTCTGTTTAGAGGAATGTTTATAGATGTAGAATATTTCTAATCAAATCATTCATATCATTCCGTCATTCACCCTTATATTACAATAGGTTGTCACTCCTTATATAGAGTGCAACAATCACTGCTGTTATCACGGAAAGTGACAACTGGCAGATCTAATACAAAAATAACTAATTCTTAACAAACTACTGAAATGTTCACAACTACTGAGAACATATCAGAGTACAAAATATAAAACTACTGAAACTACAACGACTGAAGAACAAGCTCTTCAGTCGTTTTACAAAACTACTGAAACATAAAACTACTGAAACTAGAAATATAAAACTACTGATATCACAACTACTGAAGAAGTACTCTTCAGCAGTTGTGACAAACTACTAAGGCTTCAGTATTTGATCTTCAGACTTTGACCTTCAGGTGTTTCATCAGCTGATGACTTCAGTAGATATCATCAGCTGATGTCTTCAGTCTTTGTCTTCAGACTTTGTACATCAGTTGTTGATCTTCAGCACTTGTAAACTCTTCAGCTGTTGTACTTCAGTACTTTGGTCTTTCAGCTTCAGCACTTGTGTTCTTCAGCTGTTGTACTTCAGTACTTTAGTTCTTCAGCTGTTGAGTCTTCAGCACTTGATCTTCAGCTGTTGAAGTCTTCAGCACTTGTCAAACTACTGATGAGGCTTTCAGCAGTTGTTGTGATACCATGTGGGACTTAGAGGTTTTCCGATCTTGGCTCATTGGTTCTTTTGGTCCAACACGTATTACCTGGATAAACACTAGAAATCGTTAGATCACAACAATCAGTAGTCTAGAACAGTCAAATGAAAATCGGGCAGCGTAACGGTACTTCGTGCGATAAAGTGAGCGATTGGGGTGAATCGGGCATCGTAACGGTACTTTCAAGAATTGCAGCCACGATGATTGTCAGTATACTTGTCCACTTAAATCCATACATAGACTTTTGACATAGATTGGTGATATGTTAGGTTTAATTATTTCAACCAGCATTTGTGGATCACACGCTTATATGGTAATCAACGTTCCTTAGGAGATTTTTAAGCGGTCTACGGGTAGTATTCAAGAAGAAACTATTCTAGAGCTTTCAAAGAGATGCTAAGCCTCAGGTCAGTGCCACCACACAGCAGAGAAGCGCAACCAACAATGAATTCTAGAATATTTAGGTTATGCTTATCCTCAGGTCAGTGTGACCGCACAGCAGAGAGGCACACAACCTATCTTCTTGTTTGAGCAATTATATTCTTTTTGCACAGATTGCACCAACAACATAGGTTATTAGCTTGATTTCTTTTTTGCATTTTTCATGTGCTTTGCTCATTTTATGGTCATCTGCACACATTTGTGGCGTTTGTTTTGCTCGTCACCCCTTATTGGAACTTTGCTGATTGTGTTAACCAGGGATAAGATGATAACCCACAGCTTGTTGAACAACTTAGTTTGAACTTGAAATCACCAACGAGGTCTACTTATCTATTGTGTTGAATCTACCGACACATCATCTAATGGTCTAGCAATCTCTAGGTCTACTTTCTCCGTGTTACCTTAGTAGCAGCTAGTTTTACTATCATTTTTCCTTTTATTGTTGCTTAGACTTCTCAGACTTATACTTCAAATTTTGCATCTTAAACAATATCATTCTTTTTAAAGTCCCAAACTCTTTGTTCATGTGTACTATTATATTCCATAGACATTGAATCATATCACAGATACAATCTCATTTCTATTAGCTAGACTGTCCTCCTTCCTCCTTTTTTAGTACTGAAATTAAAACAACTAATTTAATACTAATTTAACACATTCTCCCCCTAAGATTCTAAAACCGAAAATGTTTTTGCGTTTAGAATATTAATAGGCAAAGATATAAAATAAAATAAATTAAAATAAATTAAAAAATAAAAATGATGTCTACTTGTCAGACTATGTACTATCTTCGTCAAAAATCACTTCACTTTTCTTTTTAACGCCGTTGACCTCTAACAAATATAAAAAACGTGGTTTATCAAATTTTTTTGTGTAGAGGTCAGCGCATTGAAAATCTGTATTAATTTTAACGACATCGATTCAATTCTTTTCAAAACAATCACGTATAAAGTGATATTTAATGCCGATGTGTTTGGTCTTAGGATGTTGGACCGGATTTTTAGTTATAGCTATAGCATCAGAATTATCAAAAAATATAGGAGTGTTAGAGAATTTCAAACCGTAGTCCCGCATTTGGTGTTGAATCCAGATGATTTGTGAACAGCAGCTTGCAGCAGCAACATATTCAGCTTCACAGGTTGACAGAACAATCGATATCTGCTTTTTACACTGCCAAGTGACTAATCTTCTCCCAAAGAATTGACATCCCGTTGATGTTGACTTGTAGTTCATTTTGCAACCGCCGTAATCCGAGTCACTATACGTTGTAAGCTTGAAATCATCATCATAAGGATACCACAACCTGAGTGTTGGAGTACCCTTGAGATAACGAAATATCCTTTTGACTCCGAGGAGTTGACCTTCAGTTTCGCCTTATATGTGGAGCATAAACACGTCACATACATGATATCCGGTCATGAGGCGGTGAGGTACATGAGAGATCCGGTCATTCCTTGGTACATGGTGGCATCAACCAAATCACCATTTTCGTCGGGTGCCACATCATGGTTTGTGGCAAGTGGAGTCCCAGCTACTGAAGCATTCTCCATATCGAACCGACTGAGAATATCACCTACATACTTGGTCTGATGTAGGAAAATTCCCTTAGGTATCTGATCCACCTGTAGCCCGAGAAAGAACTTCATCTCTCCCATGGCACTCATCTCAAACTCAGCTTTCATAACTGCTTCAAATTCTTTACATAGTTCTTCATTTTTGGAACCGAATATTATGTCATCAACATAATTTGAACAAGCAGTAAGTCACCATCCTTTTCTTTGATGAAAAGTGTACAGTCAATCACTCCTCTGCGAAAACCGTGTTTCACAAGATGAGTTGAGAGTTTTTCATACCATGCTCTTGGGGCTTGATAGAGCCCATAGAGAGCCTTGTCTAGTTTGTAAACTTTGTCCTGATGATACGAATCCTCAAATCCTTCGGGTTGACTGACATACACCGTCTCCTAGATTTCACCATGAAGAAACGCACTCTTTACATCCAGTTGGTATACTTTAAACTTCATGTAAGATGCATAGGCTAGGAAGATACGGATTGCTTCCATTCTCACCACAGGTACAAAGACTTCATTGTAATCAATCCACTCGACTTGTCGAAATCCTTGAACTACCAGTCGAGCCTTGTTTCTGATTATGACCCCTTGGTCATCTTTCTTGCATTTCAAGACCCATTTGGTGCCAATGACCTTAGCTCCTTTAGGTCTATCCACTAGTTTCCATACACCTAACTTCTTGAATTAAAGAAGTTCCTCTTGCATGGCACTCACCCATGCCTCGTCGTTTAGGGCTTCACTGACATATTTTTGCTCAAATTGAGACACAAAACATCAATACGAACCATCGTGAAGATATCCCTTTTCCATCATCGAGGCATAATCAGCTGAGTAAAGCTGATTTCTTGTCTGAACTCCTGATCTTACATCTCCAATGACATTGTCCAGAGGATGATACATTTAAGCATGATCCAGGAGTGGTGGTACAACTACCTCATGATCCTGTGACAGCAGGTTTGGTATCTAAGGCAGTGGAGTGTGAGGTACGAAGTTCAAAGGCATCAAAATCAGATGCTTATGTACTTGAAGTAGGTGGAACCTGTTCCTCCTGATCCACCTAAACGTTCTCCACGTCTTCATCATCAGAGGAAGAGTCACTTACTTCCAGTGCTCCCCTTGAATGACCAAAAGACTCACCTTGTGAACCTAATGTTGTTGAGTCTTGTGATGGTGTGTTTAAGACATCATACATCATTTTGGTTGCCAACTCATCTTCAAGAGGGGAGAGAAAGATGTTGAAGGACTTAAGAATCCATCATAATCAAAAAAGAATGAGAGTCCTTTTCCAGCAGGAGGAGTGGTGTATCTCTGTACATCAACATTGCACCACACTTCTACTTGACCCGTTGAGTTGTTGTAAACTCTCTTATTCGGAATGTATCCTAAGAAAATCCCCTCTTCGGCCTTCTTGCTAAATTTCCTTGACTGAGTTTTCTTGAGCAATGTACAAGGTGCTCCAAACGATTCAAGGTACTCAAGATTAGGTTTACGTCATTGGAGTAACTCGTAACATGTCTTACCATGACGCTTGACCACCAAGACTTGATTGAGAGTAAACATGCGTTAGCTACTGCCTGTTCCAAAATTGGATATGCAGTTTCAAGTCTGCTAGCATCATCCGGGTTGTCTCTATCAAGCTTCTATTCTTTCTCTCAGCAACTCCATTCATTTGAGGAGTGTAGGCAGATGTGAACTAGTGCACAATTCCTTTTTATTTGCAAAATGCCTCCATCCATTGATTCTTGAACTCGGTGTCGTTGTCTGAGCGAACTTGCCTTACCTTCAGCTTGTAGAGTGACTCCAATGTAGTTACTAGCTCTTTGAATGATTCAAATGTCTCTGATTTGGATTTCAGAAACATCACCCAAGAGAATCTTGAGTAATCATCTGTAACTACATAGCAGTACAAGTCGTCGGTAATGCTCTTTGTATTGACTGGGGCCAAAGAGATCCATGTGAAGGAGCTCAAGAGGCAGATCAATTGAGTGAACTTTCTTTGCCTTATGAGACTTCTTCATCTATTGCCCTTCTTACATGCGACACAAAAATCTGGTAATGGAAGTTCTTGACATTTACGCCTCACACTAGATCATTCTGGATCAGCGAATTAATAACTGTGCTGAGGAGAATAAGACAAAATCCGCCACCTGTACCTTTGAAGGTCAAGCACTCACTTAATGGAATGCTCATGCCCAGACTTAGGGTATTGACGCTGATTATCAAATCACTTGGGATGAGTTTAAACAAATGCTGACATATGAATATTGCCCCTGGAATGAATTGCAAAAACTTAAGGTCTAATTCTAGAACCACACCATGAAGGGTGCAGAATTTACAAGCTACACCACACAATTTCATGACCTTGCTCGTCTATGCCCTCACATGGTTAACGCAGAGTTCAAGCATGTGGAAGGTACATTTGGCCTTGCACCCCAAATTCATATCATGGTGACCTCATCCAAGTCGGCCACCATCCAAGAGGCTGTCAGGATTGCTTATGACCTGACTGATCAAGCTGTACATCAGGGAGTGTTTGTGAAGAAGACGGTAATGAAAAAGAACTATGACAACAAGAGGAAGTGGGACAACAATCATGGTCGAAATGCTCCGCATCAAAACCAAAAAACAAGAAGTTGTTAGGGTTTTCACTGCTTGCCTATCTGAGAAGAAGACAAACGGTGGGTATGCTGGAAACCTACCTAAGTACAACAAGTGTAACTTTCATCATCTAGGTGCATGTGGATATTCCATGTGCCTGAAGTGCAAAAGTTTTGGCCATCCGACTAAGGACTGCCTAAAGCCCAACCCTGCTCCTAAAACAAGAAACAATCGTGCATGCTTAGAATGTTGTGTTAGCGGGCATTTTCACTCTGAACCTGAAGCAAACTGGTGGAGACAACGCACGTGGTCGAGCTTTTGTGATTGGAGCTAGAGAATGTTAGGAGGACTGTGTACGTACAGAGTACTAACTGATTCTTTGTTATACCAGATCAAATAGTGCGGAATCCTATTTGATTGGCAATCCAATCAGTGAGAATGATTATCCGATTGATATAAGATTGAAACTAAACTTTAAGAATGAATAGGAATCGACCAGGAATGATCTATAAACTGGACAGGCTATTTGGGACACTCTGGATGGCTAGGGTTTATGTGTATGCGTAACATCTCTTCGAGTGTTTTTTTCACGAATTAGGTGTTATTTATAGGTTAGCGGTTTCCATTCGTATGACTGACCATTAGTATGGTTCAGTCATGCGACTGAATCATGCGATTGAGTCATACGCACGACTGAAGATTCAGTCATGCGACTGAGTCAATCTTATGTCTCAATCATACGAATGATCCAGTCTCCTGGTTCAGTCGTGCGACTGGTCCATAAGCATGATGTATTCATGCGTATGGTCCATATGTATAGGCCATTAGCATGAATACTCATCCGACTAGGTTGACATAATACTCAATCATTATTGACTTAGAATTATGTACAACAACCTCAAACCTATATAAGAAGTCATACATATGAATTAAAGATAACTAAACATCAAATCATATATCATTTTTCATTACATTGTCAAATTACACATACATAAGAAATGAAAGACTGTTAGGATCAGCAATCTACGTTTGATTGATTAGAGAGTATAGCAGCGGAAATCAAACAATGAATTAGCTAATTCACAAGAACACAAAAGATATTCAAGGTAAGAACAAACGGTTATAGACAGAAAGAATTCTGCAAATATATTTCATTCAATATTCGCTTTCGTGGTAACAGAATGTCACACATACAATTAGGTCAACATCTCTTATATAGGAGATGTGACGTCTGCTGATGTCACTTGATAGTGACATCTAACAGAATTTATTCAAACTACTGATAGTTAACACAACTACTGAAGATGTCAAACAGCTGACATCTTCTTACAAAAATGCTAAGTGTTAACTATCACTACAACTACTCAAAAGAAACTACTGAAACTACAACGACTGAAGAACATGCTCTTCAGTCGTTTTACAAATACTGAAACGAAAAAGAAAACTAATGAATGAAACCATCACAACAACTGAAGAATGCTTCTTCAGCTGTTGTAACAAACTCTGAAAGCTTCAGTACTTGTACTTGAACTTTAGATGCTGTCATCAGCTAATGTCTTCAGTCTTTGTACTTCAGTTGTTGATCTTCAGTACTTTGTTCTTCAGCTGTTGATCTTCAGACTTTGGTCTTCAGCTGTTGAAGTCTTCAGTACCTTAGTCTTCAGCTGTTGATCTTCAGTCTTTGGTCTTCAGCTTTTGAAGTCTTCAGTACTTTAGTTCTTCAGCTGTTTAAATCTTCAGACTTTGTCAAACAGCTGATCAAGTCTTCAGCAGTTGTTATGATGTCTGTGAGACTTAGAGGTTTTTCTGATCAGGCTTATTGGTTCTTTTGGTCCAACAAACTCCCCTGAACCAATGCAGCCAAAACCTCTAAACTTATTGAAGATGTCCCACTTATTATGGCAGAAGGATTGGTCTTTTTGTCTTCTAGATCAGCTCAGAAGTGACCTTTTTAAGCACAGGCCTGGGAAGAAGTCTCAATGATCTGTTTGGCAAAGTATGAATGGGAACTCTGTCTTGGGGAACTGGACACAGAGTTGTTACCCCATTCATGAGATCTACTTCCCCACTATGAGTCTGTATGACTCTCTTGTGTAGGCCTCAAGGAAGGTAATTTGTTCCTCCATGGTCAACTCTTCAGCACCTCCTTCAAATAATGATTCAGGCCCATAGTACTCAGATAGGTATTTGACCTGATTCCCATTCTTTAGCTCCACAGTTGTTATTATTCTATAAACAAATTCATTAGGGTGATTACCCTCTAGAAACAACTGGAGCTCATTCTTTCTGACTTCTTCACCTCTTATAAACTAACCCCTTTTTCACCATTTTATTTTCAAGCATCTTCTGTGAGGTTTGGTTAGCTTTATAAGCTTTCTTGAAGTCTTCTAGGATTTCCCAGGGTGATACTACAAAGACCAGGGAGATCACTTCATCTACAATCTTTTTCACCTGGCCAATGTATCTCTGTGGTATGTTTTTCTTGTGAATCTGTGAGACACCCTGGGATCAGGCCAAATCCTTACTCTCTCCTTTTGATATTGAAATGTATGCTTAAGAGTGTATAATCTGAGAGCTTGCTTCTTCATGTTGATGATAGAAGATGTGGCTGCATATGCTTTGTCAACCCTCCTCAACAATTCCTCATCGTGTTGTTTGTGAAGTTCTTCTTCTAGCTTCACTTTCACAATTGTGTCTTTGAGTTTCAGGAGTAATTGTCGGGGAGTGACTGTGGCCTTCGGCAACTGTATAACAGCTGAGAGTGGCAGTCTATCTTCATCATCATCTTCTTCATCATCTTCTAGCCTCAATACCCTTCTTTCTTCTTCTGGGGTACATCATCGGCTATTGGTTTTGAGGGTAAGGGAGTTGGTTTGGTGGGGTGTTGTTTTGGTGGTTTAGGTGTGGGAATGTTACAGGATGTTCTAGCATTTTGGAAGTGAGTGTGGCTTTAGATTGCTTGGCTAGTTCAGTCCTGCTCCCAGCACCAGCTTCATTCAAAGCTTCAATAACTAATCCTTTAGTGTATACTTCAGACGAACAAATCTTGGTGGTTATTGCCAAGATGCTGTCCCTGGACCAAGCCTTGATTTCGATCATTGATCTTCCAAGATATTTTGCTATAAATCTGATCATGATCTCCAGCCTTTCTCTTTCTAACACATCATAACTTGCCCATCTGTTCTGGATTTCTTCAATCTCTAATCTTCTAATCTCAGAGTCAAGTTTGTCAGTGTCATGGCCTTGCCTAAACAACTAATCAATGATGTTATCCATTGATCTGCTGTGTTCAGCATCAGCCTCTTTCACCATCAGCCTCTAAGGCAGTCTCTTTCTCATTCTTTCTTTTCTTGATTTCTCCATGTCAGCTTCTTTCTCCTTCTCTTTTTCCTTCTCCTTCTCTTTTTCAGTCTCCACTACCATCTCATTCTCCTTTACCAATTCTGTTTCTTTCTCTTTCTCTTCCTCTCTGCACTCCTTTTTCTTTTTGCTTTCACTGACTGAATCTCCCCCTTTTTGGTTGCATTGGTTGCAAGGGTTTGATTGTTAGAAAGCTGTTTGCCCACAACTTCTTCTATCAAGGGTTGTATTACTGAGGAAAGCCTCTCATCAATGGTTTGATCACTATATCAGTGATTATAGGTGTGATGAGAGGTAGGGAATTTTGGAAGATAGCAGCTATTTGCTCAGGGGGGTTCTTTCCTGAGAAATAGTGCCAGAAGCAGAGGCAGGTGGCTGAGAATTTGGGTGGCTCTGTGTTTAGGAGACCTTCGATGAAGGTGCCATCTGTGGGGTTTGAGAGGCAATGGTCTTTGATCCGCAGAAGTTTTGGCAAGCAGCTCTTTGTGTCTGCTCACCTCCTCTTCCAGGATGGTGTTTTGGGCTAAGACATCGTAAAGAAGCCCAGTCATCATCAGTGGGTACTGAATCACCTGACCTCCTGATAGAATCAGGATGAACATGCACTGAGTGTAGATCAGTTGTAGCATGTGCCCCTTTGTCTTGGAACTAGGGGACTTCCTGCCTCAGGACTATGTCCTTCATCAGCAGTTGCCTCTGGTAAGGTCTTAGTAATGGTACCAACTACATCCTGATCATATGCTGAAGCAGGATAAGTGGCAGCCTCACCAGAAGTTCCAATCTCCTTTTCTACACTAGGAAATGGAACATTGTAACCCCTATGTTGTGGGTTATTAGATGCACTTTGATCCTCCCCCTCAATGGTAGAGGTATGCCCAGTTGTAATTGGTATCTGGGGAGGGGGTGAGGAGGGCAACTGACTCAGCACTTGTGCAACAATTAATGTAGGACTTTGGGGGGCGGTTGCATGTGGTGATTGGGTAGAAGCAGATGGCACCCGGGGTGAATGGTGCGCTTCAATGGTAACCCTCTCAAGTGAGATAGGCGCCAGCATTGTGGGTTCCCCAATATTGGTTGCAACAGGATCCTGTTGAGAGGATGCCTGTGTGGCTTTGGCACGTTGAGTCTTTGACACAACTGGGGGGTTAATACCAGTATGTGCTTCCTGTGTTTGTGGTACAAGGGCATCCTCAGGGGACTCATCTCCCTGAGTAGCTGTTTTTGGCTTTTTGGATTTAGGTTTGGTGGGGACTCTGGTTCTGGAGGTGGTGGTTGTGGGTTCCAACTGCGTGGGTTTTCGCAGTTTGGCAGCCTGTTTCAGTGTGTGGTCAGAGTTGTGTCTGGAGTATACTTCAGGCAATGCAGTCGTTGCAGGGACTCCCAGGCCAACAAGTCCCTCAGCTTGCAGCTGATTCTCTATTATAGCCATAATGAACCGAGGATATAATATCCAGCGGTTAGAAATAGATTTTGAGGCCATATCCTTAAGTTCAAGAAAAATGATTTCAGAAAAGTTTAAGTCTTGTTGCTCAAGGATAGAGAATAATACCTGCTGCCACCTTGTAGACATTTGATCCCAAGAGGAAGTCTTAGGAGCTAAGCAAACATTTACCATGTGAAATATAAGACGTTCTACATCATGGAAATGTTTCTTCAGGATGGTAGAGGTACTAAGGTTTCCCTGATATCCATGGTGGGCAAAGGATAAATCAGTTGTGCCCTTTGGATACCCAGCAGGAAAAGTGGCATCATCCAGGTTTAGGGTTTGGCGAAGTATATCAGGAGTGATGACCACTTGATGGTTATTGACGACCGACTGGAGAGACTCGGTGTTGTTCTCCCCAGTTGTGAGGGTAACGTTCGTCCAAAATTGGTGAAGGGATTCGGCATGAATGATGGGATTTAGAAGGAAGGCCGTTTTGTAGGGAGATTGGACCATTAGATCAATGGCGTTGTCGAACTTTGTCCAGAAGGGTGATTTTGTGAGGTAGGCAACACAGTTATGGCGTGGTTTGAACTGCATGGTCGCCATTAATGAGAGAGAATTTTTGGAGATTTGAACGTTAGGTTTGGAGAGGATGAAGCGCTGAAGGCTTAGGTATTAGGTATTTATAGGGTAAGGGTTAGAAAATGACTGAAGGGTTTGGTGTTAGTCATCAGTAGTTGTAAACGACTGATGACGTGGTATTACCCTTTCAGATGTTGAAACAAATGAAGTCTTGGTTTTAGGCATCAGCAGTTATAAAACTGCTGAAAGCCATGGTTTTAACTTCAGATGTTTGAAAACAACTTAAGACTTGGTTTTAGTCATCAGTAGTTGTGAAACTACTGAAGACCTTGGTTTTGTCATCAGTTATTGTAAACAGCTAATGACTTGGTTTTAGTCATTAGTAGTTGTGAAACTACTGAAGACATGGTTTTGTCATTAGTTGTTAAACAGCTGATGACTGGTTTTAGTCATCAGTAGTTGTGAAACTACTGAAGACATGGTTGGTCATCAGTTGTTAGAATGAAACAGCAGTTGTAGAACAACTGAAGAGAAATCTCATCAGTAGTTTTCGTCAATTCATAGCCTTTCAGCTGTTTCATACTGTCCTCAACACTTACTCATCAGCCTTTTAGCTGTTTTCAATTGTTTCATAGGACATCAGTACTTAATCTGTTTTTACTGACATCAGTAGTTATAACTACATCAGTAGTTGTAACTTTATCAGTTGTTTTAACAGAATCAGTACTATATGTGATATGGTACTAATGATCATCAGTACTTATATACTGAAATCATCAGTAGTTATCACTTATTCTAGCTGCAGCATACCAAGCCTTAACACTAGGTTTTGGAAAGTTGAACTATCCAAAGGCTTAGTAAAAATGTCTGCAAGCTCATCAGCACTAGGCACAAACTTAGGATCAATCTGACCATTTTCAAAACAATCCCTAATAAAATGATGTCTGATCTCTATATGTTTGGTCCTAGAGTGTTGGACTGGATTTTTGTCAATGCACAGAGCTGAAGCACTATCCATTAATAATGGAGTCTTAGTCTCTGTAATGCCATAATCCAAAAGTTGGTTCTGAAGCCAGAGTACCTCAGAGGTACAACTTGCAGCAGCAATGTACTCTGCTTCAGCAGTGGATGTAGCAACAGATGTTTGTTTCTTACTCTACCAAGAAATCAAACAGTTGCCTAGGAATTGACATCCACCAGAAGTTGACTTTCTAGTTAACTTGCACCCTGCATAGTCACTATCTGAAAAAGCAACTAATTTGCAAGAGTGTCCAGTGGAATACCATAAACCTAGAGATTGTGTACCTTGCAAATATCTAAAGATCCTCTTGGCTGCAATCAAATGAGACTCTTTAGGAGCAGCCTGAAATCTAGCACAAACACAAGTAGCAAACATGATATCTGGTCTAGAAGCTGTTAAGTACATCAAGGACCCAATCATACATCTGTAAAGTGTTTCATCAACAGCTTTACCTTTCTGATCCACATCCAGTTGTGTGGTGTTGCACATGGGAGTAGAACAGGGCTTACAATTTTGTAAATCAAACTTATTCAAAAGATCTTTTGTATATTTTGACTGATGAATAAAGGTTCCATCAGCCTTTTGTTTGATTTGCAAACCTAGAAAGAACTATAATTCTCCCATTGCACTCATTTCAAACCTCTTTTTCATTAATTTGGTAAAATCATCACACAACTGGGGATCAAAGGATGCAAAAATAATATCATCAACATAAATTTGAACAAGTAGCTTATGTTGATCCACCTTCTTAATAAACAAAGTTTATCTATGGAGCCTCTAGTGAAATTATTCTTGAGAAGAAAAGTGGAAAGTGTCTCATACCAGGCTCTAGGAGCTTGTTTCAACCCATAAAGAGCCTTATCAAGTTTATACACCCATTCAGGATGTTTATTGTCCTCAAAACCTGGTGGTTGACACACATAAACTTCTTCTTTTATTTTGCCATATAAAAATGCACTTTTGACATCCATTTGAAAAACTTTGAGATGGTGGAATGCAGCATAGGCTAAGAACAATCTAATTGCCTCTAGTCTGGCTACAGGGGCAAAGGTTTCATCATAATCAATACCTTCTTCTTGTGAGAACCCCTGTACAACCAATCTAGCCTTGTTCTTAACAATAAGCCCATTTTCATCTATTCCTAAACACCCATTTAGTGCCTAATGCACACTTACCTGGAGGGGAGGAACCAGTTCCCACACTTGCTGTTTCTTGAACTGAAGTAGCTCAAGCTGCATGGATTCAACCCATCCATTGTCTCTTAAAGCAATATGATAGTTCTTTGGCTCTAGCTGACTGATGAAGAGAGCATAGAAGCAAAAGTTAGACAATTGACTTCTTGTTGAAACTCCAGCATTGATATCACCAATGATTTGAGACATTGGATGATTCTTCAGCTCTTGATAAACAATGATATCTGTGCAAGTGTTTGTAGAACCTTCAGCAGTAGCAGATGTTGATGCAGACTCTTGAAACCAAGAATTTGATGGTAACTCAAAAGATGTAGAGGAATCAGAAATCTCATCAGCATTGTTGTGGATGGAACTGCTGAAGCTACAGGAACATCAAGTTTAGCAGACTCAGGCAGTTGGTCACTAAACTTGAATAGGTGAGTATTGATATTATCATCATCATCATCAATACCACCAGGTGGAAGACATGCTGCAGAAGATGATTTATCCACATGGTCTGCAACAACTGGAGGTTGATAAGGAACATATTGCAGTATGTCCAAATCAAACAACTCCACAGGGTTTTGTGGAATCTTGTCCATTGGAGATTCATTAAACTTCACATGCAAAGTCTCTTCAACTATCTTTGTTCTGCAGTTGAAGACTCTGTATGCTTCGCAAGTAGATGAATAACCAACAAAATACCCTGCATCCACCTTAGGATCAATTTTTTGGAGTTGATCCTTTGTGTTGAGAATAAAACAGGGATACCCAAATGCTTTGAAAAATGAAATTAGAGGAGCCAAGTGATGTAGAACTTCATATGGAATCTTCACCAACCTCTGATTTACTAAGGCTCGATTCTGCACATAGCAAGCTGTGTTAACAGCTTCAGCCCAAAAGGTCAGTGGCAAACCAGAGTCAGCCAACATAGACCTTGCAGCTTCAATTAGGGTCCTGTTCTTTCTCTCCACTACTCCATTTTGTTCTGAAGTCCTTGGGATGCTAAACTGCCTTTTGATTCCCTTTGAAAGATAAAATTCATCAAGTGTATGGTTTCTGAATTCAGTTCCATTGTCACTCCGTATACACTTGACAGAAAGGGAATACTGCTTCTCAACATACAACACAAAGCTGATAATCTTCTAGAAACCTCATCCTTTGAATGCAGAAAGAAAGTCCATACAAATCTGGAGTAATCATCCACAATTACCAGACAGTATTTCTTCTTTGCCATGTTCATCACTCTTACAGGACCAAATAGATCCATATGCAGTAATTGCAAGCAGGCAGTGGATTTAGGCTCTTCAATAGGAGGGAATGAGACTTTGTGTTGTTTTCCTTTAAACAAGCAGTGCAGGTTTCATCACAGTGGAACTCCTTTATTGGTAAGCCTCTCACTAAACTATTGTGGATCAGCTGATTCATGTTTTGAAATTAACATGACCCAGCCTTCTATGCCACAGTTTAGATTCTTGAGGAGAGGCTTGGAAAATAGGCAAGGATGGCCTCTGATATTAATTTTCTGGAAAGATCTAAGGCATACACTCTTCCTGTCCTATTGGCCCTCAGGAGAGTGTGATCATCCAACACCTTATCAATCAAATTCAGAACTTTGGATGACAGAATCCTGCAGTTCTGACTGGTGAAAAGAGCAACATGGCCTTTATCACACATTGACTGACACTCAAGAGATTGTACTTGAGATTTTCCACATGATTAACATCATCAAACTTTATTTCTCCATTGGAGACAAAGCCTTTTCCAATGATGTAACCCTTAGCATCATTGCCAAAAGAAACAAACCCCTTCTTCCTTGAGAGTAGTCATGAAGAAGAGAGTTGTTCCCTGTCATATGCATAGATCCCCCACTGTCTACATACCAGATGCTACTTTGGCATGTTGAAGAACCCTGCAAGCATAAACAATTAGTTAGTTTTTGAGACCCAAACCTTTTTGGTTTTGGGTCTATTCACATCAACAGATGGTAAACTAACAGACTTGCTATGAATAACAGCCTGAGGGGATGGAGATGGTGAAGAAGAAGATTCCTTTGGCATGGATTTTCTTCTCTGTGGTTTCAACACAGGAGCATCTAATTGGTTGAATCTCCCTAATAGATGTTGAACCATCATAACAAGTTGTGTCTGATTTTGTGATAAAGCCTTCAGCTCATCAGACACATTAGTGCTTGAGTTTGATGAGTTCCTGTGTTGTACCATCTCTCTTTGAGCAACCTCAGCCGTTACCTGTTTAACCCCTTTCTTTGTGGATTTCTTTTTGGATTTTGGGGTTACAGGTTTTGATGTTGCTGATACAAATTTGATTTCAAACTCAGTTTTCATTTTATCCATTTTCTCTTTAATGTTTTCATTATGTTTGAGTTTGGAGCCCTTTTTATGCCAGCAATCATCAGTAAGATGATTGAATAAGCCACATATTTCACATGGCTTTTTCTTCATCTTAAGTTGATCATCTGCTGAAGAGGATGAAACTACTGAAGACTTGTTCTTCTGCAGTTTGCTATCAGTACTAGCAGTTTTCTTTGCTTTAGTACCTTCTTTCTTGATATCTTCTTCAGTAGTTTTCCCACCCTTTCTACTTGCATTTTTCTTTCCTTTAGTACATGTAGTAGTTTGGGCTTGTTCTCCAGGTGTTATGACATTCTTTTTAGTACTTTCAGTACTTTGTGAAATATCACCTGGAGTGATCAACTTTGTGATCATGTGAGTGTCAGCATTTGAACCATCAACATCAGCTGATAGTTTCTGAGAGGAATTAATGCTGACTTCTACTTCTGATGGTGTTGTATCAGATAGTAGATCACATGATGAAAAGGATTGGATATTGCTTTCACCATCAGATTCTACTTCTGCTCTAGGAGTAAAGCCTGTAGGAGGAGCAGTGTGATTATAACCAATGCCAAACTTCATATTGGAAGCAGATTGCTTACTAAGAAGCATTTCAAAACCCTTGCAAGAATTTACCCATCGATCACACTCTACCTGGGTAGTTGCAAGTGTTTCTTTGAGGTCTCTGTACTTCTCTAGAAATATCTCTTCCCTAGCCTTATCATCAGTGATTTGACATGTTAAGTTTGTAAATCTCATCATTCTTATCATTAATCACAGACTCAAATTCAGCTTTGCTTTTGGAAATTGTTTGTTCTAACTCAATGTTCTTGTTAATTAAAGCTACATTTCCTTCTCTAATAGATCCAAATGCGGCTATGCATGTTTCAGAACATAGTTTGGCTTTTGCCTCAGAGGATACCTGTGATACCTGTGGTGTAGAGGCATTAGAGGATGAAGTATCAGCAGACTCCAAAGCCATAAGAGCTAGATTTCCAAAAGGACTGTCACCACCATGTTGACCAGCACCAGAGAACAGTTGTTCATGACCAGACAAATCATCTGGTAAACTGCTCCAGTCAACAACTCCTGGGGTGAAAAAGCTGTGTTGTTGAGGTTGAGTTTGTTGATGAGATTGGGAAGGTTGAGGTTCGGGTAATGCATGTGGTTGTTGCGCAATTGGAGCTTGAACCGGATTTGGCTGAGGCAAGTAATAGCAGGGTAAAGGATATGACATTGGACCCTAGGGGACAAAGTATGCAGGAGATACAGGGTGTGATTGATGACCAGAACCAGCAGGATGTTGCCGTCTGTTTTGTAGACTAGTACTAGGAAAAGTCACAAAGGGGTAGAAGAGTTAGATCCAGTTGATCTACATTCTCTTGCAAAGTGTCCAAGCCTTTGGCATTTTGACACCTCAACTTACTCTTGTCAAAACCAACTTTGGTTTTGCCAGAGAGTCCAGGAAATTTCCTACCAGTTCTCTTGTAGAACTTCTGAGATCTGATATTAACTAAGGCCATTGGCTTAAAATATCCATCTTCTAAATCATCATCAGCAATTCCCTTCAGATCATCCATGATGAAGCATAGATTGTCACTATTACTGCCAGAATGACTATCAATACCAACAAATGCATGATCAGAACTGTTTGAAGAGAAATCAATATGCTCATCCTAATTGCTTTTAGATGCAGCATATTCTGACTCATGACAACCAAGGCTGTGTTCCCTGGTACAAAGTCATCAGTGAGCTTTCCTGATGATGACCGTTTCCTTTTCTGCTCTATCTCTCTTTCAAATGTAAGCAGTTTCCCATGAAGTTGGGTGAGAGATAGGCTATCCAGATTTGCACTAGAGCGTAGGACAATAGTGTATGTGTCCCATCTCTCAGGCAGTGATCTGAGGAATCTGTTATTCATCTGGCTGTTGGTGTATTCCTGTTTCACCATTTTCAGCTCAGAGATCAAACAGAAAAATGCTCACACTGTTGAGTCAGTGTCTCACCTTTTCTATGAGAGATGTCTCATAGTTGGGCGAGGATTTCTCTGTTGTTTGCTAAGACCTCATCAGTTCCACCGAATTGTTCCTTCAGTGCATTCCAGAGGTCATGAGCAGTTTCATGATGCATAAGCCTTGAATAGATTTCATTCGGCAGTGCCATGGCCAGAATTCCATGGGCTTTAGCATCAATC
This sequence comes from Flaveria trinervia, assembly GCA_025506515.1. Taxonomy (NCBI): domain Eukaryota; kingdom Viridiplantae; phylum Streptophyta; class Magnoliopsida; order Asterales; family Asteraceae; genus Flaveria; species Flaveria trinervia. The sequence goes on from CM046450.1 coordinate 90,693,549, forward strand.
TCAAACAGTTTCCGATCTTCATCTGAGTATTGTTCCTTCTTCTTCGGAACCATTGATTGGTTTCCGGATTGTTCACCATAGGCTTATGTGGTCCATGTACCACAGATGTCCAACAACCTGAACTGTTAACAGACAGGTGATGAAGCATCCTTGTTGCCATATTATACTCAGTCCTAACCTGTTGAACCAAAAGAACCATGAGCCAAGATCAGAAAACCTCTAAGTCCCACATGGTATCACAACAACTGCTCAAAGCTTCATCAGCAGTTTGACAAGTGCTGAAGACTTCAACAGCTGAAGATCAAGTGCTGAAGACTTCAACAGCTGAAGAACTAAAGTGCTGAAGTACAACAGCTGAAGAACACAAGTGCTAAAGCTGAAAGACCAAAGTACTGAAGTACAACAGCTGAAGAGTTTACAAGTCCTGAAGATCAACAATTGATGTACAAAGTCTGAAGACAAAGACTGAAGACATCAGCTGATGATATCTACTGAAGTCATCAGCTGATGAAACATCTGAAGTTCAAGTCGAAGACCAACTACTGAAGTTTCAGTAGTTTGTCACAACAGCTGAAGAGTACTTCTTTAGTAGTTGTGATATTAGTAGTTTTATATTTTTAGTTTCAGTAGTTTTGTAAAACGACTGAAGAGCTTGTTCTTCAGTCGTTGTAGTTTCAGTAGTTTTATGTTTTCAGTAGTTATAACAACTGATAACACTTAGCATTTTTGTAAGGATATGTCAGCTGTTTTGACATCTTCAGTAGTTGTGTTTCAGTTGTAATAAATCTGTTAGATGTCACTATCAAGTGACATCAGCAGACGTCATATCTCTTATATAAGAGGTGTCGACCTAATTGTAATTGTGACATTCTGTTACCACGAAAGCGAATATTGAATGAAATATATTTGCAGAATTCTCTCTCTATAACCGTCTTTGTTCTTCATTGAATATCGTTTTGTTCTAGTGAATCGACTAATTCATTGTTTGATTCCGCCTGCTATACTCTTCAATCAATCAAACATAGATCACTGATCCTAACAAGTGGTATCAGAGCATGGTTAATCATTGATCGATCTAACAATTGATCATTGAAACTGCTAATTGATTTCTGTGTTTGATTGAATTAGCGTATTTGCAAGAACTGGTTATAGATTATTGAATTTCTGTCGCTTTCGTTCATTTATTTTGAGAGATCTTCTGGTTCAATTGGTTGTTGCGTTTTGTTCTAAATCTGTTTTAGTTTAACCGAATTTGATTGAATCTGAGATGACGACTCCTTCTAATGATCATCACAATACCGGTTCCTCAACCAAGCCTCCGATGTTGGTTAGGACCGAGTATAACATATGGCAACGAAGAATGCTTCATCACCTGTCTGTTAACAGTTCAGGTTGTTGGACATCTGTGGTACATGGACCACATAAGCCTATGGTGAACAATCCGGAAACCAATCAAATGGTTCCGAAGAAGAAGGAACAATACTCTGATGAAGATCGGAAACTATTTGAGATTGATGCTAAAGCCCATGGAATTCTGGCCATGGCACTGCCTAATGAAATCTATTCAGGGCTTATGCATCATGAAACTGCTCATGATCTCTGGAATGCCTGAAGGAACAATTCGGTGGCACAGATGAGGTCTTAGCAAACAATAGAGAAATCCTTGCCCAACAATATGAGACATTCTCTCATAGAAAGGGTGAGACACTGACTCAACAGTTTGAGCGCTTTTCCTACTTGATACTATGAGCTGAAAATGGTGAAATAGGAATACACCAATAGCCAGATGAACAACAGATTCCTCAGATCACTGCCTGAGAGATGGGACACATACACTATTGTCCTACGCTCCAGTGCAAATCTGGATGGTCTATCCTCACCTAACTTCATGGGAAACTGCTTACATTTGAAAGAGAGATAGAGCAGAAGAGGAAACTGTCCTCATCAGGAAAGCTCAGATGACTTTGTACCAGGGAATACTGCCTTGGTTGGTCATGAGTCAGAATATGCTGCATTTGAGAGCAATATGATGAGCATATAGATTTCTCTTCAAATAGTTCTGATCATGCATTGTTGGTATTGAGAGTCATTCTGGCAGTAATAGTGACAATTTATGCTTCATCATGGATGATCTGAAAGGAATAGCTGATGATGATCTAGAAGAGATGGATATTCTGAGCCAAATGGCACTGATTAATATCAGATCTCAGAAGTTCTATAAGAGAACTGGCAGGAAATTTCCTGGACCTCTGGCAAAACCAAAGTTGGTTTTGAAAAGAGTAAGTTGAGGTGTCACAAATGCCAAAGGCAGGACACTTTGCAAGAGAGTGTAGATCAACTGGATCTAACTCTTCTGCACCCTTTGTGACTTTTCCTAGTACTAGTCCACAAAACAGAGGGCAACATCCTGCTGGTTCTGGTCATTATTCACATCCTAGATCTCCTGCATACTTGTTCCCCAGGGTCAAATGTCATATCCTTATCCCTGCTATTATATGCCTCAACCAAATCCGTTCAAGCTCAAACTGCACAACAACCACAAGCATTGCCGGAACCACAGCCTTCCCAATCTCATCAACAAACGCAACCTCAACAACACAGCTTCTTCACCCCAGGAGTTGTTGACTGGAGCAGTTACCAGATGATTTGTCTGGTCATGAACAACTGTTCTCAAGTGCTGGTCAACATGGTGGTGAAAGTCCATTTGGAAATCTAGCTCTTATGGCTTTGGATTCTGCTGATACTTCATCCTCTAATGCCTCTACACCAAAGGTATCACAGGTATCCTCTAAGGCAAAAGCCAATTATGTTCTGACACATGCATAGCAGCATTTGCATCTATTAGAGAAGCAAATGTAGCTTTAATCAACAAGAACATTGAGCTAGAACAAATAATTTCCAAAAACAAAGCTGAATTTGAGTCTGTGCTTAATGATAAAAATGATGAGATTTACAAACTGAAATGCCAAATAACTGATGATAAGGCTAGGGAGAGATACTTCTAGAGAAGTATAAAGATCTCAAAAAAAACCCTTGCAGTTACCCAGGTAGAGTGTGATAGATGGGTACAATCATGCAAAGGTTTTGAAATGCTTCTTAGTAAGCAATCTGCTTCAAATGTGAAGTTTGGCATTGGTTACAATCACACTGCTCCACCTACAGATTTTACTCCAAGAGCAGAGGTAGAATCTGATGGTGAGAGTAATAACCAATCCATCTCATCATGTGATCTACTTTCTGATACAGCACAATCAGAAGTAGAAGTCAGCACCAAGCCCTCTGAGAACTTATCAGCTGATGTTGATGGTTCCATGCTGACACTCACATGATCAATGAGTTGATCAACTCAGGAGTTAATTCTGAAATTCCTGAAAGGACTAGAGAGCGGATTTAACACCTGAAGTTCAAACTCCAACTACTGCCAGTACTGAAGAGAAGAAAATTGTCAGTAGAAAGAGTTTGAAGACTACTAAAGAGGCAGTCAAGAAAGAAAACAATGCTTCCAAAGCACTGAAGAACAAGTCTTCAGTTGCTTCACCCTCTTTAGTTGATGATCAACCTAGGATGAAGAAGAAACCATGTGAAGTATGTGGTTTGTTCAATCATCTTACAGATGATTGTGGTACAAAAGAGGTTCCAAACTCAAACAAAAAGAAGAAATTAAGAGAAAATGGTAAAAATGAAAATGAGTTTTAGACCACATTGTATCAGCAACATCAAATCCTGTAACCCTTAAGTCCTCAAAGAAATCCAAAAAGGAAGGGTTAAACAGGTGACAGCTGAGAGTGCTCAGAAGAAGAAGGTGCAACATAGGAACTTATCAATCCACTGGCAATGTGTCTGATGAGCTGAAAGCTTTATCACAAAATCAGACACAGCTGGTTATGATGGTTCAACATCTGTTGGGTAGAGTTAACCAACTAGATGCTCCTATGTTGAAACCACAGAAAAGGAGATCCAAGCCAAAGGACCTTCTTCTTCTTCACCATCTTCTTCCTCTCAAGGCTGTGTTTCAAATAAACCTGTTAGTTCACCATCTATTGATGAGACCAGGCCCAAAACCAAAAAGGTTTGGGTCTCCAAAACTAACTGATTGTTTATTATTGCAGGGTTCTCCAACATGCCAAAGTAGCATCTGGTATGTAGACAGTGGGGGATCTATGCACATGACTGGGAACAGCTCTCTTCTTCATGACTACTCTCAAGGAAAGAAGGGATTTGTTTCTTTTGGCAATGATGCTAGGGGTTACATCATTGGTAATGGTTTTTTCTCCAATGGAGAAATCAATTTGATGATGTTAATCATGTGAAAATCTCAAGTACAATCTCTTGAGTGTCAGTCAAATGTGTGATAAAGGCCATGTTGCTCTTTTCACCAGTCAGAACTGTAGGATTCTGTCATCCAAAGTTCTGCATTTGATTGATAAGGTGTTGGATGATCACACTCTCCTGAGAGCCAACAGGACAGGAAGAGTGTATGCCTTAGATCTTTCCAAGAAAATAGATCTCAGAGGCAATCCTTGCCTATTTTCCAAAGCCTCTTCTCAAGAATCTAAACTGTGGCACAGAAGGCTGGGTCATGTTAATTTCAAAAACATGAATCAGCTTATCCACAATAGTTTAGTCAGAGGCTTACCAATAAAGGAGTTCCACTGTGATGAAACCTGCACTGCTTGTTTAAAAGGAAAACAACACAAAGTCTCATTCCCTCCTATTGAAGAGCCTAAGTCCACTGCCTGCTTGCAATTACTGCATATGGATCTATTTGGTCCTGTGAGAGTAATGAGCATGGCAAAGAAGAAATACTGTCTGGTAATTGTGGATGATTACTCCAGATTTGTATGGACTTTCTTTCTACATTCAAAGGATGAGGTTGCTCAGAAGATTATTCACTTTGTGTTGTATATTGAGAAGCAGTATTCCCTTCCAGTCAAGTGTATTAGGAGTGACAATGGAACTGAATTCAGAAATCATACACTTGATGACTTCTATCTTTCAAAGGGAATCAAAAGGCAATTTAGCATCCCAAGGACTCCAGAACAAAATGGAGTAGTGGAGAGAAAGAACAGGACCCTCATTAAAGCTGCAAGGTCCATGCTGCCTGACTCTGGTTGCCACTGACCTTTTGGGCTGAAGTTGTCAACACAGCTTGCTATGTGCAGAATAGAGTTTTAGTAAATCAGAGGTTGATGAAGACTCCATATGAAGTTCTCCATCACTTGGCTCCTCTAATTTCATTTTTCAAAGCATTTGGGTGTCCCTGTTTTATTCTCAACACAAAGGATCAACCATAAGTTTGATCCTAAGGTGGATGCAGGGTATTTTGTTGGTTATTCATCTACTTGCAAGGCATACAGAGTCTTCAACTGCTGAACAAAGATAGTTGAAGAGACTTTGCATGTGAAGTTTAATGAATCTCCTTTGGACAAGATTCCACAAAACCCTATGGAGTTGTTGATTTGGACATACTGCAATATGTTCCTTATCAACCTCCAGCTGTTGCAGATCCTGTGGCTAAATAATCTTTTGCAGCATGTCTTCCACCTGGTGGTATTGATGATGATGATGATAATATCAATACTCACCTATTCAAGTTTAGTGACCAACTGCCTGTGTCTGCTAAACTTGATGTTCCTGTAGCTTCAGCAGTTCCATCCACAACAAATGCTGATGAGATCTCTGTTTCCTCTACATCTTTTGAGTTACCATCTAATTCTTGGTTTCAAGAGTCTACATCAACATCTGCTGCTGCTGAAGGTTCTACAAACACTTGCACAGATCTCATTGTTTATCAAGAACTGAAGAATCACCCCATGTCTCAGATTATTGGTGATATCAATCCTGGTGTTTCAACCAGAAGTCAATTGTCTAACTTCTGCTTTTATGCTCTCTTCATCAGTAAGCTAGAGCCAAAGACTACCATGTTGCTTTGAGAGACAATGGATGGGTTGAAGCTATGCAGCTTGAGCCACTTCAGTTCAAGAAACAGCAAGTGTGGGAACTTGTTCCTCTTCCCCCAGGTAAGTGTGCAATAGGCACTAAATGGGTATTAGGAATAAAACTGATGAGAATGGGCTTATTGTTAAGAACAAGGCTAGACTGGTTGTACAGGGGTTTTCATAAGAAGAAGGTATTGACTATGATGAAACCTTTGCCCCTGTAGCCAGACTAGAGGCAATCAGATTGTTCTTAGCCTATGCTGCATTCCACAATCTTAAAGTTTTCCAAATGGATGTCAAAAGTGCATTTTTATATGGTAAAAAAAGGAAGAAGTTATGTGTGTCAACCACAGGCTTTAAGGATAATAAACATTCTGAATGGGTGTACAAACTTGATAAGGCTCTTTATGGGTTGAAACAAGCTCCTAGAGCCTGGTATGAGACACTCTCTACTTTTCTTCTTAAGAATAATTTCACTAGAGGCTCCATTGATAAAACCTTGTTTATTAAGAAGGTGGATCAGCATAAGCTACTTGTTCAGATTTATGTTGATGATATTATTTTTGCATCCTCTGATCCCCAGTTGTGTGATGATTTTACAACATTAATGAAAAAGAGGTTTGAAATGAGTGCAATGGGAGAATTACAGTTCTTTCTAGGCTTGCAAATCAAACAAAAGGCTAATGGAACCTTTATTCATCAGTCAAAATATACAAAAGATCTTTTGAATAAGTTTGATTTACAAAACTGTAAGCCCTGTTCTACTCCCATATGCAACACCACACAACTGGATGCTGATCAGAAAGGTAAAGCTGTTGATGAACGCTTTACAGATGTATGATTGGGTCCTTGATGTATCTAACAGCTTCTAGACCAGATATTATGTTTGCTACATGTGTTTGTGCTAGATTTCTGGCTGCTCATAAAGAGTCTCATTTGATTGCAGTCAAGAGAATCTTTAGATATTTGCAAGGTACACAATCTCTGGGTTTATGGTATTCCACTGGACATTCTTGCAAATTAGTTGCTTTTCAGATAGTGACTATGCAGGGTGCAAGTTAACTAGAAAGTCCACTTCTGGTGGTTGTCAATTCCTAGGCAACTGTTTGATTTCTTGGCAGAGTAAGAAACAAACATCTGTTGCTACATCACTGCTGAGGCCGAGTACATTGTTGCTGCAAGTTGCACCTCTAGGTACTCTGGCTTCAGAACCAACTTCTGGATTATGGCATTACAGAGACTAAGACTCCACTATTAATGGATAGTGCTTCAGCTCTGTGTATTGTCAAAATCCAGTCCAGCACTCTAGGACCAAACATATAGAGATCAGACATCATTTTATTCGGGATTGCTTTGAAAAAGGTCTGATTGATCCTAAGTTTGTGCCTAGTGCTGATGCGCTTGCAGATATTTTTACTAAGCCTTTGGATAGTTCTACTTTCAAAAACCTTGTGCTAAGGTTGTGTTGGACCAAAAGAACCAATGAGCCAAGATCAGAAAACCTCTAAGTCCCACATGGTATCACAACAACTGCTGAAAGCTTCATCAACAGTTTGACAAGTGCTGAAGACTTCAACAGCTGAAGATCAAGTGCTGAAGACTTTAACAGCTGAATAACTAAAGTGATGAAGTACAACAGCTGAAGAACACAGTGCTGAAGCTGAAAGACCAAAGTACTGAAGAACAACAGCTGAAGAGTTTACAAGTGCTGAAGATCAACAACTGATGTACAAAGTCTGAAGACAAAGACTGAAGACATCAGCTGATGATATCTACTGAAGTCATCAGCTGATAACATCTGAGGTCAAAGTCTGAAGATCAAATACTGAAGCCTCAGTAGTTTGTCACAACTGCTGAAGATACTTCTTCAGTAGTTGTGATATCAGTAGTTTTATATTTCTAGTTTCAGTAGCTTTGTAAAACGACTGAAGAGCTTGTTCTTCAGTCGTTGTAGTTTCAGTAGTTTCTAATCAGTAGTTTATATTCTGTACTTAACACTCTGATATGTTCTCAGTAGTTGTGAACATTTCAGTAGTTTGTTAAGACTTAGTTATTTTTGTAATAAATCTGCCAGTTGTCACTTTCCGTGATAACGGCAGTGGTTGTTGCACTCTATATAAGGAGTGTCAACCTATTGTAATAATTGAATGAATGATTTAAATGATTTGATTAGAAATATTCCATATCTATAAACATTCCTTGAATCAGAAATATCTCTCGCTATACCCGTATGTTCTCTTAATGCATACAAACATCGACTTCTGGCTACAATTTGTCTAATTCCTGTTCTTATTCCGTGCTTGAACTCTAATACATCAAACTTGTGATCGCTGATCCTGTCAAATGGTATCAGAGCAGGAATCATTGATCGATCTAATAATTGATCATTGAAACTGCTATTCAAGATCTAAGTTTGATTGAATTAGCTTTTGTTTTTGCAAGAAACGGTTATAGAGATTGAATTTTCTGTATTTCTGGTCATTCATCCTGAGATCTTTTCTTGGTTTTCATTGAGTTGTTGTGGTCTGTGTGTAAAACTTTTAAAAGCCTGAATTAAATTGTTTGAACTGAAAATGACTACTCCTCCAATGATCCTCACAATACTGGTTCCTCAACCAAGCCACCAATGCTGGTTAGGAATGAGTATAACATATGGCAACGACGAATGCTCCATCACCTGTCTGTTAACAGCGCAGGTGTTGGACATCAGTGGTACATGGTCCACACAAGCCTATGGTGAATAACCCGGAAACCAATCAAATGGTTCCGAAGAGGAGGGAGCAATACTCAGATGAGGATAAGAAGTTGCTTGAAATTGATGCAAAAGCCCATGGAATTCTGGCCATGGCACTGCCCAATGAAATCTATTCTGGGCTAATGCATCATGAAACTGCCCATGACCTCTGGAATGCCTTGAAAGAACAATTTGGAGGAACAGATGAGGTCTTGGAAAATAATAGAGAAATCCTTGCCCAACAATATGAGACATTCTCTCATAGAAAGGGTGAGACACTGACTCAACAATATGAGCGGTCTCTTGTTTGATCTCTGAATTAAAAATGGTCAAACTTGAGTACACAACATTCAGATGAATAACAGATTTCTCAGATCACTGCCTGAGAGATGGGACACATATACTATTGTCCTACGCTCTAGTGCAAGTTTGGACAAACTATCTCTCACCCAACTCCATGGGAAACTACTCACGTTTGAGAGAGAGATAGAACAGAAGAGAAGCTGTCTTCATCTGGAAAGCTCACTGAAGACTTTGTACCAGGCAACACTACCTTGGTGGGTCATGAGTCAGAATATGCTTCATCTGAATGCCAGTATGATGAGCATATTAACTTCTCTTCAAACACTTCTGATTCTGCATTTGTGAGTATTGATGGTCAGTTTACTAGGTGTAATAATGACATTTATGCTTCATTATGGATGATCTCAAGGGGATTGCTGATGATGACTTAGAAGAGATGGATATTTTGAGCCAAATGGCCTTGATAAATATCAGATCTCAGAAGTTCTACAAAAGAACTAGAAGAAATTTCCAGGACTCTCTGGCAAAACCAAAGTTGGTTTTGACAAGAGCAAGTTGAGGTGTCACAAATGCCAAAGGCTTGGACACTTTGCAAGAGAGTGTAGATCAACTGGATCTAACTCCACTGCACCCTTTGTGACTTTTCCTGGCAATAGTCAACAACACAGAGGGCAACATCCTGTCACTTCTAGTCATCATCCTCAACAACAATCTCCGGCATATTTTGTTCCTCAGGGTCAAATGCCATATCCTTACCCTTGTTATTACATGCCACAATCAAATCAAGTTCAAGTTCCTATGGCACCACAACCTCATGCACTACCAGAACCTCAGCCATCCCAATCTCATCAACAAACTCAACCTCAACAACACAGCTTCTTCACCCCAGGAGTTGTTGACTGGAGCAGTTTACCAGATGACATGTCTGGTCATGAACAACTGTTCTCAGGTGCTGGTCAACATGGTGGTGACAGTCCTTTTGGGAATCTAGCTCTTATGGCCTTGGAGTCTGCTGATACTTCATTTTCTAATGCCTCTACACCTCAGGTATCACAGGTATCCTCTGAGGCAAAAGCCAAATTATGTTCTGAACCATGCATAGCAGCATTTGCTTCCATTAGAGAAGCAAATGTAGCTTTAATTAATAAGAACATTAAGCTAGAACAAATAATTTCCAAAAACAAAGCTGAGTTTGAGTCTGTGCTTAAAGATAAAAATGATGAGATTTATAGACTGAAATGCCAAATAATTGATGATAAGGCTAGAGAAGAGGTACTTCTAGAGAAGTACAAAGATCACAAAGAAACCCTTGCAGTTACCCAGGTAGAGTGTGATAGATGGGTACAATCATGCAAAGGTTTTGAAATGCTTCTTAGTAAGCAATCTGCTTCCAATGTGAAGTTTGGCATTGGTTACAATCACACTGCTCCACCTACAGATTTTACTCCAAGAGCAGAGGTAGAATCTGATGGTGAGAGTGATAACCAATCCATCACATCATGTGATCTACTTTTGATACAGCACAATCAGAAGTAGCAGCCAGCATCAAGCCCTCTCTAAACCTCAGCTGATATTGATGGTTCAAAGGCTGACACTCACATGATCAATGAGTTGATCAACTCAGGAGTTAATTCTGAAGGTCCTGAAAGGACTGGAGAGAGCAGGATTTAACACCTGAAGTTCAAATTCCAACTGCTGTCAGTACTGAAGAGAGGAAAACTGTCAGTAGAAAGAGTTTGAAGACTACTAAAGAGGCTGTCAAGATAGCAAACAATGCTTCCAAAGCATTGAAGAACAAGTCTTCAGTTGCTTCACCCTCTTTAGTTGATGATCAACCTAAGATGAAGAAGAAACCATATGAAGTATGTGGTTTATCAATCATCTTACAGATGATTGTTGGTACAAAAGAGGTTCCAAACTCAAACAAAAAGAAGAAATTAAAGAGAAAAGGTAAAAATGAAAACTGAGTTTGAGACCACATTTGTATCAGCAACATCAAATCCTGTAACCCTTAAGTCCTCAAAGAAATCCAAAAAGGAAGGGGTTAAACAGGTGACAGCTGAGAGTATTCAGAAGAAGAAGGTGCAACATAGGAACTTATCAAACTCCACTGGCATGTGTCTGATGAGCTGAAAGCTTATCACAAAATTAGACACAGCTGGTTATGATGGTTCAACATCTGTTGGTAGAGTTAACCAACTAGATGCCTATGTTGAAACCACAGAAAAGGAGATCCAAGCCAAAGGACTCCTCTTCTACACCATCTTCTTCCTCTCAGGCTGTTGTTTCAAATAAACCTGTTAGTTTACCATCTATTGATGAGACCAGGCCCAAACCAAAAAGGTTTGGGTCTCTAAAACTAACTGATTGTTTATTATTGCAGGGTTCTTCAACATGCCAAAGTAGCATCTGGTATGTAGACAGTGGGGGATCTATGCACATGACTGGGAACAGCTCTCTTCTTCATGACTACTCAAGGAAAGAAGGGATTTGTTTCTTTTGGCAATGATGCTAGGGGTTACATCATTGGTAAGGGCTTTGTCTCCAATGGAGAAATCAAATTTGATGATGTTAATCATGTGGAAAATCTCAAGTACAATCTCTTGAGTGTCAGTCAAATGTGTGATAAAGGCCATGTTGCTCTTTTCACTAGTCAAAACTGTAGGATTCTGTCATCCAAAGTTTTGCACTTGATTGACAAGGTGTTGGATGA